>JAXDDX010000307.1:152500-190000 GCA_034670405.1 Hoplostethus atlanticus | reverse complement strand
CTAGCCAGGTGGTTGTACTAGCCAGGTGGTTGTACTAACTAGAGGGTTGTAGTAACTAGCTGGTTGTACTAACTAGAGGGTTGTACTAACTAGCTGGTTGTAGTAGCCAGGTGGTTGTAGGAACTAGATGGTTGTACTAACTAAAGGGTTGTAGTAACTAGATGGTTGTACTAGCCAGGTGGTTGTAGTAACTAGATGGTTGTACTAACTAGAGGGTTGTAGTAACTATATGGTTGTACTAGCCAGGTGGTTGTAGTAACTAGAGGGTTGTAGTAGCCAGATGGTTGTACTAACTAGAGGGTTGTAGTAACTAGATGGTTGTGCTAACTAGAGGGTTGTACTAACTAGAGGGTTGTAGTAACTAGAGGGCTGTAGTAGCTAGATGGTTGTACTAGCCAGGTGGTTGTACTAGCCAGGTGGTTGTACTAACTAGAGGGTTGTAGTAACTAGATGGTTGTGCTAACTAGAGGGTTGTACTAACTAGAGGGTTATAGTAACTAGATGGTTGTGCTAACTAGATGGTTGTACTAACTAGAGGCTTGTACTAGCCAGGTGGTTGTAGTAACTAGAGGGTTGTAGTAGCTAGATGGTTGTACTAGCCAGGTGGTTGTACTAGCCAGGTGGTTGTACTAACTAGAGGGTTGTAGTAACTAGCTGGTTGTACTAGCCAGGTGGTTGTACTAACTAGAGGGTTGTACTAACTAGCTGGTTGTAGTAGAAAGGTGGTTGTAGTAACTAGATGGTTGTACTAGCCAGGTGGTTGTAGTAACTAGAGGGTTGTAGTAACTAGATGGTTGTACTAGCCAGGTGGTTGTACTAACTAGAGGGTTGTAGTAACTAGATGGTTGTACTAGCCAGGTGGTTGTAGTAACTAGATGGTTGTACTAGCCAGGTGGCTGTAGTAACTAGATGGTTGTACTAACTAGAGGGTTGTAGTAATTAGATGGTTGTACTAGCCAGGTGGTTGTACTAACTAGAGGGTTATAGTAACTAGATGGTTGTACTAGCCAGGTGGTTGTACTAACTAGAGGGTTGTAGTAACTAGATGGTTGTGCTAACTAGAGGGTTGTACTAACTAGAGGGTTGTAGTAACTAGATGGTTGTGCTAACTAGATGGTTGTACTAACTAGAGGCTTGTACTAGCCAGGTGGTTGTAGTAACTAGAGGGTTGTAGTAGCTAGATGGTTGTACTAGCCAGGTGGTTGTACTAACTAGAGGGTTGTAGTAACTAGCTGGTTGTACTAGCCATGTGGTTGTACTAACTAGAGGGTTGTACTAACTAGCTGGTTGTAGTAGCCAGGTGGTTGTGCTAACTGGGTAGTTGTACTAACTAGAGGGTTGTAGTAACTAGATGGTTGTAGTAAATAGAGGGTTGTAGTAGCTAGATGCTTGTACTAGCCAGGTGGTTGTACTAACTAGAGGGTTGTAGTAACTAGATGGTTGTGCTAACTAGAGGGTTGTACTAACTAGAGGGTTGTAGTAACTAGATGGTTGTGCTAACTAGATGGTTGTACTAACTAGAGGCTTGTACTAGCCAGGTGGTTGTAGTAACTAGATAGTTGTAGTAGCTAGATGGTTGTACTAGCCAGGTGGTTGTACTAACTAGAGGGTTGTAGTAACTAGCTGGTTGTACTAGCCAGGTGGTTGTACTAACTAGAGGGTTGTACTAACTAGCTGGTTGTAGTAGCCAGGTGGTTGTGCTAACTAGAGGGTTGTAGTAACTAGATGGTTGTAGTAAATAGAGGGTTGTAGTAGCTAGATGGTTGTACTAGCCAGGTGGTTGTACTAACTAGAGGGTTGTAGTAACTAGCTGGTTGTACTAGCCAGGTGGTTGTACTAACTAGATGGTTGTAGTAACTAGATGGTTGTACTAGCCAGGTGGTTGTAGTAACTAGATGGTTGTACTAACTAGAGGGTAGTAACTAGATGGTTGTAGTAACTAGATGGTTGTACTAGCCAGGTGGTTGTAGTAACTAGATGGTTGTACTAACTAGAGGGTAGTAACTAGATGGTTGTAGTAACTAGATGGTTGTAGTAACTAGATGGTTGTACTAGCCAGGTGGTTGTAGTAACTAGATGGTTGTACTAACTAGAGGGTTGTAGTAACTAGATGGTTGTACTAGCCAGGTGCTTGTACTAACTAGAGGGTTGTAGTAACTAGATGGTTGTAGTAACTAGAGGGTTGTAGTAGCCAGGTGGTTGTACTAACTAGAGGGTTGTAGTAACTAGCTGGTTGTAGTAACTAGCTGGTTGTACTAGCTGGACCATGCTGGCGTCTCCCTTCTCTTGTCTCTCATGTCAGAATGAGGCTGAAAGGTCATGGAAACTAAAGTACCGGTTGTTCTGCAGCGGTTCCACAAACAGATGCACCATTAGTCATGTGACCTGAACGTCTGGCTGTGTGGCGACAGCTGTAGGGCCTCTGGGGAAGTGATGCTACTAACCAGATCATCTGGGAGATCCTTGGCTTTTATTTTGGTGACATCTTTCCCAGGACAGACCTACCTGACAGCTTCCTGAGCTGGTAGAGGTTGATCACAGGGTTGTTACAGGGACGAGTCTCTCTGGGCCTACAGAGGTTTGACTTGTGGTCTGCATGCAACACATTTTCATTACTTGCGACATTCAGGGTCCAGAACGTTCTATTCTTTCTATTAATAAGTAGAAAAAGAGGAAGAGAGAGCGAGCAGTTGAGGCGACGGAACCTCTTCCTTTCCTTCCTGTTGTAGCGAGTCATGAATGGAGTTACCGGCAGACTGCTGAATGGAGAAGTTGGTTGGTGTGTGTGTGTGTGTGTGTGTGTGTAGAGGGCAGGATGATCTCTGCTGGGTCATTCATACAATAAATGGAGAAGTGTGTGTGTGTGTGTTTGTGTCTGTGTGTGTGTGTGTGTGTGTGTGTATGTGTGTTAGTTAGTTTCTCCTGCTGATTGATCACATTTAATCTGCATAATGCATTTACGTTACTATGAAATGACATGAAATTGATTAGAAACGGTTATTGATTACAGTATTACATGAAAACTCTCGTTTTTATTGCTTTGCGGCCCGAAATGAAAACCCAGTAAATCCATTTTCTCTCTTTCGTTTGGATGTAATCATTAAAATCCAGTTGAAAATGCTGCTCATTTCTGACAGTGTAGTAAAACTGGAAAACAAAAGCTCCTTGGTTGTGCACTTGTGTGTGTGTGTGTGTGTGTGTGTCCTGTGTTATCAGTCACACTTTGACGTGGCGTTTCTAAAGCACTTTGAACACTGCTGCAGTTATTAGTAGTAGTACAGTACAAATAGTATTACTACAGTAGTACAAATAGTATTAGTAGTATTTCATGTAGCACTTTTGTTAAATTATATTCAATATTTTAAAAAAGATACAACTTTGGATACCATACAAAAGAGGAAGTGGTGTAAAATAAAATAAATAAAAAGATTAAAAGTGAGCAAAATGAAAAATGTTACATAAAAACAATTCTGAGATGTCATTTGATTTCTTCTACTGTTACTCTACTTTACTCTACTGTTCCAGAGTCAGCTCAATTACTGAAATGTAAATAGTTTTCCTGTCATGGTTTAAATGGCAGCACATGATCACTTGATCACTTGATCACATGATCACATGTCACTCCATTCTCCATACTGTCTATTGAGGCAGAAATAGCATCATAATTAGCGTTACCGCTCCCAGTGAATGCCTCCTGGTCGCGGCGGTAAAAGCAGCATGGTAGAGACCACGTTTCCTCCATCAGCCTGGGGTCTGGTGTCGTGAGGTCATGGGTTTGAATGCAGCAGATGACCCATATGTCCCATGTCGCCCTCCTCCTGTGTTCCTCCACCGTATTCTGTCCAACGAAGCTGAAATACCACAAAATAATAACATTACGATTCAGTGAAATGTCAAGGCCTTATGGGTAAACGCTCCCTGATGGAGACCAGCAGGATAATGACCAGAACGGTGTCTCGATGGCCATGAAGATTCAATGTCATGGATTTGGAAGTGGAGCATAACCTTTCTCACATCGCTCCTCCATCCTTCCTGTCCACCAAGCAGCCTCACCATGAAATAAGGACATTACAGCTCAGTGGAAGGCCACTTCCTGATCCAAAACCAGCACCTAGATGTTTGGTACATCGTCCTCTTCTTCTCTCTTCCATCCTTCCTGTCTCTCTCCACTGTAATAAAGTCTAATAAAGTATAAAAACATAAAACAATGGCATTACTTGTCACTGAAAGGTAAAGTGAGTAAATGCTTCCTGATCACGGCCAGCCTGGTAACGACCAAATATCCTCCACCCTGTGATCAACATGATCAATAAGTCGCCGGACGTCACCAGGGAAAAGTTGGACACGGCTGAACTTTTCACTATCATTGACCACATTATTATTTTCGATTAATGCTACCTAATTAGCGCTTGCTAGCTAGCTATGTCAACTCAAATCAAAATGTGATGAAAGCATTAAAAAATAAAAAACCCAGAATGCATTGGAAAGTATAAACACATGCTTGTTTATTCTTGGTCAAAACCAAGTTGCTCGCGGCGTGAAGAAGCCGTAACAACGGCGTCTTTCTTTCTACCGTAAAATAATAGAAAAATATTGTTATACCATCGTCTTCTGTATTTCCACTGCATGCTGTCTGATGAAACAGCAATACTACGATAAATAGAATTACGAGTCAATAAAAGCCAATGGAATTATTTACTTTCAAAATTACAGACACGTCGATTTACACCAGATTGAAACCACAGACGAACTAACAAATATTACAGATCAATATTAGTCCCATGTGAATACGGTTCTATTCACATGTCCATATATTTACGTGTCAGTAAGAAGGATATTTAAGTGTTTAGTGTGGTAATGATGTGATTTGGGCCCTTTCACAAAAATAAGACATGATAAAGGTTTGAAGAAGCAACGCCACCTCAGGACCATCATGACGTCTCATTTACACTGCGAGTCAGTTGAACCGGTTTACAGTGGTCTGGTGTCCTTTCTGTCCAGCCTCTCTCCACTGCACCCTCTGTCATAAAAGTCACTCTTAAAAATGAGAAAGCCATAAAAATAAAGAAGAATGGTTTATTTCCCCAGTGGGGCCATAAAGGACAGGGAAGGCTTCCTCGGGTTCGTCCTGAAGGGAACTGAGACGTGGTGTTTATGTCACACTGGATGGCCGATACGCCTCCTCTGGCTGCATTCATATAAACCTGTCTTCACTGCTTCTTGCTGCTCTCCATTTCTTTACGTCACTTAAAGGAGCTCTGTGTATCATCCTAACCATCAATAGATCATCATCACATCGCTAGTCCTACCTGGTCTAATGACTGTAAACCAGTGAGACCATGGAGACGACTGGTAGCCTCTATCTCACCAGTACTACTGTTACTAGTGTTTCTCCACATTAAGACTACATTTCCCATCAGCCCCGTTGCTTCCTGTCCCCCCTCCCTGGCGTCTTTGTCTTTCCTGAAGAGGATCAACATGTTGAAGTGATTTCTCCATCTTCCTTTCTCTCCTTCCTCCATCTGCCGTCTCCAGAAACTCTTTATCTTTAGCTCCGTTAGCGCTGGAAGAACAGCGCCCTCTTCCTGTTCCTGTTTTGTCAAAGCCGAACTGCCTGAAAATACACTGAATAAATATTGTCCCCAGTCGCGTCATGTTGCTGTGAAAAGCAACATGCTGTAATAGGTTCTGAATGGTTTGTCTGATAGTTTCTTTCATTTTCGTTCCGTTAAAATTACAGAATGATAGGATCAGTCCAGTCCGGTTTTCTGTGACCAATCAAAAATGCCGATTTCCTCCCCAGCTGATCTAGTTGAGCCTCTGAGCCAATCAGAACTAGTCACCGAGTCACGTATCATTATAAACACACGTGATGTCATACATGACATCATGACAGTGATTTACAGTGACCATGTAAATGTCAGATATTGGCCACACCGAAGCATACGTTATTTAGATGTTTTCAGATTGACAGCCTTTCTTTAAATATGATCCTTGGTTTTCAATGAAGGCGCTAAGGGTCAGAGGTTCTACTCCCACTGGCATCACCCATACTAACAGTGTCCACGTTCAGTTTATTATTGGCACCCTTGAATTGTTCGAGTCCTGATCTCAGTCCCATTGACAACCAATGGGGAGACAGTTGGTCAGAGGGGAGAACCTGGCAGCAGAAAGGAGCAGGAAGCTTATTGATGATCGTCATTACCAAAGACAGCTAAGAATTAGAAAAGGGCCAATAATCATAAAAGATTTGTTTCTATTAGTATTCTTATTGTTTGATCATGAGATGATCAATACAACAGTTCAACGTGTGAAGACCAAACGGTGTTTCAATTTCCAATAATCCACAAGATATTAGTTCAATTTGTGATAGTGGCAGCAGAGTGTGTGTGTGTGTGTGTGTGTGTGTGTGTGTGTGTGTGTGTGCCTCGTCATGTTGCTGGGTACAGGCTGGTATTTCAGAGGAAAAAACAACCTCTAACGTTTCTCCACTTTCAGAGAAGTTGCAACAGTACAGCTTCAACATCACTCAGATAGTGTGTGTGTGTGTGTGTGTGTGTGTGTGTGTGTGTAGTGACAGAGGTGGGGATGGGCAGGAGGAAATGTGTTGCCTGGGGTCGAGTGATAGTGTGTGTGCACGTGTATCTGTGCATGTGTTTGTGTGTGTGTGTGTGTGTGTGTGTCATGCTGGTGGTGTGGTGGTGCTGATAGCGCTCTAGGGATGAACAGTGTGTGTCTGCTTTCCATTGATTGTCATTCTGGATTCCCTTATCTCCTCTGAGACAGCGAACAACTGATTACACACACACACACACACACACACACACACACACACGCAACAAGCAACTGATTCCCCGTCTGTTGAAATGCTGAGGGACAGCAGATCGACACCCTGAACCCCCCCCCCCCCCCCCCCCCCCCCAGCAGCTCCAGTTGGTTCAAATTCATCAACAATGTTCGATTCATGATTTAAAAGATTATAAAATATTATTATACAAACTATTCAAACTATTCAAACTATTCAAACTATTTTAACTCTCATCCTATAATGTGCTCCACTCTCATTTTTCATAGTGGATCTCAGACTGAAACATGGAGACTTTATTTTTATCTCAAGACTGAAATATAAAACATTTTCACATCAGATCACCAGGAAGACTACCAGATCACCAGGATCTGGTCTGATGATGGACGGAGCAGAACCAGGAAACCACCGGTGTTAAAGACCCGTGGGACTGGATTCAAGACTTGATTTAACTGTTATATATATGGAGTCAAATCTGATCCCTTGTGATCTCTGGTGATCTCTGGTGATCTCTGGTGATCTGCTGGGCTTCTCTCATGAGGGAAACAGCAACAGGACCAAAGTACTACGAATACTACTACTACTACTTCTAATACTACTACTATTACTACTACTACTAATACTACTACTACTACTACACACACACACACACACACCATGCAGATTAGTATATGGACATTGTGTGTGTGTGTGTTACCAACGGTGTATGGAGGTCAACCTGTGGTCCGGGGCCCTGCCGGGGTCATGTGGGGTCAAGGGTCACCAGGTCAGTGTTTTAGCAGCCAGCTGGATGTTCTTTCCAGAGGGAACCCAAGAAGAGATCTCATATTTCTACCCTTCATGTCTCCTAGACACTAACGATCTCTCTTTAACACAAGATGAGACTTAAGACATTTTCTCCTGTTTCAAATTGAACTCAGGAGAATCAACCACATAACAGCTCATGTTGATCTGATCACAACAACAGATCTCCAGATGATCTGAAATAACATTTAACTCTCCTGGATATGAAACCATGAGATCAGAGGAAGATCTCAAACTCAACACTGTTGCATCTTCCTGTTTCCTCCATGAGGCCAGCAGCCAGACAGTAGAGCTGGTGACCATTATATATGTCACATGGTAGCATCTTCACACTGATCTCAGGAAGCCTCCAGGATCCTTTCTCTCTCTCTGTCGTCTCCTCGTTGCTCCTCGTTGCTCCTCGTTGCTCCTCAGGGGTTCACGACTCTGGGTTCAGTCTGGGTCCCGGTGTTCTCCTTTAAGCCAGGGAAAGAAATAAGAGAAATAAGAGCTGAGGAGAGATGGGAGGGCTTGTTTGAAGAGAAGTCAGAGTGAAGAGGAGAGGAGATGAGGGGATGAGGGGGATGTGAGGTACTCATTAAAAAGATTAAAGAAGAAGAAAACACCTTTGAACACTTAAATTAGCGGCATTAAAGCCAAATCTTTAGATCCGTCACGCCAAAGATCTTGAGCCTCTACATCCAATATAATCTCCTCATTCCATTGTTCTAGAACAGGCCTAATACACACACACACACGCACACACACACACACACACACACATTTGTATCACTCTACATGTGAGGATCTTCTATTGCTAATCGCCTTAACCCTCACATCTGACTGTAGAAGTGACATTTGGTCCTTACAAGGTGAAAGGTACAAGAGCACACACACAAACAAACACACACACACACACACACAAACAAACACACACACACACAAACACACACACACACACGGTGCCCCTGAGAAAGTGCAGCAGGATGCACTTTAGCATGTTCCTGGCAAAGCTGTGGTTACTCCCTTTGATGACTACCTCCAAGCATGCTGAACCACACACACACACACACACACACACGCCAGAACACACATGAACACACCAAAACACACACACACACATACCAAGCCACACATGCCACACACCACATGAAAGCTGTTCCCAGAAGGAATGCTATACTGTTAGCCTCCATGGTGACTGAGGCTCCGTTCACACTGCAGCTCAGAGTCTCTAGTCAGACTATATATGATCTAAATGCTCTCTCTCCCCCTCAAAGAGTCTCTAGTCAGACTATATATGATCTAAATGCTCTCGCTCCCCCTCAAAGAGTCTCTAGTCAGACTATATATGATCTAAATGCTCTCTCTCCCCCTCAAAGAGTCTCTAGTCAGACTATATATGATCTAAATGCTCTCTCTCCCCCTCAAAGAGTCTCTAGTCAGACTATATATGATCTAAATGCTCTCTCTCCCCCTCAAAGAGTCTCTAGTCAGACTATATATGATCTAAATGCTCTCTCTCCCCCTCAAAGAGTCTCTAGTCAGACTATATATGATCTAAATGCTCTCTCTCCCTCTCAACGAGTCTCAAGTCTGATTTTTCTCCTCAAAAAACAAAGACAAATCTGATTATTCCAAATCAAATCGAACGGCAAAATTATCATTATTTCAAATCGGATCCAGACCAGATTGATATGCGGTACCAAATCTGATTCTCAGGCATGCGACTTGCATTTGAACATTCAAGTCGAGTTTTTTCAGCGATGCCATGGTTACAGTCAAGTGTACGTCATGAACTTGAGACAGGTTGGTATCATTTCACGCCGACAGTAGAACTTTACGCAGATAGACACAACTGTTGTAGTTATTTCCTGCCTGGATCATCTGATGATGAAGTCGTCATCAAACTCCAATAAATAAAAATCATCTCTGAGCTGCGTCCATGTTCGCTACCTGGACCGAAGTACAACGTGAGGATGTGACGGTTTGTGTTATTGTAAATCTGCACATCTTTTTGAAATGTCTTCCAGTTCACATTGGTATCGGAGAGAGGTTACGTTTAAAAATAGATATGAACAGTCACCAAAAAACATTGGATATGACCCACAATTGAGCATAATTGTCTGCAGTGTGAACGCAGCCGGGGGCAGAGTTTCCATCAATATCCTTTAAAACGCTGCAGCCGTAGGAGGGGCGGAGCCAAGTTTAAAGACATAAAACATAGACATGATGTTGAAAAGATGCCTGGTGCTCAGCGGGATCTGCTCACTGGTTTAGTGATGCCCCAACTTAGTAAACACTGACCTAACTAGGTTAAGGTTAACTAGGTTAACAGTCTTCTGGATTCAGACCTGCAACACAAACAGCACAGAGTCATCGAACCACCAGAGCGTCCCTGCACTCCAGATTCACATGAGAGAGAGAGAGAGAGTCAGGAAGAAAGGGACAGAGAGAAATGATTTCAGATGATGTTGCTCTGGGACAAAAAAAGAGTGTGTGTGTGTGTGTGTGTGTGTGTGTGTGTGTGTCCAGGTCTATCATTACACAGCCTGGTGAGCTCTTGTGGTGACGCTATGAGAGCTGTAATTTCAGAGGAATGGAGGGAAGACAAGGACAAGTCTCTCTCTCTGTCTCTCTGTCTGTCTCTCTGTCTCTGTCTGTCTGTCTGCCTGTCTCTCTGTCTGTCTGTCTGTCTGTCTGTCTGTCTGTCTGCCTGCCTGTCTCTCTGTATGTCTCTCTGTCTCTGTCTGTCTGTCTGTCTGCCTGTCTCCCTCTCTCTCTGTCTGTCTGTCTGTCTGTCTGTCTGTCTGCCTGTCTGTCTATCTGTCTGACCTCGTGGTGTCATGTTGTCCTGTCTGACTCTCACCCTGCTGTTCTGTCTCCTGTCATATATTGAATACATCTTGATATTTAGATATATTTTCTTATTTTCATTAAATCTTATTTTTGGTGTCTTTTCATGTCTTCATGTCTTCATGTCTTCATATCATCATGTCTTCATGTCTTCATGTCATCATGTCTTCATATCATCATGTCTTCATGTCTTCATGTCTTCATATCATCATGTCTTCATGTCATCATGTCTTCATGTCTTCATATCATCATGTCTTCATGTCTTCATATCATCATGTCTTCATATCATCATGTCTTCATGTCGTCATATCATCATGTCTTCATGTCTTCATATGATCATGTCTTCATGTCTTCATATCATCATGTCTTCATGTCTTCATATCTTCATGTCTTCATGTCTTCATATCATCATGTCTTCATGTCTTTATGTCTTCATATCATCATGTCTTCATGTCTTCATATGATCATGTCTTCATGTCTTCATATCATCATGTCTTCATGTCTTCATATCTTCATGTCTTCATGTCATCATGTCTTCATATCATCATGTCTTCATATCATCATGTCTTCATGTCTTCATATGATCATGTCTTCATGTCTTCATATGATCATGTCTTCATGTCTTCATATCATCATGTCTTCATGTCTTCATATCTTCATGTCTTCATATCATCATGACTTCATGTCTTCATATGATCATGTCTTCATGTCATCATGTCTTCATGTCTTCATATCTTCATGTCTTCATATCATCATGTCTTCATGTCTTCATATCATATCTTCATGTCTTCATATCATGTCTTCATGTCTTCGTCTTCATATCATCATGTCTTCATGTCTTCATGTCTTCATATCATCATATCTTCATGTCTTCATATCATCATGTCTTCATATCAACATGTCTTCATATCATCATGTCTTCATGTCTTCATATCATCATGTCTTCATATCATCATGTCTTCATGTCTTCATATCATCATGTCTTCATATCATCATGTCTTCATGTCATCATATCATTATGTCTTCATGTCTTCATATCATCATGTCTTCATATGATCATGTCTTCATGTCTTCATATCATGTCTTCATATCTTCATGTCTTCATGTCTTCATGTCGTCATATAATCATGTCTTCATATAATCATGTCTTCATGTCTTCATATCATCATGTCTTCATGTCTTCATGTCTTCATATCATCATGTCTTCATGTCTTCATGTCTTCCATCCAGCCACATCAGTTATTCCTATTCTTTATGTTTTAAATCCTCATTCGCTCTATTCTTATTTATATTATATTTATATTTTTCTTTGCTATATCCTGTCACCAATTCCCCCATGTGGATTATAAAAGTATAATAATAGTATATAGTATAGTATAATATAATTTCAAAATACATTTTGGGGTGTTATGTATACTGTGTAATACAGAAATGCTTTAATATTGTAAATCCTGTTGGTTCAGTGTACTGTGGTGGAACTGTGTACCAAACCTCTTTCAATATGATTTGGTTCACAACCACCTGATGGCTGTAATGTGGTTACCTGTCCACTAGATGTCCCTGTGGTGGATCCCCCCTGCATCCAGCTGTCTGACTGGATAGATATCAGTTGTGTTCCAGATCTGCTGCCAGCGGCCGGATGTTTGTCAGTGTAGAACAGAACAGAAAACCCTGCATGGTTTTAACTGACGAATCTCACTGAAATTGTGTGTACATGCACAAGCCTTATGGCCACGCCCACAATTGACCATAAATGGATCCCCCCGTCCAAGAAGGAGCCAAATTTCACAGACTGAAGTTGATGTAATGGTTGGAGAAAGTGAAAAAAGAAAAAGTCTATTATTTGGAGGCCTTAGATGTGGCGTCACAAACAAGATATATATTGAATGGCAAGAGGGGATCGACTGGAGGAGGAGAGGAGACCCACTGGAAGAGGAGAGGGGACCCATTGTAGGAGGAGATGGGACCCAGTGGAGGGGGAGAGGGGACCCACTGGAGGAGGAGATGGGACCCACTGGAGAAGGAGAGGGGACCCACTGGAGAGGAGAGGGGATCGACTGGAGAAGGAGAGGGGATCCACTGGAGGAGGAGATGGGACCCACTGGAGGAGAGGGGATCCACTGGAGGAGGAGAGGGGACCCACTGGAAGAGGAGAGGGGATCGACAGGAGGAGGAGAGGGGATCCACTGGAGGAGGAGATGGGACCCACTGGAGGAGAGGGGATCCACTGGAGGAGGAGAGGGGACCCACTGGAGAGGAGAGGGGATCGACTGGAGGAGGAGAGGGGACCCACTGGAAGAGGAGAGGGGATCCACTGGAGGAGGAGAGGGGATCGACTGGAGGAGGAGAGGGGACCCACTGGAAGAGGAGAGGGGATCGACTGGAGGAGGAGAGGGGACCCACTGGAAGAGGAGAGGGGACTCACTGGAGGAGGAGATGGGACCCACTGGAGGAGGAGAGGGGACCCACTGGAAGAGGAGAGGGGATCGACTGGAGGAGGAGAGGGGACCCACTGGAAGAGGAGAGGGGACTCACTGGAGGAGGAGATGGGACCCACTGGAGGAGGAGAGGGGACCCACTGGAGGAGGAGAGGGGACCCAGTGTAGGACGAGATGGGACCCAGTGGAGGAGGAGAGGGGATCCACTGGAAGAGGAGAGGAGATCGACTGGAGGAGGAGAGGAGACCCACTGGAAGAGGAGAGGGGGTCGACAGGAGGAGGAGATGGTACCCAGTGGAGGAGGAGAGGGGATCGACTGGAGGAGGAGAGGGGATCCACTGGAAGAGGAGAGGGGATCCACTGGAGGAGGAGATGGGACCCACTGGAAGAGGAGAGGGGATCCACTGGAGGAGGAGATGGGACCCACTGGAAGAGGAGAGGGGATCCACTGGAGGAGGAGATGGGACCCACTGGAGGAGGAGAGGGGATCCACTGGAGGAGGAGATGGGACTCATTGTAGGAGGAGAGGGGACCCACTGGAGGAGGAGATGGGACCCAGTGTCAGTGGAGGAGAGGGGAGGAGAGGGGATCCAGTGGAGCAGAGGGGATCCATTGGAGGAGAAGGGACATATGAAGGTGTACGTTTATTCTTACTCCCTAATAAAGTCGATATTAGTGACAAACCTCTTTACTCACGATAAAACTAAAGTACAACTTGTTGAGAAACATTGGTAACCAGTCACTCATCAGTGTGTAGTCATAGTAACGACTTTAAACTAGATCACATCCCAACTCGCAGTATCACACTGATCGGACTCGGATCAGACCCACAGACGCAGGATTTTAAAGACGTGGAGTTTATTAACCCTGACTGTGTGGAAACCTGACAGCTGTCCTGCTGACGGGAGTAAGTTGTCTGTCCTTTGAAATGAAACACTTTGATGGTGTTCAGAAGTATGAAGTGACTCAACCTCCATACATTAACACCAGTCAGTCCACCAGTGGACCAGCGCCGGGCCTCAGACCAGAGCTTGAGACCCGCCGGTGGTTCCTCCACCTGTTGGATTAGTAGCTGCTGTTTAATTAAGGCAGAGAGGGAGACAGGCAGAGAGGGAGACCGGCAGAGACAGGCAGAGAGGGAGACAGGCAGAGAGGGAGACAGGCAGAGGGGGAGACCAGCAGAGACAGGCAGAGAGGGAGACAGGCAGAGACAGGCAGAGAGGGAGACCGGCAGAGAGGGAGACAGGCAGCTCCCGCCTGTCTGCCAGATGAGCAACAGGACTTCAGAATGAAGACTCCTAATAAGGAGGAGATCACAGCGGTCCTCACACACACACACACACACACACACACACACACACACACACAGTGGTAATCCTATTCCCTGGCTGTCTCTCGTGCCTGGGGTTCTGGCTGTGTGTGTGTGTGTGTGTGTGTGTGTGTGTGTGTGTGTGTGTGCCCTGTTAGCATGCTGATGCCATTTAGTTCACTAGGCCAGTCAGTCAGCCAATCAGGTTAGTCGGTCAGTGTTACTCAACCAGTCAATCAGTCAGTCGGCAATTTAACAACCTGTCCACCAGCCAGTTAACCGGTTAACCAGTTAACCAGTTAACCAGCCAGTCAGTCAGGAGGTTTATCTTACCGGTCTAATAGAAACCAGGCCAGTCAGCCAGTCTGCCAGTTGGCCTGTAGGTGGCACATTGACCCACTAATTCACTTCTACCTCCTCCTGTCTCTGTGTGTGTGTGTGTGTGTGTGTGTATGTGATCCTGCAGCAGGCTCTATCAGTGCTGCTATTACAAAATGTTCTACTCTGCTGCCGTCATCCTGCAGCCTCCCTGTATCTGCTGCTGGGGCTTTTACAAATCAACACCTCAATAAAACACTGATGAGAATGAAGGTACACTCATCCATTAAGGTGCATTTCCTTTGATTTGGGCCAACCTGGAGAATGGACTGAGGGCAGCAGAGCATGCCACGTCACAGACTGCTACAAGGTTGTGATTACTCCTGAGATGAACACTTCGGTGTGTAAAGCACGAGAGAAATGTGTGCAGGGAAATATAAACATACACACAGGAATGTGATGAAGCTGTGAACCGCTTTACGTTCAGAAAAGAGTTTACAACCATCTCAGACTGGAGTGACTCTTTACCGGTATACACTTCAAACTTATGAAGTTATGAAGTCAGGGGCTGGTAAGGTTAAAAGGGGCATAAATTAATGTACTTAAAGTACTAAAGTACTTCTGTTTATATTTGTGGTTGTTTGTGATATAAATATATATATATATGTATACATTTCTGGGTAAACTGACCTCCTGTATAAATATATATGTTGTATATCAGACTGTAAGCTACTATTACAAAATTCCTTGGAGCTTCCTTGGAGCTCACGTGAACCAGGGCTGACTCGCACTCTGATTGGAGGACGCCTCTGCACGTGGACTCGCGGATGCACCCCCCTTATGTAACGTGAGGGCTCGAGAGCAGCAGCGGGGCGAGAGAGAGAAAGAGAGAGAAAGAGAGAGAGAGAGGGGGGTAACTGGGTTCATTCATTTTAATGCTTTTCACCCCGCTAACGAGCTTTAATTAGAGCCCCAACGCACTTCCGGTTGTGCCAAGTTAGGTTCCGTTCAACTTGTGATAATCGGATGCTCCATGTGAGCTGGTACAGAAGGTAAATGGAGGGATGGTGAAATCCCCCTGCAAGCTTGGAGGACGACGTGGCTCGGGACGCATTTAAAGCGCTGCCTGCCTGTCTGTCTGCCTGCCTGCCTGTCTATCTGTCTATTACTACACTATTACACGGCAGGGAGAGAGAGAGCCATAAGTTGTGGAAAAGTCCCTGCAGCTAAACGCCTCCCACCCCTCCGCTGCCCGCTGCATTCCTGTCTGCTGACCGGCAGCACGGTCCCCAATAACCTCCCGGTGTGTCTTAACGACATGCCTCCCAGATACATTTCTGGCATGTTCTGCATCATCCCTGCCCTCCATTCTAACCCAACTGCCGTCCGCATGAGAGACAGACAGGCGGACAGACAGGCAGACAGACACCCGGCTTTTCCCTCAGTCCACGTGTGTTTCTGTTCCATCATCCCTGCCCTCCATTCTAACCCAACTGCCGTCCGCATGAGAGACAGACAGGCGGACAGACAGGCAGACAGACACCCGGCTTTTCCCTCAGTCCACGTGTGTTTCTGTTCCAACTTTACCCGCCACCATTTTCCTGGAATCCCGGCCTTCACTACGCTAACCCGGTATCACTCCGCCGGCATGACAACATAGACCCTCACTTGACACCGAAATTACTCTGAATTCCCGCGTCCCTCGTTTATTCCGGGTGGACTCGATCACATTGGCAACGGAAGAGGATTATATTAACGGTAGGTTGGATTGCCGGTAATAACTCCCTCTGTGTTTGTACATTTTGGCGCGATTTTGGTCGTGCGGACGGACACCGGCGAGTCGCGGAGATATAAACCAAGCGACCCCTCTCGGCCACACCCACTTTGTCTGGTAGTAGAGAGGGAGCGCGAGAGGAGGACCGCGCCATGCTGCCCAGCCCTAACTTCAATTTTACACACTGACTTTAACAGACCGCTGTAGCTCGTGGGGCTGGACGCTGCCCTCTCCTCGGACCGTCTCCTCGGAGGTTTTTGTGAATTATTTTGAGTTTCTCCTCGATAAGGAAGATTAAAGGTAAGCTAGAGCTGCATGTGGAGAATCGGCATTCCTTACGTAGAGGCTTTAAATCCCCTTTACTGCGGGGTTTAGCGGGCATGTGTGCATGTGTGCATTTCATGAGGTGAAAGAAACCCCGGCCAGCTGCTTGAGGGCTGAAATTACCCAACACCCTCCAACCCTAGCCAACACACAACTATAAATAACACCCGATTCTGTAAGATTTTCACTTTTTCATATGCACCCCTTTTTGTAGTTTTTGTATTTCGCCCGTTGTAACCGGATCTGGGGCAGAACGGGTTTTTGCAGCAGAGGCTTCGGGTGCCGGCCGGCCGGTTTCCACATGGTGCTCACGTAGCCTGCAGCGTCCCTCTGCAAGGTCCGCAATCACCGCAACATCACGCCAAACACACCGCACGTGTGACCGGAGCTGTTTCGACCGTTTTTTTTCTAGCGTGTGGTGAAACATTGAAATATTAAAAAAAACACATTTTCCACCATGTTGCCGTTTCTCCTCCGTTCACGCATGAGACGCCGTGAGTCGCCGGCGTGGGTGCGGCGTTCACGTGTCCGTTCAGACTGTCAGGGGGGATCCAAGCAGAAATGAGTGACTGAGGTTTTGTTCGGTCTGATGACGACATGCAGTGTTGTGTTTTAGTAGTGGGGTTTATTCCCGTGTCCAGTCGGACCGGTGACGCGTGCCTGCGGGTGAGTCGGCTCACCGTAGTAATCCACTTCAGATGCTACACAGTACTGAGACTAGGATCCCTGCAGGGAGGATCCAACCATCCAGACACCACAGTGTTACTCTAACATCCCTGGGTCTGAACACCACTTGTGCTTTGTAACTTTATTTTGACAAGTTCTCTGTAAATAAAGGTTTTGATTATTATGGAGCTGGTTTTTACTGGGGGGGGGGGGGTTGCTGTTTGTTCCTGCAGCTGAAATATCCTGTAGTAGCACCAGAGGTCAAACGGGTTGCTGACGAAGTAGCAGGTTTTGCCAAGTAATTATACTTGGTGGTTCAATAAGATGTGACCCCTGACCCCTGACCCCCGACAGCATCACGCTCCATGTCGGCAGCAGAGCAGGAACCATCTGGGCGTGTTTCAGTAACTTTGTGAGAAGGAAAAATGTAAATTGTGGAAAGAGGTGTTGAGTTTCCCCCCGGTCTGTCCCAGCTGTTCCTATGATGTCATGGGGGGAGGCGGGGTGTCTCTGGGGTTGATTTACGGGGCGTCCCGGCGGGGCGGGGCTAGTGTGATGTAAACACAGATAAAAGGTGCCACTGTGCCGGTCGGGTCTCAGTCTGAGGAGCTTGTTTAGACTGTCACTACAACACGTGGCTGCTGTGGATGGGATTCACCCCCAACTCAACACTACGGCGTCCCGCGGCTCAACCCTTCGCTCTGATTCTTATTTTGGTTCTCGTTATTTTCCTCAGATTCTGCAGTCAAAGATGTTGCAAAGCTTCGCTCAGTCGCAGGACTGGTTTTACTCGGAGCCGCTGCTCTTCGACGACGAGTTCTGCCAGAGTCTGATGAAGGACCTGCAGTCCCTGCCCACCCCCCCGCAGTCCCCTCCCATGAAGGCCGGCCTGGGCGAGGCCAAGCCGCTGTCCAAGGAGGACCAGCTGAGCTACGTGTCGGACATCCTGCTGGAGGACCACGACATGCAGCTCAACTGGAACTGCGACTTCTTCCACTCCGACGCCGCCGAGAAAGAGGAGCCCAGCAGGGCGGTGGCCTCTCTGGAGGACGGCGGCGAGGACTGCCTGTGGCGGTGTCTGGCCGAGCGGAGCCTGGAGGAGAAGCTGGTCTCCTCGGTGCTGGGCTCCAGCCCCCTGCTCTCGGACATTGACACCAGCATCTTTGAGGAGATCGCCGGCTCCACGCTGGACTGCCAGGACCTGATGGACGCCCAGGAGCCCAGCGAGTCCACCTCCGACTACGGGTCAGCCGGCGGCGAGCTGTCCACCTACTCCTCCAGTGACTCTGGTGAGTTTTACTGTTGAGTTGTTGAGCCACAAGCTGTGGACCTGTTGCTCCAACATGAATGACCTGTTTTATTTTGGATGGGTTTGTTACTCCGGTGATCCATTGACTTGATAGTAAAGACCGTCTAACCTGCAGAGTTGTAAAGTTGCTGTGTGGTTTATCTGTGCAGCCCCCCCCCCCCCCTCCCCCCCCCAGCTTGTTTCATTGATAAGTTCCTGTTAATGTTTAGCGGCCATGCGCCCAGGTTGTTCTTGACTGAGTGCTATCAGGATGTGAAGGATGATAAGAGCCTCCATGTCATCAGATACTTACTGACTTTCTGACTGGAGCCTGAAGTGGCTGCAGGGATGCTGGAAGTGTGGGGGCGGGACAATGGGCTGTTGACTGACGTGTGTGTGTGTGTGTGTGTTGCTCCATCCATCCATTAACTGTTTGAGAGTCATTTCAGCGACTCATGCCCTCTGGCGTTGCTGCCTATAAACCTGAAGTGGCATCTGTTAGTGTTCCTGGATTACTCACCGTTCTCTCTTCTGGATTTCAGGCTGTTCTTTTTTTAGACTCCGCCTCCCCATTCATTTAAAAAGTGTTTTCCAGTAACGCCCCTCTCTCTGTGTGTGTGTGTGTGTGTGTGTGTGTGTGTGTGTGTGTGTGTGTGTGTGTGTGTGTGTGTGTGTGTGTGTGTGTGTGTGTGTGTGTGTGTGTGTGTGTGTGTGTGTGTGTGTGTGTGTGTGTGTGTGTGTGTGTGTGTGTGTACAGGATGGAATCACTCAAAGGAGACGAGAACCAAAACAAGCTCGTGTCACGACGACCTCTAACCCTCCTCCCCCTTTTCTCTCTCTAACAGAGGAGGAGATCGACGTGGTGACCGTGGGGCGTTGTCCTTCCAGCCCCTCCCCTTTGCCCTCATTGGCTGACCTGTCTGTCCGTCAGCAGGAAGAGGAGCAGCGGGCTCTGCAGCGCCACCACTTCGAGATCCAGCTGCAGCACAACTACGCCGCACCCTGCCCCGCCTCCCCGCCGCCTTCCTCCGCTTCGTCGTCGTCCTCCTCCTCTTCGTCCAACAAGCGGCTGCGGGGAGGCGACGGCTCCTCGCGCCACCACTACTCGTCCCGCTCCTCTTCGTCGTCCTCCTCCTCCTCCTCGCGGTACCACCATCACCACCACCACGACTCGTCCCGGCACTCGACGGAGACAGAAGACGAGGAGGAGAGGCGGCGGACGCACAACGTGATGGAGCGGCAGCGGCGCAACGAGCTGAAGAACTGCTTCATGCACCTCCGCGACAACGTGCCCGAGCTGTCGCACAACGACAAGGCGTCCAAGGTGGTGATCCTGAAGAAGGCCAGGGACTGCATCCGCAGCCTGGAGGAGGAAGGCCAGAGACGGCAGGCCAAGAGGGACAAACTGAGGGAGAAACAGGAACAGCTGAAGGCCAGGCTGGAGCGTCTCCGCAGCTAGAGGGGCGGCGCCACAACGGACTGTTGCAAAAGACAATTGGAAGATGGCGAGATGATGATGATGGTGATGGTCAGACAGGAAGTGACTTGTATAAAGGAGGGGGGGGGGGAGAAGAGCGCACAAACGTGACATTTCTTAGACCTCTTGATGACAACAGGTCTGGACTATATATAGACTTCATCACTCGCTCTGAACTCTTGCCATTTCCACACACACACACACTCTTTCCCTCAGAGTCTCATCCTCATACCTTGACTGCTGACTGTTGTAAAGGTTAAAGTAGCTATGAGTAAGGACAGTTATCCTCAATAGGCGTTTCAGTTTGGGTGGACACACACTTAACGTAGGGATTCCAAATGGTGCAGGGGAAAATGAACCTGGGTAACAATCCAACGTGGCGGTTCTTTCCCATGTTGCCTTGCGGCACCCCGGGGGGTTGTTCCAAGAGGCAGAACCTCCCTTGTAGCCAGATCGTGGTGGAACGTAGCCCTGCGGGGATCCCGCCAGGCAGGACGTTGTCTCAGAGCCATGCTAACCAGGTGTCATCCTCATTGATTCGTTGAATTGGGTTTGGTATTCGGAGTGTGTCCACCCCTCTGCTGGCCTCAGGCGGACCCTTGGGCCCAACACCATTCTAGTAACCAGGTTAATCAATGTGTTTGATCCGATACTGTACACAGCAGGTTTATTACTGTACACATGCGAGGTTCCCTCTCGGTTCAGCACAACCAGTCTTCATGAATCAAGTTTTCTACCGTCTGTAAGTACTAAACTCTCGAAGCTAGCCATATGAACGAGGAGCTTCCTGTTTCCTGTTTCCAGAGGAAGTGGTTGAGCTGAAGAGGGACTCGGCTCCAGACGGCAACCTGTGCTGTCCTAGCAATCAGCCAAAGTCTTTCTGTACTCTGTTGCCATGTGGTGACCGCCCTCGCAAAACCTCGTTCGGGGTCGTGCATCAAGTCATGTTTGAGGTTTGAAAGCCACGTTGGAGTTACGAGGTTTTACAGTGCTGTCTAGTTCTGTCGCTGATCGAGCGGCCATTTTGATAGTGGGATTAAGAAAATGGTCTTTAGTAAATTGCTAATCTGTTATAGACTATAATAATTGATCGTCAATGTCTTGGACAAACATTCCCCCCCGTTTAAAGATGGACGTCCTTCATTGGCGCCATTTTGTGTCCCATTAAACACGTTTTTACTAATAGGGATGCAAAATGGCTGCTGACGAGAGCCGTGACGTCACGTAAAATAAAAGAGAAAATGAACCAGTTAACCTGTTCTGTACTTTAGGCTGGATCTGAAGTTTGTACTTTGAAGTATTCCTCACGGGGTTGAATGTTCTTCTCAATATTGCTGATTGCTTCCCTTAATGCGCCATTTGTGTCAAAAACGGCAAATATCTGCTTCTTTGTGTGAAACGTCTTAAGATCCTATTTTTCTGACAGTTCTTCCGTCGGTCTGAACTTGAAGCCCCAGTGGGAGTAAAGAGCATATCTATTTTCTGTGTGTTTTAACGGTGTTCCTGTTCTTCTGCCTTGAAATGCTTCCTGTCGAGGACTCGTCTCTTCCTGTCCCGTGTTTTTTACAGAGAAATATTTAGATCCGTTTCATTGCTGTTGGGTTAAAACCTCTTAACCTCCCCACCAAAACTAGTTTTTTGTCAGGGACTGGGGAAGAGCTGGCGTTTGGTTTTTCCTCCCGTTGACCTCCATTCATTGTTTTGAGCTGTGAGGACCTTTTGACTTGAAGAACAGCAGAGACGCCAGTGTGAGGTTTTAACGTGACAGCGGTGGTGATTTTAGCATGATGAACCTACCTCCACCTGCTGCAGGCAGGAAACTTAGGAATTAATATACCAGTTTTGTTTTCATGTTTTTTTGAGCTTGTACTGTACAGATTTCTAAAAATGTAAATATTTTTGTTTATTGTATCATAAATTATTTTAGTCAGTTTTTTTTTCTTGGTTCATTTTGAATTTGAGAGGAAAAAAACAACAGTTCTGTTCTGTTCTGTTCAGCACTTTGTTTTTTTATATTGATGTAATTAAAGAATGGACAAGAGTTGGCCTGTCTGTGGTTTACTTACACACACACACACACACACACACACACACACACACACAGAGACAGAGTCAGGTTGTACTGTAATTGTGTCTGAGCCACATCGTTGGATCACCGGTGGACAACATGTTCTAATATAATCTGACTAATAACCGATGAAAACATCAAAGTTCAACATCAGTTACAAATTTATTGATGACATAAACAAATGTGAGCAATAAATATGGAAGAAAAAACAATGCAAACGCACAGTAAATAAAACCAGAGTAAAGCGTTTCAGTAAAAGCAACCCTAACTAGTTTAATATTGGTCTGTGATGATGTTGGGTAACTGGTCTGGTGTCAGCCGTTATCACGTCTGTCTGGTTTCTGTAGTTTCCTCCTAGTCAGAACAATGTACATACATAGTGTAGCACTGATACAAGCTGCTGGTGCAGAGAACGTCAACCCAAATCCAGTCAAACACCTAAACTAACCCAAACTAACTTTAACCTAACCTAATATTAAACCTCATCTAAACCCTAAAATAGCTGCTTGAAAAAGTTGGGAGCAGCAAAATATCCTCTTGGGGGGGATTTAAAAAAATGTTTCTGTGAGGATATTTGGACATCAGGAGTAGAGGCATAAAGAACACACACACACACATTACAGTCATTTAGCAGACACACACACACACACTTCCTCCTCCAGAAGTGGTCCATTGTTGCTGTCAGGTCTTGGTGTTTCCTGTAGGTTCGTCTGTTAACGGATAAACGCTGAGCAGAATCAATACATGTATTAGAGTACAATGACATTTAATGTCTTGTTTTCTGGTTCTCAACCTCAACCTGCCCCGCCCAGGATCAGAGGTGTGTGTGTGTGTGTGTGTGTGTGTGTGTTTTCAGGGCAAAGTGTGAGGCAGGAGCAGGAAGCTGTGTTGAGCAACCTCAGCCCAGTCCATGTGTTTGAGCATGTGGAACAGGTGGACGTGCAGTGTGTGTGTGTGTGTGTGTGTGTGTGGTCCTGCTGCTACAATGAAAGTGAACAATGGAAACCAATAACCAGTAAATACCAATTATTACAAATGGTGGACTGAAACTGTTCAAATGTCACAATAGAAAACTCAATAAAGGTCACTTGTATTCTATTGAGTAATACAAGGAAGGGTGTGTGTGTGTGTTTGTGTATGTGTGTGTGTGTAGTTGTGTAAATGTTTGTGTGTGCACAAATATGCATATGCATTCTTGCATGTGTGTGTGTGTGTGTGTGTGTGTGTGTGTGTGTGTGTTCAGGTATGTAGGTCAAGGTGAGCAGGTGGATATGACTGACAGGTGAGGCAGATAGCCAGCTAACAGATTGGACCCGCCTCCATAAAATCCTTTTCATCAGCGAGCGACAGATAAGCTCTGTTGTTTTATGAAAGGAGAGGCGATAGGAGCTGCAGAGATCCGTCTGCCACGGGACCTTCAGATCTGGTTGGCCCTCAGACCCTCAGGCCCTCAGACCCTCAGACCCTCAGACCCTCAGGCCCTCAGGCCCTCAGGCCCTCAGACCCTCAGGCCCTCAGGCCCTCAGGCCCTCAGACCCTCAGACCCTCAGGCCCTCAGGCAGTCCAGCTACATACCTCAAATGTAAAGGTAATATAATGTAACAGTGTGTGTGACGTACAGTAGCTGACTGTGTGATTACACTGTGGTTCAGTGGTCCAGATATACTGATTCATTCATTCTGATCCGCCACGACCCGCCCTTCACACACACACACACACACACACACACACACACAGCATGAGTTATGTAACAAGAGAGTGAGAGGATGGAGAGATGGGAGGGAGGAAGGGAAGGACAGAGAGGGGATTATGGGAAGAGGACGATGATGAGAGACAGAAGAGAGGGAGTGAAGGAGGGCGAGAGACAGCCACAGTGAATGGAAGGAGAGAGAGAGAGAGGAGGCGTGACTCAGAAGCAATTTTCCCTGTTTATTTTCCAGTCTAGGAAATAATGAGTCTCCGCTGTAGAGGAGGACTGTTCAGCTGACCTGCTGAGAATCACTGACTGACTGTATGTGATTCATATGATTCATACTTGATCACAATGAACTTCACTACTGTTAGTTATTGATACAGGTTTCACAGTTCGATACCAACCAACTGATCCATCCTGTTAGTTAATGTGTCAGTAGAACCAGTTGACTGTCTGAACCAGGTTGTTGTGGTGTGTCTGTAGATCATCCAGTAACGTTCTCAGTAAAAGTGATCAGTGTGATCAGGTAGATTTGTCTCCAAATGTAGGTTACTGTGACTCAGTAAACTGTCTTGTCTTTAGCCCTAGTCTCTACTCCAAAACACTCTGAGTTGGAGCTGGAGAAGAGTCAGCTAGTTAAGCTGAACACACTGGTAGCTAGCTAACTAGCCAGCAGGCTAGTTTAGTTACTGTTAACATGGGACTACTAGCCACTGCTAACGCTAGCTTCTACTAGATACGTTAGCTAGCTAACTAGCCAGCAGGCCAGTTCATTGCTTTAACATGGAGGCCAATAAAGATGCTGAACCTGCTGTCATTCATCTTCATCATCATCTAATAAACTCATCCCACCAAAATAAACTTTCATATATTGTGTATACGCTGCTTGCCCAAACTCGGCATCTATTGCAGCCCAACCGTCCCGGTAGGGGGATCCCTCTCTGAGTAGCCCCTCCCTCTCTGAGTAGCCCCTCCCTCTCTGAGTAACCCCTCCCTCTCTGAGTAGCTCCTCCCTCTCTGAGTAGCCCCTCCCAAGATTTCTTCCATTTTTCCAAGGTTTTGTGGGAGTTTTTCCTTGTCCCCCGTTGAGGGTCTAAGGCTGGGGGATGTCGTGTACTAACGATTTATTGTTTTCACTCTAAGGGCACTGTGAAGCCTTAGAGACTGGAACGTGATTAAATGTGATAAATGTGATTTGATTTGATTTGATCTTCATCATGTTTTGATGTTATTTCCATACTACGCTGTAAATGACTCAGCAGCCAATATCTTGCTTGTTCCAAGACTTACTGGCTGCGTGTACACCCTGGCCTACATTCCCACGTCTGTAACCAATTACCCAGAAGCCTTTGCTCTGGTGCCTGGCCAGGAGCTCCCCCCAGGCTGCCGGCCAGCTCTGATGATGCATTTCCTGTCTGCGTATAACTAGCATAATAGGGTTACTATATCAGAGCTTTGTCACAAGCACGAGATTGTCAGCTGGGCTGGCTGGCTGGCTGGTGTAGTGTGTGTGTGTGTGTGTGTGTGTGTGTGTGTGTGTGTGTGTGTGTAAATAGTCAGGCTAGTGAAACTGGTTTCATTGTTAGAATGTGACCTGCTTGCTCTGGATTTTAACTTCTCTCCTTACACACAAACATAAGGATTTTTACACCAACAATGAATCAATGATTTCTTCCTTTCAGTAACAGACCAGTCAGAGGTCAGAGGTCAGAGGTCAGAGGCGGCGTAGCGACTGATAATGTAATAAAATGAGCCTCTAAATGGGTCAGAAATGTAATAAAACATTTACCATGATGACCATTAACCATGACCAGAACCTGAACCAGACCTGAACCAGACTGGTTTAGTTACCAGACCTGAACCAGACCTGAACCAGACTGGTTTAGTCACATTCAATACCAATAAGAATACTTCCATCAGTCTTAGTGGGTCTTAGTGGGTCTTGGAAGCTGAAGGTTTACTGAGGAGAACGTGTCAAAGGTCATGACCTCGACTTGGTTTGGAGGTCGGCAGCCCGTGGACTCAGAGCCTCGTACTGACCCGGTGGGACAGATCTAGTCTTTTCTCTGCAGGCTACAAACATGGAAACATCCCCCAGATCTGCTGCTGAATTCTTCTTGACTCCGTTGTAGATCCGATCTGAACAACTGGAGCGGACTCTGATTGAGCCCGTTCAGACACAACGAGATCCGATCTGCAGGCAGAATCAGAGTCTGTGTTGATGTGTAGATGTGTAAATGTCCTGTTGAGCCGAGACGACCGGGCTGCAGATATTCAGCTGACAGCTCAAAGGTATTTACGCCTCCTGCTGCCGCTCCTTTCACCCCATCCCCTCCTGCCCTCCAGACTGGGAGGTGTGGAAGCAACACAAAGAAAATGGTGAAGATCGATGTGATGAGAACGCACGTGAATTGAGGAACCGGGTGATAAATTCTCAAGTGATGTGATAAATCCAAAGACTTCAATTTGATTTGATGAAAACAGAGACATCTTACCCCCACCCCAAAGTAACTGTTCTACCGTTTCTCATCCAAGTAGTGGGATTACTTAAAGACAACTGATTGTGATGAAAATGAACCAGTGGGGATAATCCTTTAATCTGATATCTGGAGGAGGTCAAAAGTAACAAAAGTACTTTGTTTTCATTAGTAGCTCTATTGTTATTACTGTAATTGGAACAGTACTACTCGTTACTGGGAGTACTACTACTAATAAACTGTATTTATGCAGCACTCACACATAAGATGTAGCTACATTTTACAAACCAATAAAATGTAATAAAGGGCTTTTCTAAAAAAGTATTATTTAAGTTGTGTCTTAAAACGAACAGCTGAAGGTGCCTGGTGGAGATCACCGACCTCTGGACCGACTAACCAGACCAGCAGAGTAATATATTACTTCATTGCATCCCTTTCCTCTGCCCTACACCTCCCCCATCATCCCCCCTTCACCGTCGCTTTCCTGTTACCCCCCCCCCGCCCCCCTCATCTGAGTGTGTGTGTGTGTGTGTGTGGTGGTGAAAAGGTATGTGTATGGGAGAAAGTGTGTAGATTCAAGATTCAAGATTCAAGAACTTTATTTGTCACATACACACACGGGGTGTGTAGTGAAATGAAAAGTGGCAATGCTCAACGGGAATGTGCAAAAGGCAACAGTACACAGTATTTACAATAAAAAAACAACACAATATTTACAGTATTACAGTAATTACAGTAAGAGCTCTTATATAAAAAAAACAACACAATATATACAGTAAGAGCACTTTGGAAATGAAAATATAGTAGTAAGGGAAATTGTATGAATGTAATATACTATAAATTATGTGTAGTCTTTACCTAAGTGTGTGTGTGCATAAGAGGGGCAGTGTGTGTGTCTTGGTGGGGGCCCTGGTGAGGTCGGAGTTCACAGTCCTGATGGCCTGAGGAAAGAAACTCCGTCTCAGTCTCTCTGTTTTGGCAGCGTGACTACGGAGGCGCTTGCCTGACCGCAGCAGCTGAAACAGTCCGTTGTTGGGGTGGTGTAAAGACAGTGTATATGTGTGTATGTGCACGTGTGTGAGACACGGTTTTAAACGAAGACTCCCACAGTACCTGATTCTGTCCAACAGTATCGGAACAGGCAGCGTGGCATATTTCTGGGTATATTAATTATTGTTGTTTTTAGGTTACCAGCCCTTGGTTACCTTGGTTACGTTCATTTCTGACGCTTTTCCTCAACATTTGGACTCATTTGGTGCAGTTGGCTCCTGTCCGTCACCTCCAACACGTCCAACCGTTAACGGACCTCAACGTGACTCAACGTTCCTTTAAAAGTACCGCTGACGTGCGCTTTCCCAAACTGGATGCACAGACGTGTTGAAAACGACGCGAAGAATCACTGGTCTGACGCCTGACCACACCGCTGGTTTCTGACTCATTAAGATTAGAAGAAGAAGAAGAAGTAGAAGAAGAAGAAGAAGAAGAAGAAGAAGAAGAAGAAGAAGAAGAAACTTTATTCATAGAGAATTTTTTGGAATAGAGGTACAAAGCGTCACAGAAGAGCTGAGAAGGAAAACAAATCAACCAAACATAAAAAACAGCAGCGATCAGATAAACAGAAAATAAACAACAACAAGACGATCATATCGATCGATCTAAAAGTCGGTTTATAAAAGTTTTTAGGAGAAATTGAAACGACGCTAACCTGATCTCACCTGCTCTCACTTTACAATTCATTGTACTCATAAAGGGAAATCAAACCAAACTTAAAATGAAATAAAGTTTTAACCAGACAAGTCCACAAAGTGCTTGATAATAATATAATAAAATAATATAATAATATAATATAATATAATATATAATAATATAATAATATAATAATATAATATAATATAAAATAAAATAATATAATATAAAATAATATAATATAATAATATACTCCTCTCCCCATAACAGTAATATAATAATAATAAACATTTTTGAAAAACGAGAAGAAATGAGAATAAAAAGACTATTAAGACTATTACTACAAAAAGGGCTGATCATAAAAGTGCGTTTTGAGAAGATCGACGAAAATATTAGAAGAACCATTAGATCTTTACTCCAGATGATCTCTTTAGTAAAGATGTTTATTTTCCACTTAAGTCGACTTGATCGTAGATTCAGTCAGTCGTATTTCCTAACAACTCTGCTTCTGAGGTGAGTTATTAATTGAATAGATATTGTCTCCCCCGACATGCTTCAGTCAGAAACCATCATCAGATACGTTCACAGGCCTCAGCTGCCTAAATGTGAAATAAAGTCATTCCACATGAATACTTTTAACATTATAATAACCCATAACAAGCAAATAAAAGTGTCTTTGTTCTTTCTGCAGCCACCAAACAGTTGATCCTCCTGGCTGACGGGGCCTGTTGGTGCACGTCGGCTCCTGATTGGCCTGCGGGCTTTGATTGGCAGTTGCGGGGGAGGGGATGAGGTTAGCCCACTAATTAGACAGAGCTTATGGCCACATTCATCTGGGAGATTGTAAAACAACTGTGTGTGTGTGTGTGTGTGTGTCTCTGATGCCCCTGGCTCTTCATTATTCTGGGATCAGTGTTGTTTGGCTCAGGGTTTGGTTTTCTGCATCACCGGTCCAAAGGGTTTCGGGTAGTTGTGGTTCTGGTTCTCCATCTGACCTTTAAGCCTCCAACCCACCGCAGGACTAAACAAATGTCCTTCAGCTGCAAAGTCATTTTCCTTTGTTGATGAAACTTGTAGGAGATGAAAAGTGATTCAGAGTCACTTGATTCAACAAGTCCAACTGGTGTGCAGGAACTAGACGACAGGCACAGCTTCCATAGAAGAAGAGTTTTAACAACAGTTCCATAGAAGAAGAGTTTTAACAACAGCTCAGGTTGGACCCACGACTCGGACCAAGGGCCGGCAAACAATCACTGTACCGCCAAATGAATTAATAGTAAGTAAGTAAACTTTATTTATAGAGAGCCTTTCAAACAATAACAACAATAACACATATAAAATACAAATACAAATAAATAAAATGAATCGTTAAAAACAGCATGGACATGTTATATTAAAACGTAAAGAATCACATCTGTCTCACTGCGTTACATTAACACACATTTTGAACTGTATTTTGTACATTGCACATGCTCTTTAAACTGCACATTGTGAACTTTTGCACATATCCTTGTTTAATATTTCTGCATATTCTGCACAAAAATGTACAGCTCTTTAATCTATGTTTATTGTTATGCACCAAAACACCAAGTCAAATTCCTTGTATGTGAAAACATACTTGGCAATAAACCTGATTCTGATTTTACATTTCAGTCTCTTGAGGTGAGAATAAGCTTCACTTCCCTCACCGACATTACAAGCATCCATCTTGGACGTTTCCAGTCACGTTCTCTGAAGCTGCAGGAAGCAACGCTGACTGACTCAGTTCGTTGTCAGCTTGTTCCCATTTGACGACAGGCCGCCTGGGAGGTGAAGTCAGTTTTCAGTCAGTTTGCCCCTGAAATCAGAGATCCAGGTTATAATGTGTTACTGAGCAGACTGCAGCCCCCTCATCCCTCCTTCAACCCGTTTACCGCCTGGCAAAACTCATCTGTACTTTCTGTCTTTTTAATCTTTAAACCCAAAAGGTTAGTGTGTTCCTCCCCCTGGTAACTAGCTGGTTGGTAACGAGGTAAACACAAGCTGGAGATGAAGGAGAAACTCTTCTTACAATGAGCTACAATGGCTGCAAGAGGAGAATAAGCTTCAGTTCCTGGATCAGCAACATTAAGGAAGAGTTGGACCCATGTGGGTTTTTGAAGGACGATTTCAATATTTATATTTTTGCCAATAGCTGATATGTTATGCAGATCTTCAAATTTGACAATTTTCATGCCAAAAAAAAAAACGTTTTCCGTTGTTTGTCCAGAATATTATACGTGATGGGAAACGCCTCTGAATCATTTAGTAATACAATAATAATGATGATAAAAGTGTCACGCATAGTTGTGTGGCATCCAATCAAAACGTTGGTGCTCCACAATGTAAACTGTCTAATAAACAAGACAGGATTATTGGGAGGAGGAAGATAGGGGGGTGATTTACTTGGATGGGGTTAACAGGTTTTCCTTACATTTCCAGAAGTGTCTCTGTGCGTAAACCTGAGCATCTGAGGTATTTTGGCCCGAGGAGGAGCTCTTAACAACCTCAGGACCCGGCGGGGCCGGTAGGGCCGGCTGGAGGGAATAGGAGGGAGGATGGGTTATATACGGTTACACCATCAGGAGGATTCTCCCCTTCCTCACTGACAAGGCAGCGCAGGTGCTCATCCAGGCTCTTGTCATCTCCCGCCTGGACTACTGCAACTCCCTCCTTGCTGGTGCCCCGGCGTCTGCCATCAGACCTCTGGAGCTTGTTCAGAAAGCTGCAGCTCGTCTGGTGTTCAACCGCCCCAAGTTCTCCCATACAACTACCCTTCTCCGTTCTCTACACTGGCTCCCTGTAGCGGCTCGCATCCAGTTCAAGACCCTGGTGCTAGCCTATAGGGCAGTGAAAGGAACAGCTCCTTCTTACCTCCAGGCTATGGTCAAGCCTTACACCCCCGCCCGACCACTTCGCTCTGCTGCCTCGAGGCGACTGGTTGCCCCGTCGCTCAGAGGCCCCTGGGGGCCGATCTACACGGTCACGGCTCTTCTCTGTCCTGGACCCACAGTGGTGGAATGAACTCCCCACTGATGTCAGGACAGTGGGGAGTTCATTGTGTAAGAATGATGATCACATTAATAAAATAAAAGTGGTGGGGAAAAAAGAAGAGAGCCAGCTGTTAAAACATCATGAACAGTCAGGTGTTGTAAAGTCAAAATACTACTATCTCCAGAATATGGTGCTCATGAAAAAACGTCACATGGATTTAATGGTGAAGTGTGTGTGTGTGTGTGTGTGTGTGTGTGTGTGTGTGTGTGTGTTTTTGAGGGATAATAAGTTATTTAGTCAAACATCGTCCTCGTACTAGACTCTGGGTTTATTTAACAGTGAAATGAAGGATTTTCATCACAGAGGTTCATATGTTTTGGAGTCGGACAAAACTGGGTAGTCATGAAAAAACGATAAATTAAAAACGTTTTCATCGCTAGCTGGCGTCAATTTAATGGTTTCCTGTTGTTTTAGCAGTGAAATTAAGTGGTTTCCTTCACAGTCAGTTAAACACACACACACACACACACACACACAATATCTGTTTAGTCCCACCAGAACCAGAAGTGATGGTTTTCCATCACCTCTTATACGTGTACACATTAACAGAGGCCCCAGTCTTCCAACAGGCTGTCCTGGAGTCACAGTTCTTCCACTGGGTCCAGACCAGACTGATCTGCGGTACCACTGGGTCCAGACCAGACTGATGCGGTACCACTGGGTCCAGACCAGACTGATCTGCGGTACCACTGGGTCCAGACCAGACTGATCTGCGGTACCTAATGGCCCAATCCCATTTCTCATTTCTACCCCTACCCCTCGTTTTCGACTTGCCCCTCAAACAGAGTCACAAGGGGTAGTGGTTGAACTCTCCCCCTATGAAGTGGTTGAACCCTTCAAGACCCTGATACGTCATCGATGACGTTTACGTCAACAGACGTGACGAGTTTGTTGGAGGACATTACGATGGTGATAATGGATCACAGTGACAATCATCTGATGGAGATAGAAAAGCATGGACGCTCGTTCGTTCACAACTTATACGCTTCACGCTACTAATCGATCAAACAAGTCTAGTTTAGTTTAGTTTAGATTAGTTTAGTTTAGGTTATATCAGGTTAGTTCAGTTTAGTTTAGTTTAGGTTACATCAGGTTAGTTCAGGTTAGTTTAGGTTACCTGTGTGGCTGATGGCTCACTGCCATTGTCTTATTTTAGACTGTGAGGAAAATAACAGAGTCTTCATTGAAAAGAGGAAGTCTTCACAGAGACCCCTCCTACACACACACACACACACACACACACACACACACACACACACACCTTCAACATCTCTTACTGTAAGACTCAATACACTGATAGGAACTCAAATAGAGAACCGAAAGTGGGCTTCCACTATGTGTGTGTGTGTGTGTGTGTGTGTGTGTGTGTGTGTGTGTGTGTGAGAGAGGAAGTTAGCGCTGGGTTGGGTGGGTACACACTAACGTATGGTGACACTGGGGTCTCGTGTTGCCACAGACGTTAAAGTGTTAACGGCAAATAAATTCCACCATTTCACTGCCCCCATCACACACACACACACACACACACACACACACACACTCCCCCCAAAACCCCCATGAGCTCAAAGGGAAATCTCCACAAGTAGCATTTGGCTCAGACTGTGTGTGTGTGTGTGTGTGGAGGTAACACCTTTTGTTGATGTTTTTTTAAGCCTCCTCCTCCAGCTTGTCCTCGCTTGTCTCACCGAATATCAAACAGCCTGACAAACACTTACCTGAGTCACACCTCCTCCTCCTCTCCTCCTCCTTTTCTCCTCCTCCCCTCCTCCTCCTCACCTAACACCTAGTGTGTAAACAGGAAATGGCCACTGTTGAACTTTATTTTCTCTTCTCTACTTCTTCTATGTGCTTTTCTTCTCCTCTTTCCATCTCATCTCCCCTTTCTTCTTCTTCTGTTTCTTTTTTCTCCTCACCTTTCTTCTCCTCTTTCCATCTCATCCCTTCTTTTCTTCTGATTTCATCTCTTCACTTCATTCCCTTTCTCTTTTCTTCTCTTCTAATCTCATATTCTTTATTTTCTTTCCATCTCTTCTTCCTTCTTCTCTTTCTTTCTATTTATTTTCTCTTGTCCTCTTTTCCTTCCATATCTTCTCTTCAGTTGTTCTTCTCTTTCTATCTGTCCTTCTCATCTCATCTCATCTCATCTCATCTCATCTTCCTGCCTGTGTGTGTCTTTCTCTGTGATACTCCATCGACCCCTGGAGGGAAAATCTCGTCTTTCTTGTCCCCTCCACGGGGAGGTCAGAGGTCACAGTCTACAGCTGGCAGGGACCCAGAGTCTTGCCCAAGGACACTTCAGCAGGGTGGGCGCTAGAATGGACTCTGTGTATCTCGTTCGGTTCATGTGGTTCATGCTGTATGACGGCAAGGAGCCCCAGGGATAGCATTAGACTATTAGCATTAGAGAGGGTTACGGCTAACAGGCTAGCAATGCTACAGTCTATTTATTTCTATTAGCATTAGAGAGGGTTACGGCTAACAGGCTAGCAATGCTACAGTCTATTTATTTCTATTAGCATTAGAGAGGGCTACGGCTAACAGGCTAGCAATGCTACAGTCTATTTATTTCTATTAGCATTAGAGAGGGTTACGGCTAACAGGCTAGCAATGCTACAGTCTATTTATTTCTATTAGCATTAGAGAGGGCTACGGCTAACAGGCTAGCAATGCTACAGTCTATTTATTTCTATTAGCATTAGAGAGGGTTACGGCTAACAGGCTAGCAATGCTACAGTCTATTTATTTCTATTAGCATTAGAGAGGGCTACGGCTAACAGGCTAGCAATGCTACAGTCTATTTATTTCTATTAGCATTAGAGAGGGCTACGGCTAACAGGCTAGCAATGCTACAGTCTATTTATTTCTATTAGCATTAGAGAGGGTTACGGCTAACAGGCTAGCAATGCTACAGTCTATTTATTTCTATTAGCATTAGAGAGGGCTACGGCTAACAGGCTAGCAATGCTACAGTCTATTTATTTCTATTAGCATTAGAGAGGGTTACGGCTAACAGGCTAGCAATGCTACAGTCTATTTATTTCTATTAGCATTAGAGAGGGCTACGGCTAACAGGCTAGCAATGCTACAGTCTATTTATTTCTATTAGCATTAGAGAGGGTTACAGCTAACAGGCTAGCAATGCTACAGTCTATTTATTTATATTAGCATTAGAGAGGGCTACGGCTAACAATGCTACAGTCTATTTATATTAGCATTAGAGAGGGTTACGGCTAACTGGCTAGCAATGCTACAGTCTATTTATTTATATTAGCATTAGAGAGGGCTACGGCTAACAATGCTACAGTCTATTTATATTAGCATTAGAGAGGGTTACGGCTAACTGGCTAGCAATGCTACAGTCTATTTATTTCTATTAGCATTAGAGAGGGCTACGGCTAACTGGCTAGCAATGCTACAGTCTATTTATTTATATTAGCATTAGAGAGGGTTACGGCTAACTGGCTAGCAATGCTACATTCTATTTATTTATATTAGCATTAGAGAGGGCTACGGCTAACAATGCTACAGTCTATTTATTTATATTAGCATTAGAGAGGGTTACGGCTAACTGGCTAGCAATGCTACATTCTATTTATTTATATTAGCATTAGAGAGGGCTACAGCTAACAATGCTACAGTCTATTTATTTATATTAGCATTAGAGAGGGCTACAGCTAACTGGCTAGCAATGCTACAGTCTATTTATTTCTATTAGCATTAGAGAGGGTTACAGCTAACAGGCTAGCAATGCTACAGTCTATTTATTTCTATTAGCATTAGAGAGGGTTACGGCTAACAGGCTAGCAATGCTACAGTCTATTTATTTCTATTAGCATTAGAGAGGGTTACAGCTAACAGGCGAAACCCAGATACACACTCTTTGATGTGGTTTTCAGTCTTTTAGTGCAAATTTCCTGCCTGAGTTTCCTGCCAAAAGGGAGGTGATGTGAAATCAAATATATTTGTGAGAAAATGTTTGTGAACCCTTTTGAATTCCCTGCATAAATGTGGTGAGTTTAACTCCAAAACAAGTTGAAGAGATTGAAACTGTCTTGAAAGTAAAGAACATGATGGGTTATTTCTCTTCTTCTAGGATGGAAGTCATCTTTGCTGACAGAATAGTTCTGATTTGGAGGATAGAATCACATGTGCTTCTGAAATACTGAATTTCATATTGCATATACAGCATTTTGGAGTGGAAAAAACAAACTTGAATTGTAAAAGTATTTGCTAAATGCCTGAAATGTAAATATCAATCTTTAACTGCAGACATGTTGCAGTGTGCTGCATGTCAGCATGCTGCCGTCCGTTAAACACCAAATGGGCCCAGCTGACCTCCTGTCAGCAGCAGGAACATCTTCAGCAGCGTCTGTCGCTGTGGGGTGAAGGATGACCCCACAGCTGCAACACACACTTTAACACACACACACACACCTACTGAACACATCCGCACATATAACATGAACACACATACGACGTACACACCGACACAACATACACACAAATATGGTGCACACAAGTGCATAACTCACACACACACAACTTACACACACATGTATCACACATGCACATACACACAACAGACTCTTGTAACACATAGTATACACACCATACACACGCAAGTCATAACCCTGACGCGTATATCTTTTGTGAAGATGCTGTCAGTGAGGTGAAGCATTGTTCAACTGGTAACACACACACACACACACACTGCTCACAGCTGCACAACACATACCTAGAATATCTGTGTTTAACTGAGAAACAACAGGCCATACACACCAAAACACATTCACGTGCACAGTTGGCACAGATGCAAACACACTGACACTGAACAGACGAGGTCCTTCACTCTGAAGGATCTCTGTTCAGGACAAAGTGTGTGAAGTGTTTCCTGTCAACATATTTCTATCTGGTGGAACTGATCAATACTGGACAGAACAACATGGCTGCTTCAGGGCCAAGAGCTCTGCTGCTCTGCCAGTGACGCAATACCAAAGATCTAGAGGCAGTATGAAACAATGTCTCCGCCCCCGACTGGAGATGGGCGGGGCCAGTGTGTAATCTCCAATATGTTGTCAAATGGATGTCAGAGGTGCCCCCCCCCCCCCCCCCTTTAACACAGGACGTCTGTAATGTTAATGGGTAATTCACACAGGAGAACCGAACCAACCCCAGTGGAATCGCGGCTCAGCCTCCAGAACGACATTCACAAGCTGTCGTCACGCCAACAGCCAACCTTGTGTCATGTGACTTCTGTTGGCACGGCGACAACGCGACTGCAGGAGCAAAGAAAAGTCTCGACGTCGCAAATGGTTGTCGCAGAAAAATTATAAAATCCAGAAAATCTTCGGCTGTGGGAAGAGGATGAGGTCACCTGGGTCATGAGACAGACAGGCAGGCAGGTAGACAGACAGACAGACAGACAGGCAGACAGACAAACAGACAGGCAGGTAGACAGACAGGCAGACAGACAGACAGATAGACAGACAGACGGACAGACAGACGGACAAACAGACAGATAGACAGGCAGACAGACAGACAGGCAGGCAGATAGACAGACAGACAGACAAACAGGCAGACAGACAGACAGGCAGATAGACAGGCAGGCAGATAGACAGACAGACAGGCAGACAGACAGACAGGCAGATAGACAGATAGACAAACAGACAGGCAGGCAGATAGACAGATAGACAAACAGGCAGATAGACAGACAGACAGACAGGCAGACAGACAGACAGATAGATGCAGGGTTAGACAGGTTGTGATTTGTGGAGCAGAAAAAGAGAACAGGTGGGAGGTCACATTCAGGGTACGCTGGAGTGTGTACACAGTGTGACAACAGGTGTGTGTGTGTGTGTGTGTGTGTGTGTGTTTGCATCTGCGCCTACTGCTAGCATGCAAGTTGTGTCCAACAGTGCTATAGTATAGGGGTATAGGATTCCTGTGAGCGCACACACACACACACACACACACACACACACACACACACACACAGTTGGATCCCTCAGTCTGACAGTAAGACGAATGGAAGCAACAGATGCAGACACACACAGATAACTTTTACTTACAAAACTGTGTGTGTGTGTGTGTGTGGTGTGTGTGTGATTTGATTTTTGACAAATGGCAGCAACTGAGAAGGTTTTGATGGGTTCAAACCCCCAACCTGCTGAAGGGTCCATGAGCAGGACACTGAGCCCTACCAGCTCCTGCTCAGCTAACCATCACTGTCTTGTTAACACATCTGGTTAGCACACTAGCTAACGTATCTAGTAGAAGCTAGCGTTAGCAGTGGCTAGTAGCCCCATGTTAACAGTAACTACACTAGCCTGCTGGCTAGTTAGCTAGCTAGTAGAGTAGAGACTAGGGCTAGGAGGGTCTGCATGACTAGTGAGTGAAACTACGTTGAGTTTAAAACCTCCTGTCAACACCAACGTGCTGTGGTAGCTCAGAGTACGTCACACGAGACCAC
>JAXDDX010000307.1:95000-147500 GCA_034670405.1 Hoplostethus atlanticus | reverse complement strand
TTTGGGTCTAGACGTTACAGTTTTTCTCAGTCGCTTTAGTACATTTCTCGAATCATCCTTAAGATTTGCAAAACAGTAAGTGCATTTCTCGTAACAATTGGTACAAACAGCACCACACAATGGATTACCTGCAAAAGCCCGTAACTCAAAATCCTTAGTTCATCTCTCAAAAGTAAATCTTTATGTCAGTGAACATGTCAGTCCATCAGAATGACAAGTCCTTGTGTCATTGAGTACAAACAAGATAGTCAGAATGCTTAGCCATGTTGTCAATATAACAGTTACTCTGATGGAAACTATGGTGAAGGGTTTGATGACAATGATGAAAATGCACAAGGGTGCACTTTTTCTGTATGGCATATATCAATTTCAAAAGATATATACAACCAATAATTGTTCAAATTGTCAGTTATAATTGTCATTTGCCTAAATGTGCTAAAACATTTGCAGATGGTAACAAAGAGAAATGCTCTTTCTGTTGTTCACAAGTAAAAAAATGTTGTGAAGAATTTCACATATTGTTTTGACGACTTCAACTGTCATTGGAGAATTGAACCAAAGCAACTGAGAAAAACTGGAGTGAAAGTCAAGATTCATCAATTCAGGACACATTTACAAAAAAAGTCTAATAGAAATGTAGAGAAAATATGCTTGACAGATTATGACAACTGGTTCAACCATTTTGCATGTAATGACTTATGTAATGAACTAGTGCCTAGATGTTCTGGGGGGTGAGACTATTCAACAGAGAACCAATAACCAATACATTTTGATCAACATGACAAACTATTGATAATGTAGGAAACAGCAGACAGTTGGACATAATCATTTGCATGAATGTGCCAAAGCATTTGCAATTTGTTCAAAAGAATGAGAAGCTGCTTTTATGATGTGCACAAGTGACTAGATGATGTGGAGGTTGAACAAGTAGTTTTGAGAATTTCAATTCTGATCTGAGAAATGTACCAAAGCGACTGAGAAAAACTGTAATAATAAAAATAATAATTGTTAATAATAACAATTGTTATTATTTACAAATACAATTGTTATTATTATTATTATTATTATTATTAATAATAGTAATAGTAATAGTATTATTATTATTAATTTCATTTGTTAATAATAACAGTAACAATAATAATAACAATAATACTATTATTTTTTTAAAGTATTATTACTGTTATAACAATAATACTATTATTATTATTATTACTTTTATTTGTTAATAAGAACAATAATTATTATTATTAACAATTATTATTATTATTACTTTTATTACTGTTAATAATAACAGTAATAATAATAATAATATTGGCCATATTTCAGGACTCACTGACAAAACCTGTGTGGTCCCTTCATCTGGTGGTCTGAGGTCAGCTACAGTGTTAATGTTGAAACAGCTTCCATGCATGTTTCACCTGGGACACGTGATGTTCTGATCAGTTATTGGAAAATAACCACTGAACTGAACTGGAGAGGTTTTTGTGCACGGTAGAAATGAGTGCACCTCTTAGTAAATAGACCCAGTCAGTGTGATCAAAGATGTTTCAGGAAGACTTTGTTCAAATTTGATTTTGTTTGAGTGGTTAAATTTAAAGTTTAAAGCATTTTCACAAATCCATCCACTAAACGCATCACAACTAGACTTGGTCCTGATTGGCTCCCTCACTAAAGACTTCCTGAAATCCGTCCAATCAGGTCAGTTTGGAGCATTTGAACTGGAAAGCCTGACCTCATTTAAATTAGAGGAGCTGGTGCTGTCAGCCAACCAGGGTCCAGTATTGGGAGGACTACTCACATTCATTCAGTTGAACTTTTAACTAAACTACATTAAAGGTCCCATATTATGGAAAACGTTTTATTCCTGGCGCTTATACATGTTCCACAGGAAATTACTTCCCTAAGCAGCTGAGAAAATTTGAAATCTGGAAGTCAACCCGTTTTTCTGTATTTTCCTTTTTCCCAAAGATAGGAGAAAAACAGCCCGTTTCAGAAAATGGTTCCTTTGGACGTCATAAGGTGCAAATCCAGCCCCTCTCAGAGCATGCCCACGCCCAGGTGAACAACCAATCTCATTTACGTTGTCGCAAAATGCAGCTCACGGCAGCGCCGCAAGCCGTTGCTTATGGTGCATTCCATTGTACTCGGAAATCGATAATTCCGAGTCGGTATTCCTAACTTCCAATCTAAATGTGTTCCAGTGCATCTGCTCGGGAAAACATAATCGCCCGCAGCAAACTCATGTCTGTATGGTAAGTCTCAGAATGTTACAAGCATCTAAACTCAACATCAACTACTACAGCGCCATTAGTGAAGAGAATCGGCCCATATCACATTCGGACGCCGTTTTTTCCGAGTACACTGGAATGCACCATTACTTTGCGACGACTGAAGCTAAAACAACATATCAGGAGATATATCAACTCTCCAGTTATTATTTTGTAGGATGCAGGCAGCAACATAGATCCCTGCACAGTCTCCCAACACGCGAACATGCAGGACAGAGCGGATTAATTTTATTTTTAACGGCAAGTTTTTTCTGTGTGTGATGATCAGTCCTCAGACTGCTTGAGCAACAGCAGGATTAGCATCTAAATTGAAGCTTAAAGATGGAGCAATTCATAAGGTACGTGACCCATCTGCAAAATTGGAATCTGTAAGTGTCACCATGTTTTGATTTAATTTACCAAATTAGTCTGGTTAGTATATTCACTGCTGGTTAGCTAACGAGCTAGCGGGGCTAGCCACGGGCTTGTTGGGCGTGGAAGAAGTAAGAAAACTAAAGCTGGAGTCATTAAAAGTAAAGTAAAAGTAAAGTTATTGGTTGGAGTCAGGACTCATCTTAAAGTTTTTTGGTGGGACCAGTGTCTGTTTTATAAGTCTGTCGAACGTGTCAGGCTTGGTAAACTTTAGCCACCATTAGTACAATCATGTTTGGTTGTTTGTGCTGCGCTGTTTGGATGCAGATTGCATCCAATAATATATTGGTTAACTAGCTCAACAAAATTCTCAATCCTAGCTTGTCTGCAAGTTGTATTCAATAAGCTTATGGACATGAGCCATAAATAGACTGGCTACAGCAGAGAGTGTCGCTCACACACCCACATACACAAACACAAGGCACGAAAGTACAATATTACACAGAATTGTTATCATTGAGAAACTAAGTGGAACCGCTCAGCTGCCTCTTCCCATTCTGGGTCAGACTCCGGCTCAAACATGTCCGGTCTCAGTGTTGGTTCTGGAGCGGCCGCCATGGTTATGGTAGATTTCTGCATCAAGCTTATTTGTTTACCTTGAGCAGCATGAGCGCTCTGCTCTCCGCCTCCGCAAGGCGATTGCATGGAGGTTGTATGTAATGAGCACTGCTCTGATTGGCCGCCTCACAATGGAGAAAATGAGAGACTGAAACACACCACAGAAGCTGGTTTTAGGATTTTTTTTGATATAGACTTCACAAACGTCTTGTAAAGACCCCCAGGAACAGTTTAAATAGCCCAAAATGAGTACAATACCCCCCTTTAATTTACAAAACACAGTGAAGAACTGATCCTGAGTCAGTACAAAGAGACAAAATCAGGAAAATGAATATGATGGGACCTTTCATTTCCAAGACCAGTGAGAGTGACAACTAACAGAGTAGGACAGACAACCAGTCAGTAAACCAGTCAGTAAACCAGTCAGTCAGTAAACCAGCCATTAAACCAACCAGTCAGTAAACCAGTCAGTCAGTAAACCAGCCAGTAAACCAACCAGTCAGTAAACCAGTCGGTCAGTAAACCAGTCAGTAAACCAACCAGTCAGTAAACCAGTCGGTCAGTAAACCAACCAGTCAGTAAACCAGTCAGTAAACCAGTCAGTAGCTGTCTAGTCAACAGAGCACCTGTTAAACATTGGCCAGCCTGAAGACAGGAACTTTTCCAAGAAACACACTCCCGCCAGCCCAGTGTGTGTGTGTGTGTGTGTGTGTGTGTGTGTGTGTGTGTGTGTGTGTGTGTGTGTGTGTGTGTGTGTGTGTGTGTGTGTGTGTGTGTGTGTGTGTGTGTGTGTGTCCACACCGACTGTTTGAGCCTGCATGTTATGTGTGCTACCGCATGTGAGGAAAGACAAGGGGCGAGTTTAACCTTCTCTCTCTCGGCCAATAGCGTCGGAGGAAGCGCTCCTCTCAGCCAATCGCGCGGCGAGGAGGAAGAACAGCTACCGGAGCAGATTCCAAAACAGAGAAAAATAAGATCCGACAACTACTGAGAAACAGGGAACAAGGATGGAGGGAGGGAAGGAACGAAGGAAGGAAGAAAGAAAGAAAGAAAGAAAGAAAGAAAGAAAATAAAAAGAAAGTAAGGACAAAGAAAGCAAGAAAGACAGAGAAAGAAAACAGATCCAGAAAACATAAAAGAATAAGCAATCAATAAATCCAAAAGAACTGAACGAGTGTTTCTCCACATTAAGACTACATTTCCCATAAGCCATCCTGCAGAGCGCCTGCAGGTTTCCACCAGACCAGATTGACCCATTCAAACAGCTTTACTGGATCACAACATTCATCAAAACCTTTTTGATTGGTTCCCAGTTTGCTACCCAGTGAAGCAGTCAGCCAGTCTTCAACAGGCGTGTTACAGACGGTTTGCCAAGGCTGCAGCATGTTTACAACAAAGTCAAACTTCTGAAATAGAAACACAATCGAACGCGTCGTCAGATTCGTGTTCGGTCACCAGTGGGGGGCGGGGTTAAAGAGGTAAACTGGAAATAACGCTGACAAAAAAAGAGAACAACAACAACAACAACAAGATGCAAGTGGAAATTTGAGGATTTAGAACCCGTTTTGATTGGTCAGAAAGGGATTGGGTGGGGCATGACCTTCATGAAGCGTTTTGATTGGTCTAGCACAACCACGCCAAACGCCAAAACTACCGGGGTCATCAAAGTTAATTTTATGGTATTTCATAGGCTATTTTCAATTTGCCTTCCTGTTGACCCTGGTAGGTTGACGTTCGGTTTGCTAGACCAATGAAAAGGCGTCATGGGCGGGGCTCACTTGACTGACGTGATGTTGGTCCATTAGATGGAGGAGAAGTTCAACCCAAATGAGTACAAAGCTTTCACAATATGATACTATAGCAGTGAAGACTCATATTAAAGCAGCTTTGGGATCAGTTTGGAACTGATATCAGAAAGACATTTATAATATACAGTACTGGAGAGGTCTGAGGCTCTCTGGGGTATTATATCAATTTATATCAATTTGGTCTTAGAGGTTTATTTTTTTGTTTTCTGCATTATATTTAGAAACTTTCATTTTTTGAAAGCATTTCACTTTACAGATTGTTTGACAGCTACTGACGACCATGATGACGATGTCCGTCTTCTTTCAACAGTACAAATTAACCAAATATTATCATGAAAACACAGTGTGTGTGTGTGTGTGTGTGTGTGTGTGAGAGTGTGTTGTGTGTCCGTCCCCTCCATTCCCTACAGTCTGACATCAATACCAATCTCTCAGAAGATGAATCACCATGACTCTCTCTCCTCATCAATAATCACATCAACCAACTGGATCGCTGCTGACCGAGAGACTGGTGACTGAACCACACCCCTAAAAACCCAACATGTCTTGTAGCTGCATTGCATTCTGGTCTATCTCGGCTACTGCACTGCATTCTGGTCTATCTCATAGACATATATACATAGACGCCGCATTGGCCTGTGGATCGTTCGTAAACTTCGCCGCCATATTGGTTCGGATAAGACTGGCCTGTAAACACATACAAGTAAACGGGGAGCTGCGGTTTTTCTGGATGAAAAGCACTATAACGTTTACATTTCTCAACCGATTTCAGTGAGTCGTTTTATATTCAAGGGTTTATGATCTACGTGGAGTAGAAAAAAAAGTTTTGTCTCCAGTTACTTAGAATCTCGATAGTTAATCGCTGTGTATCAACTCTTTCTCTTTGGGAAACCTTCAAAGTGTGAGAAAACTACAGTCAGATTCATAATATGTCAGCCGCTCAGCCGAAACGAGTAGCTTGTCATAAAAATCGGTTTGGAGAAATATAGATATATAAATATAGATGAAAATCTCGATAGGCCATTTGAATTTTCCCTCTTTATTTGCCCTCTGGGGATCAATAAAGGCGTATCTTATCTTATAATAGTCTTTGTCTGTAATTGTCTGTCTTGGAGTATATCTGTGTCCTTTCACTGCTATAAAAATATAGAAAGCAGACTGACTGCCAGTGTCTCACTATTTTAATTTGGATTTGCCGATTTTGTTCCATTTTTCTCAATGATGGTCAATTATTAGTACTTAAAAATGCGCTATTTTTTCAGTATTTCAAAGTGAATGAGCTGTGTTCTGACCTGGAGCACAAGAAAAGCTAAAATGATCGGGACATGGACAGAAAAAGAACTTTCTGCACATTTCATGTACATTAAATTATATTATATATGGACGTCTCCACAAGTATTAACCAAGGAAAATAAGCCAAATCCTGCTTGACAAACCTGAGTTTTTACAATGCCTTATGACAATGAATTATTTTCCACCACGTAAGTAATTCAGTTCATGTGAGCCTAACGTTGACATGCTCTCTTGAGCGTCTAGCAGCGATTATAGCCTAACTAAGTAACTGGAGACAAAACTTTTTTTTCTACTCCACGTAGATCATAAACCCTTGAATATAAAACGACTCACTGAAATCGGTTGAGAAATGTAAACGTTATAGTGCTTTTCATCCAGAAAAACCGCAGCTCCCCCGTTTACTTGTATGTGTTTACAGGCCAGTCTTGTCCGAACCAATATGGCGGCGACGTTTACGTATCGTAGCAATGGGCAGAAGCAGTCAATGCGGCGTCTATGTATATATGTCTATGGTCTATCTCGGCTACCGCATTGCATTCTGGTCTATCTCGGCTACCGCATTGCATTCTGGTCTATCTCGGCTACCGCATTGCATTCTGGTCTATCTCGTCTACCGCATTGCATTCTGGTCTATCCTGGCTACTGCATTGCATTCTGGTCTATCTCGTCTACCGCATTGCATTCTGGTCTATCTCGGCTACCGCATTGCATTCTGGTCTATCCTGGCTACCGCATTGCATTCTGGTCTATCTCGGCTACCGCATTGCATTCTGGTCTATCTCGTCTACTGCATTGCATTCTGGTCTATCTCGGCTACTGCATTGCATTCTGGTCTATCTCGGCTACTGCATTGCATTCTGGTCTATCTCGTCTACTGCATTGCATTCTGGTCTATCTTGGCTACTGCACTGCATTCTGGTCTATCTCCTGTCGGTGTAGAAATTGGTCTCTCTCTCTCCTCTGATGGATTTCTCCTGTATGATTGTTGATCGTCGGTCTAGAAAGAAGCCCTTGCTCTTTGATTCTGATTGGCTGACACCAAAACCTGACGGTTACCGTTGATGGTTTAGATCATGAAACATTTTCTGATGTCAGACTGGAAATATCTCAACGTGACGTCACGTCGTCTATGACTGGAGGAAGAACAAGACAGAAACTAGATGGACCAGGAACACAACCAACACCAGTAGTGTGTTAAAGTGTTAAAGTGTTAAAGTTTTTATGGTGGATTTTCCATTTGTCATTGCTGCTGGGTTCATTCAGTTGGTAGTGATAGCATAAGCGCCATTGAACACAGTCGGTGACATATTTCTGTTAACATGTAATAATTATTTTGGCCAATAGAATCGATCGTTGGCTGACGGGCGCTGAGTGGAGGATGGAAGGGTAGAATGGGAGGATTGACTTATAGAGCATAAGGTCTTCAAATAAATCTCACCGCATATGATTCATATAGCAACTATGACACACACACACACACACACACACACACACACACTCTCTCTCTCTCTCTCTGTGGTTTCTAGTAACAGTTGGAACACACGTTCTCTCTCTTTGTGAAACTGTAAACCGTCCCTAACATTTCTCCTCCCTCCGTCATCATTCAGCTTCAGTCTCAACTGTCAGATTCAAACTGTGGCTCGGTACCCAAACTGGGTCCAGACCTGGTTCTGGCTGGTCCCACCGTGCTGCCCCAGTATGCCGTCAGTCTGATGGAATCACATTTCATGTAATTCTACAAAATATTGTCTGACTCTCGGTGCTCCTTCAGGTCCTCACCCCCCCCAGTATCAGCCCTCCTCCACTCCCCCACCCCCACACCAGGTTGGGACTCTTGGGGGCGGAGCCTTCAGTGTTAATGTTGATATACTAAATTAATAGATAATAATTTTTACATTTTTTTTCGATTGCTTTGACTCATTTTGCACAGCAGAATTTCAACGTACAAAACTCAAAATGCAAAGTGCCAAACTGACTTTCAAAATTCATCCATCCGTGCAGGACGGTGATGATGTCATGACAGGAAACAGGCCCACACAGACAGGAAGCAGTTCGTCTTTCTGTCCTGACCTCAGGTTGGGGGCTTTCCTCTGTTGTTTTCGTTCAGTCAACATAAATCCATATGCTGTACATGACCAGCTCCAACATAGGCCACGCCCACTCGTATAAGATGAGGGACAGCACCGCATCAGAACTAGAGACGAGCTTTTAAAGGTTCCCAGTCTAGAAATAAAAGATCTCCATTCTGGATCATTTTGTGATCTCCTCTTTCTGAAATGTTTCTCCTAAAACCCCTGAGGAGCAACGAGGAGGCTTCCTGAGATCAGTGTGAAGATGCTACCATGTGACATATATAATGGTCACCAGCTCTACTGTCTGGCTGCTGGCCTCATGGAGGAAACAGGAAGATGAAACATGTTGAGTTTGAGATCTTCCTCTGATCTCATGGTCTCATATCCAGGAGATTAAATGAGACTTATTCTATTCACTATTCACTACACTTCTACTGGGAGCTGACCAGTACCACCAGTCTCTACTGGTTCTACTGGGAGCTGACCAGTACCACCACAGTCTCTACTGGTTCCACTGGGAGCTGACCAGTACAACCAGTCTCTACTGGTTCTACTGGGAGCTGACCAGTACCACCAGTCTCCTGCTGGTGGCCCCTCGCTGCTCAGCCTGGTGACTCATCCCCTTTAACCTGAAACCTTTGGCTCCTCGACCACGAGGCTGGAGGTGTCTGGTCCCTACAGTCAGTGAGTCACTCAACTACCCCAACAAAGAGGGTGGAAAATACATCGGGGTAACCAGGGGAAGTTCTGATTGGGGCTTTAAAATGAAAGTAGAGACTCTGTGTGTGTGTGTGTGTGTGTGTGTGTGTGTGTGTGTGTGTGTGTGTGTGTGTGTGTGTGTGTGTGTGTGTGTAGTGAAGCATACAGAAACAGGTGACGGGTGTGTGTCAGAGTGTTTCTACACTCCACTGGGTTTCTGTCGTCCTCGGTGTCGCCCCCCTCAGCGCTCAGTGGAATCTACTCACCTACATCACAAACTGTTTCCACCGTAACACACACTACAGCAAAACACACACACACACACACACACACATACTGCCCACCGATCACAACCTTAAATTTCATGCAATTCCAATACCCATGCCTGCATGCTATTGGACTACCTACTGGACTCGAGGCCGTTGTGTGTCGCCTCCTCATCCCTTTTAATCAAAACGAACCTCCACCTGTCACATCAGCACGTTGCATGTAGACAACAGATGCATGATGGGTAGCAGCGACCACTAGCTTTGTCTCTTCAACTGTCGCCAGATTGGGTTTGAGAAGCATTTAGATTATCTCATTTTCCCTTTTTCAGATTATAATGAACCGCTACATGCTGCATGCAGGCAGATGGTCCTTTCCCTCCAGACAGCTGCTGCTATGGATGAAGTTTGGAGGATTTTATTCCAAAACAACAGATTAAATCCTTTAATCCAGTTTAACACAAACCCTCCCGTTTGTTTCCGGATGTGGTTTTGTCTCCGTCTCTTGTGAGGTGCTCGGCGGCGGCGTCCTGAAAAGAGATTTTCAAAGAAAGTTTATTGATATCATTATTTGACAGATGGTTCAGTTGTGTACAGACGACCTGCAACTGGTGCATGTATTTACACACACACACACACACACACACACACACACATTTACTCTCACAGCTCCCCAGGGGGTTAAGCTTTTCTTACACCCTCCCTGTTATTACACACACACACACACACACACACTCTGTCTCTCTCTCTGGTGACTCAACACACACTTTCATTTTCTCCTCAAACGCCCCCGTTGCCTGGCAACACCTCTGGCCTCCTAGTAACCTCATTAACTGAAGTTACATTTAAAGTCTACAATGAAATGAAAACTGACTTTTTCACCTGGTTAGCCAACCCCCGTATCAGAACGTTCACATGCTGAACAATACATGACCCAACATTTACAAAATCTTTATTTTATCACATTTTTATATCAAAGTTTGGCTTCCTGGAAAACAGTATTTGTAGTGGTTACTTCATGGCGTACCAGTAGGCGTACAGAAAAATTCCAACATTACCGTAACAATACCAGACGTTTGAACTTGTGAACATTTTTGAACAGTCCCTCTCTGTGTTTTGTCCCACCAACATCCTTTAACATCTGAAATGTTGGTGAATGGTGACATTATTATTTCCATCATATGAATGAATGAATGTCCATGTTCCACGGTAGCAGCTGGTAATCAACTGACGGATCATTTAATAACTTGTGATAAAATAATAAAATGGGTTGAAAATGTAATTAAACAGTTTCATGTAACAAATTCCCAGTCAGTGTCATGACATCACATTATCACATTGACCAGCAATTATGACTAAGAAGTAATGTAATACCTCAAGGTATTAAATATGAAGTCAAACTCAGGAATCCTTTTATTTAAACTTCACATAGAATCCACATTTTCTGCAGCTTCCTGTATCTCCGGTTATTCCCAACAGTCTCACCAAAATAAATGCAATGGAAGTTATGTTGCTGTAAAACACTGAACATCCAGTTCATACCGTAGATACATACAACCAATCAACATGGAGCCTCAACACACTGTTCATTGTTTCTTGATGAGCCAGTAAATCACTGAGTTTACCCACCATTCCCCTTAAAACCTTATAGATTACTAACACTCAACATAGTGTACGCTCCAGTATTAGCATGGAGCCTACTATCACTCAACGTAATGTACGCTAAAGTGTTAGCATGGAGCCTACTATCAGTCAACATAGTGTACACTACAGTGTTAGCATGGGGCCTACTATCACTCAACATAGTGTACGCTACAGTATTAGCATGGAGCCTACTATCACTCAACGTAGTGTACGCTAAAGTGTTAGCGTGGAGCCTACTATCACTCAACGTAGTGTACGCTAAAGTGTTAGCATGGAGCCTACTATCACTCAACGCAGTGTATGCTGAAGTATTAGCATGGAATGTATTATCACTCAACATAGTGTACGCTAAAGTATTAGCATGGAGCCTACTATCATTCAACCTAGTGTACGCTAAAGTGTTAGCATGGAGCCTACTATCACTCAATGTAGTGTACGCTAAAGTGTTAGCATGGAGCCTACTATCACTCAACATAGTGTACGCTGAAGTATTAGCATGGAGCCTACTATCACTCAACCTAGTGTACGCTAAAGTGTTAGCATGGAGGCTACTATCACTCAACGTAGTGTACGCTAAAGTATTAGCATGGACTGTATTATCACTCAACATAGTGTACGCTAAAGTATTAGCATGGAGCCTACTATCACTCAACCTAGTGTATGCTAAAGTGTTAGCATGGAGGCTACTATCACTCAACGTAGTGTACGCTAAGGTGTTAGCATGGAACATATTATCACTCAACATAGTGTGCGCTAATGTGTTAGCATGGAGGCTACTATCACTCAACGTAGTGTACGCTAAGGTGTTAGCATGGAACGTATTATCACTCAACATAGTGTACGCTAAAGTGGATGATGTTGGTGTCTATGTTCTCATCATTTAAAGGCTAAGTTGACCAAGTTTTTCCTTAAATGTTTCATCTTATTTCATGCTAACGCTTTAGCACACTGTGGGTGTTTAGTGGACGGCGTCACCACGTAGGTTTCTTCACATCAGCAGGTGTGGTGAGAAGGTAGATTCTTAGTTTTTTCCATGCAAACTTTCCTTAAAATCGATATTGAACACAAAGGGACGGTTCAGGTTACGTTCTTACACCACAACGCTGCAAACACACTTTCTCAAAACACCCACTTCCTCATTAGCCTCTGTTTTAAGGGTTAGGGGTTTTTGTGGAACTATTTTTACCCTGAGAAGGTAATTGAGCGTCTTTGGTGTTTTTTCTGTAACTGCTTCTCAGTCATTCAGCCACACACATTCACACCAGCTGGCTTCTTCTTCTCTGGCTGTGGTTTGAAGTTCACAAACAGCAGAACTGAGAAAGATGATCAGAATGTGATAGGTGATGAGCGAGGTGAGAGAGAGCAAGGGAGGGAGCAAAAGAGGAGAGAGAGAGAGAGAGAGAGAGAGAGAGAGAGAGACTGAAGAACGACAAAAAGAGTACGAAGAACACAGGAAACCACAGACAACAACATACGTGTGTGTGTGTGTGTGTGTGTGTGTGTGTGTGTGTGTGTGTGTGAATGAGACAGGAAAGAGAAGAGAGAGATATCAGATAGTAAGACAAAGAAAAGATAGTGTGAGATAGGTTGGTACAGATGAATATTGTATATTTTACACTTTAAAGTTCCTGTAATCATATTTTAAATACTGTGTACTCTGTTGTCTAGTATTCTATCTAGTATTCATTTACTGTTTATATGTTTCATACTTACACGCTACATTTGTCTTTCCACATGTGTGTGTAACTACATATGTTATTATATGTGTGTGCTTGTTTGGCCATTGCAGGGATTGAACCCATGACTATCTGGTTGCAGGACAGCCTCTACCAGCCTGTCAGCCTCTACCAGCCTCTACTAGCCTCTACTAGCCTGTCAGCCTCTACCAGCCTGTCAGCCTCTACCAGCCTCTACTAGCCTGTCAGCCTCTACCAGCCTCTACCAGCCTGTCAGCCTCTACCAGCCTCTACTAGCCTCTACCAGCCTGTCAGCCTCTACCAGCCTGTCAACCTCTACTAGCCTGTCAGCCTCTACCAGCCTGTCAACCTCTACTAGCCTGTCAGCCTCTACCAGCCTCTACTAGCCTCTACTAGCCTGTCAGCCTCTACCAGCCTGTCAGCCTCTACCAGCCTCTACTAGCCTCTACCAGCCTGTCAGCCTCTACCAGCCTGTCAACCTCTACTAGCCTGTCAGCCTCTACCAGCCTCTACTAGCCTCTACTAGCCTGTCAGCCTCTACCAGCCTGTCAACCTCTACCAGCCTGTCAACCTCTACTAGCCTGTCAGCCTCTACCAGCCTGTCAACCTCTACTAGCCTGTCAGCCTCTACCAGCCTCTACTAGCCTCTACTAGCCTGTCAGCCTCTACCAGCCTGTCAGCCTCTACCAGCCTCTACCAGCCTGTCAGCCTCTACCAGCCTGTCAACCTCTACTAGCCTGTCAACCTCTACTAGCCTGTCAGCCTCTACCAGCCTCTACCAACCTCTACTAGCCTGTCAGCCTCTACCAGCCTGTCAACCTCTACTAGCCTGTCAGCCTCTACCAGCCTCTACCAGCCTCTACCAACCTGTTAGCCTCTAGCAGCCTGTCAGCCTCTACCAGCCTCTACCAGCCTGTTAGCCTCTACCAGCCTCTACCAGCCTCTACCAGACTCTACTCTGCATTCTACATTGTGTCCACCGGGTCGATTTGGAGGGAAATCTGCTGGATTGCTTTACGGCACCAAACAGGAAGAGGGCGCTGTTCTTCCAGCGCTAACGGAGCTAAAGATAAAGAGTTTCTGGAGACGGAAGATGGAGGAAGGAGAGAAAGGAAGATGGAGAAATCACTTCAACATGTTGATCCTCTTTAGGAAAGACAAAGACACCAGGGAGGGGGGGCAGGAAGCAACGGGGCTTATGGGAAATGTAGTCTTAATGTGGAGAAACACTAGTAACAGTACCACTGGTGAGATAGAGGCTACCAGTCGTCTCCATGGTCTCACTGGTTTACAGTCATTATACCAGGTAGAACCAGTGATGTGATGATGATCTATTGATGGTTAAAATGATACACAGAGCTCCTTTAATATAAAGTAATTGAATTTGTTCTTGGATGTTTGTGCGCCTGTGTCTAATTGCATTTGTGTGTGTGTGTGTGTGTGTGTGTGTGTGTGTGTGTCAGCTCCCTGTTATCAGCCTCTCTCTAACAACCGTCGAGCAGAGCGAACCACGGTTTACCATTTCTATGACTCACTACTCTACAGCGGAAACACTTTGTTTAACCGACACTGATACCACTATCTTTGAAAGTTTCAGAGCTCAGTCATTCAGAAACTCATTCTATAAACTCCACTGAAGGTCATTGTTCTAACAGACACACAGAAAGGTTTTTCAATGAGTCTGAACAAGAGACATTCACTCAGTTTGGTCCCCACATGACAAAGTACTAATGTGTTTAAATGGGGGAGAAACTAACAATAATTCATTAATTGACGATAATAAAGTTGCCTTTTTCAAAATAAAGTTTCAATGTGCTTTACAGGCAAATAAAAGCCCAAATAGGTTGTGAATCTGCCAGTGTGTTCTCTGTTGAACATGTGGTGTGAATGTCCAGGTCTGATTTCTGCTCCAACTATCTCTTAGGACCGAAACTATCAGGACATTTCTGATCTGAAGTGGATCAACAAGCAGCCGAGGTGAAACATTCACATGCTGTGAGCAAATTCTTCCACTGTCTTTTATCTTCTACCTCTGTGGGCGTTTTACCCCTCAAAATCAATACTTCAGGTTATTTTTCTTCAGTTTCATTGTTCTGTGAAAACAAGCAGCTGTCAACTGAACACACTGACCCAGAAACTGAGAATTACACTGCAAGAAATGACAAGCTTGGTTAGAGATTAACTTGACAAGTTTATTTCAGGATATGTGAAATTACCACACTGCCCGTTTACCCGTAGATTAAACTTTATCTCTGTATAATGCAACTTGTTTGATTTAAACAAGACAAATTGTCATTGAAACAAACATTTATTTGCCTCTGCAGCGAGATAATGTCCCCAAGATGTTCTGAAGACTTATTTTGTGATGAAGTGTTGGTGAACCCACTTTCCCTCAACCTGCCTCGTCTACTTCTACTTCAGTTAGTGATTTCCTACATTTCCCAGAATTCCTTTCAACAGCCCTCAGAAAATGTGCCATGTAGCTGTGGGTTGTGTAGGTGGTGAGAGCAAGAGAGAGAGTTGTTCCATGTCTTGTCAGCATTGCATTATGGTCTATCTCTGCTACTGCATTGCATTCTGGTCTATCTTTCTACTGCATTGCATTCTGGTCTATCTCGGCTACTGCATTGCATTCTGGTCTATCTCCTGTCGGTGTAGAAATTGGTCTCTCTCTCCTCTGATGGATTTCTCCTGTATGATTGTTGATCGTCGGTATAGAAAGAAGCCCTTGCTCTTTGATTCTGATTGGCTGACACCAAAACCGTTGATTTTGGTCAACCTTGTCTACGATTGGAGGAAGAACAAGACAGAAACTAGATGGACCAGGAACACAACGGACACCAGTAGTGTGTTAAAGTGTTCATGGTGGATTTTTCCTTTAATGTTTCTCTTCAGTTTCTTTTTACTGTGAGGTTGAAAGTCTTTGTTCGTCTGACTCATTAAGTCTCCTAGAATGACGGGGAATCAATAGACAGTCAAAGAATGACAGTCAGTGGAGTGAGTTTAATCATTGATAGCACTTCTGAGTTAAAACTAGAGAACATTTATTCTGAAACTCACTGGGGGTACTGTGTTCTAGCCTAGCGAGCTGTAGCAGAGCTAGTCTACATCCTGCAGGTCTGGAGGGAGGGGTTTGTTCTGGCATTTCACCCAATCAGAGCTTGAGCTTGACAACTGATCAGCCGGTCAATAATTTTAATTCAAACAGTGGCATCTGGTGTCCAATCCCGTTACTGAGGGAAGGACACTGCTGCAAAATTCAAACACTGACCTGTGATTGGTCAATTGAAGCAGATGTCACTGTGTTAACTTTAAAATGAGATAATATGAAACTTCAGTGATCCCTGTGGGGAAATCAGGCCGTTGCAGCAGCAAATAGTAATAGATTACAGCAAAGAAACATACGAGAACAAGAATATAGAAAATGGGAGGAAGGAATGAGAGTTACTCAGAGTTACTTCATGTTAAATTGTGGGCGTGTGAATCTGTTTTCTGACGAACTGTGATTAAGGGTTATAAAACTAAATGTGATTTAGATTTTTGACCAATGACCCTCAGGCCACACGACTCCTTTACTAACCTCTACCCCTCCGCTAAACAGACTAAAGCAATAGGTGTAAAACAGTGATACTAATTGCAGGGTGGTTGGATGGTTCTGCCCAGGCTTGTACTGCAGGTCTGGCAGAATATCTGTTATGACAGGATCTGGTTAGAGGATAAACAGTCAAGTAAAATAGAATAAACTCAAAGAGATAAAACATTTCCACTGACAGTTAGACTGGATGGTGGTTGAGGTGATTCTGCCCAGGCTTGTACTGTGGCTCAGACCGACAACCTTGTTTCACCATGATGAATCTACACTGCAAAAATGTCCCTCATGAAGGAAAAATCCATCCTCAGCACTTTAACTCTGCTAACGCTGGTGTCCGTTGTGTTCCTGGTCCATCTAGTGTCTGTTTTGTTCTTCCTCCAATCATAGACGAGGTGACATGACGTTGAGATATTTCCAGTCTGATATCAAAATGTTTCATGATCTAAACCATCAACGGTAACCGTCAGGTTTTGGTGTCAGCCAATCAGAATCAAAGAGCAAGGGCTTCTTTCTAGACCGACGATCAACAATCATACAGGAGAAATCCATCAGAGGAGAGAGAGAGACCAATTTCTCCACCGACAGTAGATAGACCAGAATGCAATGCAGTAGGAAGATAGACCAGAATGCAATGCAGTAGCCAGGATAGACCAGAATGCAATGCAGTAGCCGAGATAGACCAGAATGCAAGGCAGACAGAAGACAAGTGGTGTTGAGGAAGTGGCGAAAGGCATTCTGGGACATGTAGGAAATCAACAAAGAAAGTAGAAGTAGATGAGACAGGTTGAGGGAAAGTGGGTACAACAAAAAAGTAAATTCCAACACTTGATCACAAAATACCTCCTGGAATGTGTTGAACATCAGACCGATAAGATCTAACAGGAATGACTCGACCTGATGAATGAACTGATCTGCCAGCAGGTGAGATTGTTTCACCTGCCGCTGCTCCACGTGAGTCGGTACAGACTGGCCGATGCGCTTCTCTACTAATGCCACCAAGCCAAATTCCTGTACATCCACAGTACTCAGCGAGGGAGGCGATTCCTAATCTGATCCTGAACCAGTTCCATTGAACACAGGGCAGTGTAAACACAGCCAGTCCTCCAGCCCCCGCCTGTTGTCAACGCCAGGAGCAGATAAGAGAGAGCAGTGATAAGCGTTGCCCTGACAGGAATGTTCTCTAACGTTCAGGTTGCCTCATAGTTGAGATGCAAACCCTCAACGCTGCCCCGGGCCACCATCCACTCTCATGCAAATGTCATTCAAATACTGATCCTCTGGCGCCGGAGTATTTGAATACCTTCACGTTGAGCAATGCCGAGGAATTTGGGTTTCTGTCTTGCTTGCAGTCAGTGAAATTGTTTCAACACCCTAAAAATGTAAACTTAAGTAAGTAAGTGTAAGTAAGACATCCTGGTGCTCAGTGGTCTAAGGCGCAGACCACATAACTGTGACGTCCTGGGTTCAAATCCGGACCGGACCTATGTCACATGTCATCCTTCCTCTCTCACCTGATCTTTCCTGTCTCTCTCTACTGACATGTAGAAAATGATGAAAAAATAATCTTAAAAGTAAAATATCACTAAAGGATTCCTTGAAGAGCCTTCATGTTGGAGTTCCTGTTCTTTACCTCAAGGATTCTTCTGGGGTTCTTCTGGGGTTCTTCTGGGGTTCCCCCATGGTTGCAATCTGATGAATGGAAATTAAAAAGTAAAAGAGATTCAGAGTTTCTTTTATTGGCAGATAAATGGAATAGTAGTTAGTTAGTTAGTTTGCAGATAGAATGAATTCAACATGGTGTGTTGCTCCTCAGTCACATTACACATAACACAACACAAAAATGATAAGCACTATATTAAAAATTAAAAAGTACATTTTAAAGTAGAAATTCAGGGAAGTTGTCTCTTTTAGCCCTTAAGGAATAGGAAATAGATCTCAGGGAACTTCAAGTGGTCCTTCAGATTGCAACCACAGGAGAACCGAGAAGGATCCTTGAGGGACGCCGTTATAAAGCTGACGGTTCTTCCACAAACCTCAAACCTATGGAGGTTCTTCTTGAGGGACATTTCGGTGCTCAGTGGCTCCCTTAGGATCTCGCAGCAGCCCTGATGAACTCTTAGTTTTTAGAGTGTAGTGTAGTGTCTTCTATTGGATATCACCTAAAGGCAGTTTTACAGAAATGCAAATATTATTCAAATATTTCTGACAAAAATGTGAGATTGGTTATTTTGTAAGCATGAGGAATTCGACCCTGTCTGCCTAACTCACAGTAACTCGAACCTTTGAAAACACCTGGAGGAGAATAGGGCACCTTAGTGGAAACTTTCACAGAGCACACACTCAGACCAGAGCTTTGGATTTAGAAAAACCCTCATAAGATCATCTGAGCTGTGAATTCCAGACAATAAAAGCCTCTACAGGTTTTAATCAGAAGATGAAGTGGGTGAGTGGTGACTTGACTGAATACACACTTTCACAACCTGAAGGAAATGATGAAGCACTGGCTCGAAAACAAACAACACACAAGAAATGAGTGATAAGAAAAGTGATAACATCTTTGAATTTCTAGATTCTGGTTGATAAATGATTCATAAAGTGATTAAAACATATTTCTGCTACTCCTGACATGCGATGAACCATATTAGTTCCTGACCCAGTTTAAAAAACACTCTTGCTGTGTAAAAACTTACTAATCCCAATTTAGCCTCAAAATAAGTTGATTTTTCTTAATTCCTAAGTAGATGACTTTTAGGAGATAAAACACTTTCAGCACTTTGTCAAAATGATCTGACCCAGGATCAGACCTCTAACAGACTAACACAGTAGTACAGTAGCTACTCACACACAGTCAGTTGTAGGTTATATAATATGAGGCAATGTTGAACACATGTTCTAGGAGTACACACACCAGGAGTGTATGTGAATGTGTACAGTGTGTGTGTGTGTGTGTGTGTGTGTGTGTGTGTGAGATTGGAGCTCATTAGTCACATATTACCCACTAGTGTCTGTCTATTCTAGGCAGTTTCTTCTGATTGTTAAAATAAGGGTCTCAGCGTTGCCCAAATATGGACCTCCGGATCTAAAGGGATTTCTCTATGGGGAAAATGAATGGTGTTTTCACATTATGGTCCCTGTCACAGTCTGGGTTCAACACAGGCTTTTGAAACATGGATGTTTTTAGCTACATACATTTATCTCTCTAATGGGTCTGGGTCCACTGAATTAACTGTTTGTGAGCAATACTTTTGCTAACACTGGCGGCATGTAATTTGCGTCTGCTGCTAGCGAGACTCTTACTCTGTCTAAGATAGTGTGACAGTCCGGCTCACCAGGAGCTACCAGGTGGTGAAACGATGGTTTCTGCTCCTGGAGAAGACAGAAGTCAATTTGATTTCAAGAAGAAATAAGAAATCATTTTTTTATTAGCGAATTCCTGGGGAAGTACGACACTACCCACAATCCTAGCTGGAGTTCCACCAATCAGAGACATAGCTGTTACCATGGAGATGTCCAAAATGTTGGCAATCAGGACTGACTGAGCGAACGTAGCCTCTGTCTGCTAGCATCCTCCTCCTCCATGGTTCCTCTGTCAGACATGATGCTCTTCAGGATGAGAAGATCACTACAGATCCATGAGAAATCGTTTGAAAGGGAGGGAAAAGGGATCCGATGACATATGGGATCTGTTGTTCATTCCCTCTTAAGAGACGTCAGGTACACTAGTCAAGTTCTCTGAATCAATTGTTCCAAGGTCATGATTCATCTTGTAGCTGCTTGATTCGGGTCGTGACTTAAAAATCTTTATAAAGGGATTTTATGAAACGTCTCTGGAGAAGATGAATGGGGAATTTCCTTCTGGAACCAGGGCCGCTTACCCAACGCCATGTTGGAAGACCACTGACCAGATAGAGCAGCACCTCAACACTTTACTCTGTTAGGACTCGCCAAGAAAGAAGTACAAGTAGAAGGAGAGGAAATATCTTTGCCAGTACTTTAAAAACACTAAATCATCAATACATTGTCTGTACAAATTAATACACACACTCTGTTACACACACACACACACACACACACACACACACACACACTTGAGCTTGGTGTGCGCTGTGCCAATTCTTTACACTTGCTGTTTCTGTTTGTCTGGGCTTGCAGCCAGAGCAGCCCACACACACACACACACACACACACACACACACACACACACACACTGAACTGTTGCACAACGTTACAGGCAGCAACAGGAAAGCCTCGGAGCTTAGCAGAAGGAAATACGACCTTTTAACCCCAGAATGAACGGACGACTTCAGTTAGACTGGATGAAGAAACACATCTGAGAGGAGGAGGAGGAGGAGAGGAGGAGAGGAGAGGAGAGAGGGAAGGAGGAGGAGAGGAGAGGAGGACAGAGGAGAGGAGAGGAGAGAGGGAAGGAGGAGGAAGGAGGAGGAGAGGAGAGGAGGACAGAGGAGAGGAGAGGAGAAGAGAGAGGGAAGGAGGAGGAGAGGAGAGGAGGACAGAGGAGAGGAGGGGAGAGGAGAGGAGGAAAGTGGAGAGGAGAGAAGAGAAGAGGAGAGGAGAGGAGAGGAGAGGAGGAGGAGGAGGAGAAGAGATAATAGAGAGGAGGAGAGGAGAGGAGAGGAGGAGGAGGAGGAGAAGAGATAATAGAGGGGAGGAGAGGAGAGGAGATGAGAGGAGGAGGAGGAGGAGAAGAGATAATAGAGAGGAGAGGAGAGGAGGAGGAGGAGGAGAAGAGATAATAGAGAGGAGGAGAGGAGGGGGTGAATTTCCAGTGCATCATATCAGTCAACAACCTCTTCATTCATTGGAGAAGTTATGATTAATCTAGCAGTCAATGACCCACCAGGCTGTGTGTGTGTGTGTGTGTGTGTGTGTGTGTGTGTGTGTGTGTACGTATTACTTCTATCTCTGTCATATGATATTGATATTTACATTTTATATCTTGGCGTTTAGTTGACTCTCTTCTTTAGAGTGACAGTTCAATAAGACACATTAATATCCTCAGACAACTTTATTGAAAAAGGAAACATGTACATGAACTCATCACATCATGACATCATCACATCATGACATCACCACATCACCACATCATGACATCATCACATCACCACATCATGACATCATCACATCATCACATCATGACATCACCACATCACCACATCATGACATCATGACATCATCACATCACCACATCATGACATCATCACATTACATCATCACATCATGACATCATCACATCACATCACCACATCATCACATCATGACATCACCACATCTTTACATCATCACATTACATCATGACATCATTACATCATCACATCATGACATCATCACATCTTTACATCGTCACATTACATCATGACATCATCACATCATTACATCATCACATCACCACAGTGCAGAGTGAATAATTCATCATCACATTTGACAGTAGATTCTCTTCTTGTTGTTGATACATTTCAGAGACGTAATCAACCAATGAAATGATCCAAGTATCTTTTGAAGCGACGGGTGGATGTCATATGTTTGTGAATATGATATTTACCAAGTAGCACGAGATCATCTGATCCAGTCCGATCCAGAGATCGTCTGATCCAGAGATCGTCCGATCCAGTCCGATCCAGAGATCGTCTGATCCAGAGATCGTCTGATCCAGTCCGATCCAGAGTCCAGTGAGGTCAACAGTGGAAGTCACCAACATCATAATGAGGATTAAACGGGTTCAGAGGTTGGTGCGCGTGAAGAGCGGCGACCTCTTCCCCAGAGCCTCCATGTAAACACACAGCGGTCAGCGTCGGATTTGAACCGGCAACCTTTCAGTCGCGAGGCAGTTTGTCTAAGCTCCAGACAAATGGCCACCGGCGTCTGCTGTTCCTGCAGCAGCTCAGGCAGGCCTTTGTTGTGAGATCAGCAGTCTGTATAGTGTGTGTGTGTGTGTGTGTGTGTGTGTGTGTGTGTGTGTGTGTGTGTAACCATCCATTTAACAAGCCATTTTCACAAAACGGATGTATTTGCATACAGGGCCCCTGCAAAACAAACACACATGCACACACACTCGCATGGATGCACACACACACACACACTCATACCCAGCAGTTAGCCTTATCTGTTAACGGCTAACTGACTGACAGAAGTGGAGATGTAGCATTGAAAAACATTGCATAATAGTCATAGTTTTAATGTTACATACCTGTCTGTCTGCCTGTCTGTCTGTCTGTCTGCCTGCCTGTCTGTCTGTCTGTCTGTCTGTCTGTCTATCCCACTGTCACAAGCCTGTATTTGACTAACCACATCACTGTGGATTCCTCACTTCCTCCTGGAATGATTTCTTCTGAAGTTTGCATTGATTTCATGCCAACGTTCCCATGAGCAAACTGGTTGTCAACACTTTAGCCCAACTCTCAGCTTGAGAACCTGAACAAACTGTTAGCTAGCTAACCAGCCAGCAGGCTAATCTAGTTACTGTTAACATGGGACTACTAGCCACTGCTAACGCTAGCTTCTACTAGCTATGTTAGCTAGTGTGCTAACCAGATGTGTTAACAACAAGACAGTGATGGTTAGCTGACCAGATACTATGGTTAGCTAGCTAACAAGCTACATGATCTAAACAGTCTAAAGGTGATCTGGAACAACTCTCTATGTTTTAGTTAAACCAATTTTCATGAACTTGCTAACATCTTGATTCTGCTTGTTTTTTATTTGTTTGTATTATGGACACTTTCATTGTCTGTTTGAATTAACTGTAGTTCTTATTTTTATTCTGCTACACAAATAAAGTTTATTATCATAATAGTAGTATTACAGTTAGACATACATCTCTCTCTCTCCTTATCTATCTTTACCTCTCTTTCTCCCTCCATTCTCATCTCTCTCTCTCTCTCTCTCTCTCTCACACACACACACACACACACACACACACACACACACCATGCAACCCCTGTAGGGATGTGTTTAACGGCTAAAAACAGGAAATGACTCATATCCCACCACACATTCCACATCGCACACACAAACGAAAGAAGGAAGGATGGAGGGATGGGTGAGTGAAAGAGTGAATGAAAGAATGGTTGTAATATCAAACCGCCCGTTAACGCTCAGCATGTAGGAATGAATGGAATACCATTCATGTCACCCACCAGACGCGCATGATTGGACAAGAAGAATTCCGGGGGCGGGCTTGTATTGCTGTGATTGGTTGGAAGAGAATGCCAGGCTGTTTTAATTGGACAAGGTTCAAATTGGTGCGTAATTCAATATCAGAGTGAGTAATAGACTTCTTCCTCTTCTCTCTCTGCTATAAGAAAAGATTGACTTACGGTAAGACGGCGAACCGGATAAGCCAAATTCATCTGGTGATTTATTCACGTCAAAATAATTTAGAGTGAATCATCAGACTCTGAGGATTTTCCCCACCAGCATCCACCGACCCACAATACAGGGGAAGGGAGGATATGCATTAGGTTCAAGTCATGAAGACGAGAGGAAAAACAGTTTATACAAGAACAATAAGAAATTAAAGCATAAAAAAATCAAACATAGGAGTTTTTTTTCCGACTCCATGAGGTTCATAACACACATGACCTGAATCACATGTTGTTAGTATGAACTTTCTCTCACATGTTTAATGTTCAGTTTAAAAGTGAAGGAATCCCACAAGAAATGAAACGAGATGAGAGAAGAGAAGAGAAAAACGACTGAAAAGGAGAGGAGAGGAGGAGAGAGGAGAGGAGAGGAGAGGAGAGGAGGAGAGAGGAGGAGAGAGGAGAGGAGAGGAGAGGAGAGGAGGAGAGAGGAGAGGAGAGGAGAGGAGGAGAGAGAGGGGTGGAGGAGACTAGAAAGGAGAGGAGAGGAGAGCAGAGGAGAGCAGAGGAGAGGAGAGGAGAGGAGGAGAGAGGAGAGGAGAGCAGAGGAGAGGAGAGGAGAGGAGGAGAGAGGACAGGAGAGGAGAGGAGAGAAGAGGGAAAGGAAATAAGAAAGTAGAGGAGAGAAGAAGAGAGAGGGGTGGAGGAGACTAGAAAGGAGAGGATAGGAGGAGACAATAGTAGAGGAGAGGAAAGGTAAAGAGAGAGAAAAAGGAAAGGAGAGGAGAAGAGAGGAAATAAGTGGAAAGGAGGTGATAGGAGGAGGTTGCAGTAGAGGAGAGGAGAAAAAAGAGGAATTTGAAAAGGTGTGATAGGAGTTGAAAGCAGAGGAGAGGAAATAAGGAGGAAAGGAAAGGAGAAGAGAGGAGGAAAAGAGTTTTTCCCTCCTGCATGTTCTTCATTTCATGATGTATTTTCATATGGTACATCACAGCTTCACCATGCCTCCTTCTACTAACTCGTATCCTTCCCTGTACTTTATACATATTTCATATATCTTGATACATAGTATATATATACAGTATATATATATATATATATATATATATATATATATATGATACATTAGATTTGCTGGTTGTGTTTCATTTAGTAACCACCCAGTTCGCTTTTTTCTTTCCTGTTCTTCAATTTCCCCTCAGGGATCAATAAAGGTTCATCGTGTATTGTATTGTACTACACAGTGTGTATCGTACTGTACTACACAGTATGTATCGTATAGTACTACACAGTACTACACAGTGTGATGTATTATAAACGTATAGATACTCTGTTAGGAGTAGAGACCCTCCTCCCTCCTTGACGCGTGCGGGGGTGTTACTGTTTGTGTGTCTATTGTGAGATCATCATGAGCACTACTTGACCTATTGACCTCTATTCACACACACAGACAGCAGGTCACGACCCCGTCTCCCCGAAGGTCACCGAAGGGGATCGACTGAGGATGGTGAAGCGTCTTGAAGACAAAGAGGGTCAAACATCAAGAGAGAGAGAGAGAGAGAGAGAGAGAGAGAGACAGGGAGAGAGAGAGAAAATGAGAAAATGAGAATATTTTCCTTTTTATTCATTCATGTGTTGTATGTTGAATATATCTTGATATTGAGTTTAATTTCAATACTGAATATATCTTGTATATTTTCATGTTTCATCCTGTTACTCCATCACATCCTCCAGACGTAGTTAAATGTGTCTCACCTGGGTGGGATGAATCTTTTTAATGAATTAATATTATACTGTTATTCATTTTAATGATTATTTTTTATGCTTTGCTGCTGTAATTTTGCACTCTGCATACACAATGTAATTCAATAATATTCTGGTACTTTTCATTCATATACTGTATATCTACTTCATACATTCGCATGTTGTGATGCTGGTTGTGTAGTATTCTCGATTCTTATTCATCGTCTATTTTGTGTTTCTGTCTCCAGTTGTTTGCTGCAGCAGTTTCCCCGAGGGGATCAATACAACATATGTTATCTTAAATTCAACATGATGTAGCCAGGAAACTCGTCATTTACCCCAACAGTTTTCCTAAAATCCTCCACTGGAAAGAAAGAAAGAAAGAAAGAAAGAAAAGATTATCAATAATCTTCTTTCCAGCAGTAACCAGTCCTGTGTGTCAGTGAAGCATCTTTCCCAGTGTGTTCCCAGTGTTCCCAGTGTTTCCAGTATGAAGCCTGACTACCCATTCACTCCCACACAAAGAGCCACTGATAGATGCTCTGCTTTGTGTGTGTGTGTGTGTGTGTGTGTGTGTGTGTGTGTGTAATGTGTAAAGTAATCAGTGGCGTTGAAACATCAATCACCAACATCAATCAACATCAATAGGATCTTTTACTGGTGTAGTGTACGACTGTATAAAAGGAAAATGATGAAAATAATTTATAAATCAATTAATGTTATAGTTTTTGGCTGATCAGCAGGTTGGTATGATTGAAAACCAACACGTTTCAAGCCGAGACGCTTTTTTGGTTTTGAACATTACAGCTTTGTCAAATTGTTCCTTAGAGCAGATTCATTATTGTCATTCTATTAATTAGCTAGCTAACCGTAGTATCTGGTCAGCTAACCACTGTAACCAATTAACTACAACTGCACATTCTCACGTCTGGCACAAACGGGACGTTTTCCCATTAAAACGTGTTTTTACTTTTGCACTATTTACATAATCTTTTCGTATTTGCACAATTTTTGTACTTATACTTATATAGCTTCTTATATTTTTATTTGTTATTGTTATTTTTATTATTTCCATTGTAGTTTTATTTCTTTATTTCTTGGTGTTACTCTATGTCTGGCTGCTGTAACACAGAGATTTCCCCCCAGGGATTAAAAGTACCTACCTACCTAACCATCACTGTCTTGTTGTTAACACATCTGGTTAGCACACTAGCTAACGTATCTAGTAGCAGCTAGCGTTAGCAGTGGCTAGTAGTCCCATGTTAACAGTAACTAAACTAGCCTGCTGGCTAGTTAGCTAGCTACCTGTGTGTTCAGCTTAACTAGCTGACTCTTCTCCAGCTCCAACTCAGAGTGTTTTGGAGTAGAGACTAGGGCTAGAGTCGCTCCATGCCGCTAGAGCGAACTCTCTCTCCTCTGTCCTGATACTCCTGGACCTGTCTGCAGCGTTTGACACGGTGAACCACCAGATCCTCCTCTCCACCCTTGAAGGGATGGGTGTCTCAGGCTCTGCACTCTCCATGTTTGCATCCTACCTAACGGATCGCTCCTACCAGGTGACGCTGAGAGGGTCTGTGTCAGAACCACGCAGGCTCACTACTGGGGTTCCGCAAGGCTCGGTTCTAGGCCCTCTCCTCTTTTCCCTCTACACAACATCTCTTGGTTCTGTTATCCATTCACACGACTTTTCCTACCACTGCTATGCAGATGACACCCAGCTGATCCTGTCATTTCCCCCCTCTGACACACAAGTGGAGGCACGCATTGCTGCATGTCTGGCAGACATCGGAGTGGATGTCGATGCACCACCTGAAGCTCAACCTAGACAAGACTGAGCTGGTGTTCCTCCCGGGGAAGGGCTGTCCGCACCGAGACCTGGCCATCACCATTGATAATGCTGTGGTGACGTCAACTCGGACTGCGAGGAATCTGGGTGTGACCCTGGACGACCAACTGTCGTTCTCGGCAAACATGCAGATTCCTCCTCTACACCATCAGGAGGATTCGCCCCTTCCTCACTGACAAGGCAGCGCAGGTGCTCATCCAGGCTCTTGTCATCTCCCGCCTGGACTACTGCAACTCCCTCCTTGCTGGTGCCCCGGCGTTTGCCATCAGACCTCTGGAGCTTGTTCAGAAAGCTGCAGCTCGTCTGGTGTTCAACCGCCCCAAGTTCTCCCATACAACTACCCTTCTCCGTTCTCTACACTGGCTCCCTGTAGCAGCTCATCCAGTTCAAGACCCTGGTGCTAGCCTATAGGGCAGTGAAAGGAACAGCTCCTTCTTACCTCCAGGCTATGGTCAAGCCTTACACCCCTGCCCGACCACTTCGCTCTGCTGCCTCGAGGCGACTAGTTGCCCCGTCGCTCAGAGGCCCCTGGGGCCGATCTACACGGTCACGGCTCTTCTCTGTTCTGGCCCCGCAGTGGTGGAATGAACTCCCAACTGATGTCAGGACAGCTGAGTCGCTGCCCATCTTTCGCCGCAGGCTGAAAACCCACCTCTTCAGGAAACACTACCCTGACCCTTCCCCTTAGCCTTGCCTATTTGTCGTCAATTATGTGTCTGAGCTCTTGTTTATTGGCTCTTGTTCATTTGATACACTTATTTTTCTTAGCTCTTGTTTATTTGATTCTCTTATTTGTCTCATTTGTTTAAGATATAGTAGGTTGCTAACTTATTGCACTCTTACCTTAACACTAGTTATGCTCTTAGTTGCTTGTTTAGGAAGGAAATGCACTTACGATTTCTGGTGACTAGTAGTTTTCTTGCCTACCTATGTTGAATGCACTTATTGTAAGTCGCTTTGGATAAAAGCGTCTGCTAAATGACTGTAATGTAATGTAATGTAATGTAGTCAGCTGCCAGTGGCCACCAGGAGAAGATTGGTGGTCGTAATGGGGGTGAACGTGAAACAGGGCGGAGCTGCAAAAGAACATGCATGATCAGCAAACCTTCCCTGTGTCAATAAAGGTTCTTTAAGCTCCGTCTTTACTTTGTTCTCTCCAAAGCCATCCATCATCTCAGAACCAGACTTCAGTGTTCAGGTAGATGTTAAACCAGCTACATGATACTGATATACTACATTTATACTCTTAAAGCGCTCAGTTCCTCTGATGTGATACGTGATCTATAAATACATTTGATCTTTGATGTTAGTATTATTTTTTAAAGGCACGCCCCCCTCGTATCTCACTCCCACCCCTCCCTCTCTCTCTCTCTCACACTGTCTCTCGTTCATTCTCTCTCTCTCACACACACACACACACACACACACACACACACACACTCATTCATCCTCTCTCTCTGTCAGGCTAAATGCTGGAATAACACGGCTGGGGAAGTCTCATTCATCTACAAGACTAATGTTTAGACAGCATGCTCTCTCGTCCCCTCATCCATTCTCTCTCTCTGTCTCTCACACACACACACACACACTCTTTTTTCTCAAGCATTCTCTCTGTTTTTACTAGCCTGCTGTTTTTGCTGTTGTTTCTACACAGAGCATATGGTGGTACTGTATAGGGGTTAATGGGTGTGTTTGGTGGGTGGGGTGGTGTCATCATATAGCAACTAAAACAACACACACTCGCTCTCACACACACACACACACACACACACCCTTGTGAGGACCTTCTACTGAATCACATTCACTCCCTCCACCACTATATGCCTAATCCTTAACGGTCCTATATTACAGCAATTCAACTTTTCCTCTATTAATATACAAACACACACACACACACACACACACACACACACACACACACACACACACACACACACACACACACACACACTCCACAGGGAGGTCAGAGGTCAGGGTCTGGAGCTGGTCAGGATTCAGTGCCTTGCTCTAGGGCATTTGAGCAGGGTGGAGGTTTGAACCCGGGTCCTCAGGAACAGCGTTACCAGGTTTGTACAAGATCTGGAATGGGGTCTACCAGGTTTGGACCTGCTCTGGAACAGGGTTACCAGGTCTGAACCTGATCTGGAACAGCGTTACTAGGTTTGGAAAAGATCTTGTTGTCTGACTCTGTAACATCTTATTTGTCATAACTGATTGATAATTGATTGTGTGATAAATGTGATTGATCAGCCTGGCCTAGTTAGGCCTGTACAGTCCTCCAACAGGGTTACGTTTAACCCAGTGTAGCCCAGAGCCAACAGGTAACCCTGTGTTGCACTGATTTGTGTTTTGATGAAAACTGTGTTCAACTTCCTGTTGTTGAAGAGACTCCACCTCATCAAGAACACAATGATCTACATTATAACCACACATCCTCTCACCTCTTCCTCTCTCTCTGCCTCTATCAATCACTTCTGTCTTTCTTTCTTTCTTTTGTTTTTATTTTCCCTTATTTTATTTATTAATTTATATTCTTCATGTTATGTATTTATTACATTTTCTTTACATTTCCTATTGTTATAATTTATGATAATAATAATAATAATAATAATAATGTACTTATTTATTGTTTTGTATTTCTCTTTTCTTTGCTTTTATTTATTTATTTATTTATTCCTGATATATTACAGTACTAATTTATTATGTATTTATTCATTATTATGTATTTACTATTTATAAATACATTTATTTATTTATTTATTTATTATTATTTTGATAACAGTTATACATGCAGCCAGTCTGTAGTCCAATACATTGGAAGCTGCTAAATCTGATCTACCGTCACCCTGGGACCCAGCAGTACATCCCATCATTGTAAAGGCTGGGACCTCCCAGAAAACAAACCGTGACCCATTGCAGGTCATGACCTTGAGGAACTCCTGCAGTAATGCAACACCTCTGGGAAAAAACATTTTCAAACTTTGGGGCCTGTAGCAACTGATAATGTAATGACTGCTCATGACTCAATGCTCAATGACTGTTGAAAAAGTAATAAAATGTGTTCATGTAATAAAGTCATGTAATAATGTCATAATGTCATCAGATAGATATTGTAATATTTAAAAATGTTATAGTATGAGGTATTACATCAGCAAATTATGACATTAACAGGTTATATTATATATATTGACTCATTTAGAGACACATTTTATTACATTATCAGTTGCATAAAGGTGTTACGTATGACATTTTAACATCAATAACTCATCACATTAATGTAGAGTCATCAGTATAACCACCTCTACCAGCATGTCAGCCTCTACCAGCCTGTTAGCCTCTACCAGCCTGTCAGCCTCTACCAGCCTCTACCAGCCTCTACCAGCATGTCAGCCTCTACCAGCCTGTTAGCCTCTACCAGCCTGTCAGCCTCCACCAGTCTGTCAGCCTCTACCAGCCTCTACCAGCATGTCAGCCTCTACCAGCCTGTTAGCCTCTACCAGCCTGTCAGCCTCTACCAGCCTCTACCAGCCTGTCAGCCTCTACCAGCCTCTACCAGCATGTCAGCCTCTACCAGCCTGTTAGCCTCTACCAGCCTGTCAGCCTCTACCAGCCTCTACCAGCCTTTCCAGCCTCTACCAGCCTGTCAGCCTCTACCAGCATGTCAGCCTCTACCAGCCTGTTAGCCTCTATCAGCCTGTCAGCCTCTACCAGCCTGTCAGCCTCTACCAGCCTCTACCAGCCTCTACCAGCCTTTCCAGCCTCTACCAGCCTGTCAGCCTCTACCAGCATGTCAGCCTCTACCAGCCTCTCAGCCTCTACTGCATTTTACGTTGTGGTCACCGCGTCGATTTGGAGGGAAATCTGCTGGATTGCTTTCTGGCAACGGCAGATGGTGGAAGGAGAGAAAGGAAGATGGAGAAATCACTTCCAACATGTTCAGGAAAGACAAAGACACCAGGGAGACAGGAAGCAATGGGGCTTATGGGAAACGTAGTGTTAATTTGGAGAAACAGTACCGCTGGTGAAACAGTACAGCTGGTGAAACAATACCGCTGGTGTGAGATAGAGGCTACCAGTCGTCTTAACCATGGTCTAATTTATTTACAGTAATTATATCAATGTAGTAATTATACCAATATTACAGTTTTTTTTCGATTGCTTTTACTCAATTTGCACAACAGAGTTTCAATGTGCAAAACTCTTAACACAGAATGCTATACTGCTCATTTTTGGTTCAAAATCTAATATAGCATGCAAAATATAAATACCGGTGTCAAATGAGAGAATATTATCTGCAAAAGTTTATCATAGCACCAGAACATTGGATATGTTCATCGTTGAAGTTTAATTATTGGTGCATTTTCAAATACAATGGCCATTATCAAATAATGCAGTCAAACACTAAATAACTGTCATCAAAAAAGACTATGCAAGAGTCATTTACTCATAAGTACTTCAAATGAAGTACAGCAAGCATCCCCTGTGATCCCCTGTGATAGACTGAGGTATATATATATATAGCTTGTGTTTTTATGGAAGACAAACAAAACATTAGATTACAGTAGATTACTGTATATGAAAGAAATCATACAGTAATGCCGTAAACTCAAATGTATTTTACAGTAAAAACAAAAACAACAGTTACAGTAACAAAAAACTTTACAGTAAAAAAAACAAAACAATGCTTAAGCAGCATTTTGCCTCTCTGCTGCATTCGGCCACAGAATTTCATGTACGTCGCATCTGATATCTTCATTTGCAAGGCAGCGTTGGTAAAATGTTCTTCTTAGACCTCTGTTTACAACATGGTGGATCACAGTGGCTCTAATTTCATTTGACACAACTGCATGCCTTCTGACTGCTTGGCCATGACCGCGACCCCGTCGACGACCCCGTCGACGACCCCGTCGACGACCCCGTCCTTCAATGCCAACCTCATCGACCTGCTCCATGTTGCCATGTTGCCAAACTGCCATTCAGGTTTCTAAGCAGCCTTTTATGTTTTGGTGAAGAGATTATCAATTGTGTTGCAATGCTACTCACCTGGGCAAGGTTGCTGTTAGTAAAGAGACATGACAACAAACACCTGTTGAATTGATTTAGTGATCTGCGTTTGTAGTAATAAGCATTTGAACATTGGTGTAATGTTAGGTGGCTGTACTCTGATGATGGAGCATGTGATTTAGAGTTTTGCACTTTGTATGTCAGCATAGGATGTAGTGTCTTAGAGTATGAATTTTGAAAGTCAGTTTGGCACTTTGCATTTAGAGTTTTGCACATTGAAATTCTGCTGTGCAAAATGAGTCAAAGCAATCGAAAAAAACTGTAATTGACAATGATAAAATGACAAAATGATATATTGATGGTTAAAATGCTAAACAGACCATCTTTAAGCACCTTTAAATTCCCAGGAAGGAAAATGAGGGCAGAAACATCATTTTTTCTCCTCTGTTTTTCCCTTTCCCAGTGGCGTCCCAGAGGAGGATTTTCCAAGAAATTCCCACGGCTTCTTAGAAGTGGCTGAATGGAATTCCTCAAGCAGCTTTTCTTTTTCCTTCACTAACTGTAGAAGAAGACTGCAGGCTTCCATTCATTCTCCTCGCCTGCCTTTCATCTCTCTCTCTCCCTCTCTCTCTCTCTCCCACACATTTTCTTTGTCTCTCTCTCTCTCTTGCTCTCCCTCTCTCAGCCTCCCTTTAACAGAATTTGTCTCACTTTCTCCTTTTCTACCTCTCTTTATTCCACTATTCCTCCTGAATCTCTCACTTTCTTTCTTTCTTCTGTTTCTTTTTCTTTCTTTCTTTCTTTCTTTCTTATTCTTCCACTCTCCCTTTCTCAACATCTCTTTCTCACAATGTCCTTCTCTCTCTAGCTTTCACATTCTCTCGCCTCCTTTGCTCTCTCATACACATTATTTTTTCCTTTTCTTTCTTTCTTTCTTTCTTTCTTTCTTTCTGTCACGTGCAGGGTGTCGGTAGCTGTCCTATGGCTGCTCTCCAGTGTTTCTCCACTGTAGGATTACACAGCATGAAGTAAATCAGAGCAGCTTCAAATATCACAGGGTGGTCAGAGAGCAGGCTGTAACCTGCAGCAGAGAAGAAGAGCACTGCAAAATGATTTAAAGAGGCGGTCTCTCTTAGTGAGTTTAAACTGATAATTTAAAGAGGCGCTCTCTTAGTGAGTTTAAACTGATAATTTAAAGAGGCACTCTCTCTTAGTGAGTTTAAACTGATGATTTAAAGAGGCGCTCTCTCTTCATGAGTTTAAACTGATGATTTAAAGAGGCGGTCTCTCTTAATGACTTTAAACTGATGATTTAAAGAGGTGATCTCTCTTCATGAGTTTAAACTGATGATTTAAAGAGGCACTCTCTCTTAGTGAGTTTAAACTGATGATTTAAAGAGGCACTCTCTCTTAGTGAGTTTAAACTGTTGATTTAAAGAGGCGGTCTCTCTTCATGAGTTTAAACTTATTTTACTATACTAGTATAGTATACTGTACTTGGAGGTCAAAAACCATGTCAAAACTCAGTCATCTCAGTTTTAAAAACCGCATCAGCAATGTCTGCAAAGCAGCATATTATCACCTCCGCAATACCTCCGAGGTACGTGATATGCTATCCATTGCAGATTGTGAAAAACGTATACATGCCTTTGTGTCAACTAGACTGGATAACTGCAATGCTCTGCTGCCTACCCAAGTGCTCATCACAAATTTAGGGTTAGGGTTACAACGAGTGCAAAACACTGCTGCCGTTCCAAAATCAGAAACCACATTACCGGTATCCTTCAGAATCGACTTTAAGATTATTTTATTAATGTTTAAATGTTTAAACTCTTGCTCCTCGCTGTCTTAGCCATATCTATGTTCCTACCAGGTCACTCAGATTAACTAACTAACTCTGATCATCCCTAAAATATCCCTGAAAAGAGCGAGTCAGCCTTTAGTTATTATGCCTCAAACTATGGAACTCCTTCCCCATATGTTTAACACTGCTTTTAGTTAATTGGTGTTTTAGTTCTCTGTGTTTATTTTACTCTCTTGTTTTACTTAGATCCTGATTTTTTATTTTTTTTATTGTTGAGGTTGAAGTCCCCTAGGTTCTTACTGTTTTATGTTTAAATTCTAACTGTTCTTTTATTTTTCTCTTTTATTTTAATAATGATTCATGATTTTATGCTTACTCTGGTTCAGTACAATTGCTTCTTTTACTTAATTTATTATTGCCTTTAGTTGTTATCTTTTTATTTTTCCTTTATGCCCTCATTCCTTTTCCTTTTTCTCTCCTTTTATTTAAAGCGCATTGAGCTGCAATTGATGTATGACGTGCTATATAAATAAATTTGATTGATTGATACAGTAATGTATTGTACTATGCTATGCTATGCTATATTTGTGACAATACTGACTGTATCAGGTTGTATCAGGCTAATTATGTAATATGACTAATTATGTAATCTTTGAATACTTGTTTGTTTTTTGTTGACCTGTTGACAGGAAGTGGGGGTAACCATGGCAACAAAACAACTCACCTGGTTCTACCTGTGGTCTGTGGTCCCACACACACAGACTTCAGTACAGAAATATGGTCAAACAAATAAAAAAACAAAACACATGGTCAATACAACAAAGTCTCTCTCTCTCTCTCTCTCTCTCTCTCTCACACACACACACACACACCAGTAGTATGTTTCCAGCGTGGTTTCTGACGTTTTTACAACACCACAACAAGAAGACGAACTGGAGGGAAGTTTCCTGTCAGAGAGGAAGTCAGCACCAACAAGAGGAAGAACAGGAACAAGAATCTTTAATCCTCACCACAATCAAGCGACGCAGACGAACTGAACTCAGGAAGCTGATGAACCGTTGAGTCGTGTTGTGATGCAACAGTTGCATCCTGGATTGTTGGCAATTTGCATCTTTTCTTTGTGTTTTTGTCATCATCTTTCTTATCATCACTGTGCCTTTTTATCACTTTGCTTCTGTATTTTAGAACCGTGAAAATAAATGTAACTTTTATTTATGAATGTGATTTTCTGGCTTTCACTCAGGAGCCACGTGAGCCACCAGAGACACCATGTTTTTTTCTGATTAAAGCGAATGATGCATGTATGAAACATATGGACAATACCTGCGTGAGGTAAAAGTCATGTGACCTGGCAGACCTGCTCTCGGGCCACACTTTAAAGCAATATTAATATTTCTATATTATATACTGTATATATCAGTTTTGCAGGGGAACATCAGCTGCACTGGGATCCAGTCTCACCGCTGAACTGGTAATTACAAACAGGCACAATTACATTTTAAAGTAGCTCCCAGTGTGAATGTGAAACAGGGTGGAGCTGCAAAAGAACATGCATGATCAGCAAACCTTCCCTATGTCAATAAAGGTTGAAAAAAACATTTTTTTTCTTTAAGCTCCGTCTTTACTTTGTTCTCTCCAAAGCCATCCATCATCTCAGAACCAGACTCCCAGTGTTCAGGTAGATGTTTAACCAGCGACATCATACTGTATATTTACTGTCAGGTAATGCTATGGAAGGGCTCTTTGTCAAGTGGGTGGAGTTACAACGTGGTCATGTAAGCCAGTTACTAAACTAGAGTAACTGTAAGTCTGTACTTTTACTCCTACAGATAAAGTGTTATTTATCCTCTCAGGGAGGATATTTAACTGTGGAGTTTAACACTCCCTCCCTGCCTCCCTCTCTCTCTCTCTCTCCCTCCCTCCCTCCCGCCCCCCCCCCCCCCCCCCCCCCCCTCTCTCTCTCTCTCTCTCTCTCTCTCTCTCTCTCTCTCTGTCCTTTTCTTTCTCTGTTCTCACTTTTTCTTAGATATTCTGTTACTTCTTCTGAAATGTTTCTTCTTGTTCTGTCTGCAGAAATGAGCTGTTGTTGTCTTGGCCAGAGATCCGGAGAAACCTGGAGAAAAAAGATTTGATTACATTACATTACATGGAACTGGATCTCTGTGGGAAAACCGGGTTGTTTCCCCATAAACTCAGTTAATCCACCTTTTAAATTTGTAGTTTTTATGAGGTAAACTGTAGATCATAGTAAGTGTTATCAGACTGATGTTGTATGAGGAAGAGTGGTGATCTTTCAACAGCATGAATGAATGAAAAAATGAGTCATTGCCATTTAGATTCGTATTTAAAAAGAGTTCCTTGTTTACCGTTCTAGTTTGCCAGTTAGCTAACTTGGATTCTGAAAAACTGTTTCTGTGGCCCCGCCCACTGAGGTTTAATTCAACCAATCAGATTATTTCTGCCTCCAGCAGCTCTGCCTGAGAAATGTTTTAGAAGTAAAACTGAACATATATATGACATATAACATATAACCTTTTTTGACTTGAGCTGTGGTACGTTCCTTCTAATTCATCGTGGTTCTGACCTTTGACCTCATTACTACTGAATGCTTGTAATGTTGGTGATCTAGGAATTGAAGCTTATTCTATCTCATTTGTCATTATAGTTATGAAGTTATGACAGGATTTTGCTGCTGGTGTGACACACTTTTTACCAGAATATATTGTAGTTTTTCATTTGAAGGAACATTTTAAAAGTGACTACATATTAATATGAATTCAGGAAGATACAGTACTGTTCAAAAGTCTAAGGTACGTGTAAAAAAAATCCGTAAAGCGAAGATGCTTTCAAAAATAATGAAATGAAAAGTTTCTAAATATCAAAACATTTACTATAAAGAGCAGTAATGTAAACACTAATGCAGAAAACATAAAAATAAAGACCAAATCGAGGGTACTGTACGTTCCTCTTACCTCCTCATAGCTTTAACAATTACAGTCCAACTCTCCACATCTCTTCCTCCCTTTATCTCTTCCGCCCTCGCTCTCTCTTCATGCCAGGTTACATGTACAGTTTGCCTGTGTGTGTGTGTGTGTGTGTGTGTGTGTGTGTGTGTGTGTGTGTGTGTGTGTGAATGACTGACAGAGTGACACCTCTTGCATGTGTCGGCCCGGCTCTGTAAGCTCCGTCTTGCCCTGTCATTGTTCAGCATGGGAAAATATTCCAGCGGAGGAGTGATTCACACCGTCAGCTCCTCTGGTATTCAAAGATGGCCAAAGATGAGCTGTGTGTGTGTGTGTGTGTGTGTGTGTGTGTGTGTGTGTGTGTGTTAGAGAGAGAGAGAGAGAGTGAAAGAGAGAGTGCTGGTGTGTGACGTATTTGAAGGGAGTTTAGGTTTAGAGATTAGGTGTACTCACAATACTAATACCAATTGGGTATTTATGTGTGTGTGTGTGTGTGTGTGTGTGTGTATGTGTGTATGTGTGTGTGTGTGTGTGTGTGTGTGTGAATCATTTTGAGCAATTATTTGAGTTTGTGTGAGTAATTGGGTATATATGAGTGGTGTGTAGCTTACAGGGAGTAGTGTATGACTGGAATGAATCATGTGTGTGTGAATGGTTTTGATGGAGTATGGTAGAGATAAATAGATAGTGTGTGTGTGTGTGTGTGTGTGTGTGTGTGTGTGTGTGTTTGTGTGTGTGAACTCCTTGGGGAGGTGTATCAGTTTAAAGGCGTGGGCTGGGAATTGAGTACACGGGCGTGGACATATCCCACAATCCTTTGGGACCAAGAATCTGGCATCCTCCTGTTTCTCAGAAACAAAGATCATCTTACACACACACACACACACACACACACAAATGCACCTTCATGCAGACACACACCCATACTATACGCATGTAACACGCAGACAGAAACACACACATACACATAACACAAATACAACACACACATACATGCACACACAAACACACACAGGCAGGCATACAGGTGAGTGGGCACACTTTTTACAACACAAATACTGACACACCTGCAAGCGCACATACACACACACACACACACATACTGTACATACACAAATTCACCCAGGTACTTTGAATAACAGGCGTGAACCTGCAAGACTACGGAGCACACACACCGGTAATCACCTCCAGGCTTCGCTCCGATGTAAAGAATGTCTTTGATTCATGACATGACTGATCGCACAAACGTACAAACCTCCTACGGCATCTAACGACATCCTAACACTGAATATTAGTCTGTTGGTTCAAATGAGGAATGCTAGCTATGCTACTCTGCCGTTTATCTGTCAAATAAAGCTCCAGTTCTTTAACAGACGGTATCTTTCAAAGGGGTTTATTGTAAAGCTTGGATTGAACAAATGTTTTGGATCCGTGACAAATGATTTGTACAAAGCTATGAAGACAGACCCTTAGGGAAACTCTTTTACTGTGTTACCCAGCAAGCTAATAAACTAGCTGGAGGCTAGTTTCATTGAATGCTAACAACGCTAGCATGCTGTCTATCTGTACAATGAAGTACAGAAACCTAATCTTAAGAGTTTTAAGGGTTTTTAAGGGTAGAGTAAAACTTTTACCAACAATGATTGGTACAAGTGTGTTAAAGTATGAAGAAAGATCCGAAGGGAAACTCCAGCATGCTAATAAACTAGCTTGATGCTACAGTATCCACTGGTTTCAATAATAAATGCTATTAATGCTAACATGCTGTCTATGTATAAAATGAAATACTTCACCTTAGCACATTTTTTAAGGGTATATTAAAGCTTTGATTACAACTCTGATTGATTCATGACAAGAATGAGCTGTACCACTGGAAAACTCTTTTACTGTGTTTCACAGCAAGCTAGTGAGCTTCAATCTAAATTGGTGCACTTTCAGCATCAGAGTATCTCATGTCCAAACTCCCATAATAACCTTCTAAAATCTGCTTCCTAAATATTGAGTCTGAGTAACATGATGCAAAATATTAACATTTTCTGGTGATGTAGTTTATCTCACATTATACGAGGAGGTGTATACTGTTTCACACTGGACACAAAATGTATAATGTGTGTGTGTGTGTGGTTTGGCTATCATTTTGCAGCAGTAGGTATTATACAATACATAGCAGAGCTGTGGTATTTTTTTCAACACTTATGTTACATGTATACCTTTTATAGAAAGAGTGTGTTGGAAGTTGTGTTACATGAGCTGTGTGAATGGATGCTGCCTGTCATTTTAAGTGTTGCAGTGTTGTGACAGGAATTTAGAGCACTTCGTTAGCAGCTCTATTTTCACACAGTGTAGATAGCATTATTATTATTTAATATCTGAGACACACAAACATGTAGAGGATAGGGAGCTGAAGTGGAAGTTAACCAAGAACGCCCACTGGTTGACTAGCCGCTAGGTGGCTAGTGTGATTCTCCATAGACAAGAGGAGACACGTCTGATATCAACTAAACAAAGAATAGCTTGTGTGGAAAAGCACCACAGTTACATAAGCAATTACCAGACAAACACATTTAGCAAACTTATTGTGTTTTTTTTCCTGGTGGGTGACAGTGTTCACCAGCCAAAGAAAAGAAAGAAAACACAGGAAAGGTTGGCGAGACAGCGAGGCCATGAATCGGTTACAGCACACACCCAGATTCGTCACCCGGTCTACAACAACTCTGCAACACTCATGGAAGCATAGAGTTTAAAAAATATGGAAAAACATCAGTGACAGGGAGTTTTATTCACATGTCGAACTTTCACTCCACGGTTTCAGCGTGTTGAGAGAGTGAGGCGTCAGGCAGGGATTCAGGATGAGTATTTAGCAAGTGGCTCAACTGATCACTGCAGCAAATGATTAGGACTCCACCTACAGCTTAATGGTTTACAGTAGGACTCCACCTACAGCTTAATGGTTTACAGTAGGACTCCACCTAAGACCAGGTTAATAGTTTACAGTAGGACTCAACCTAACACCAGTTTAATGGTTTACAGTAGGACTACACCTAACACCAGTTGAATGGTTTACAGTAGGACTCCACCTAAAACCAGCTTAATGGTTTACAGTAGGACTCCACCTAACACCAGGTTAATAGTTTACAGTAGGACTCAACCTAACACCAGTTTAATGGTTTACAGTAGGACTACACCTAACACCAGTTTAATGGTTTACAGTAGTACTCCACCTAAAACCAGCTTAATGGTTTACAGTAGGACTCCAACTAACACCAGTTTAATAGTTTACAGTAGGACTCCACCTAAAACCAGCTTAATGGTTTATAGTAGGACTCCACCTAACACCAGTTAAATAGTTTACAGTAGGACTCCACCTAACACCAGTTTAATAGTTTACAGTAGGACTCCACCTACAGTTTAATAGTTTACAGTAGGACTCCACCTAACACCAGTTTAATAGTTTACAGTAGGACTCCACCTAACACCAGCTTAATAGTTTACAGTTGGACTCCACCTACAGTTTAATAGTTTACAGTAGGACTCCACCTAACACCAGTTTAATAGTTTACAGTAGGACTCCACCTAACACCAGCTTAATAGTTTACAGTTGGACTCCACCTAACACCAGCTTAATGGTTTACAGTTGGACTCCACCTAACACCAGTTTAATAGTTTACAGTTGGACTCCACCTAACACCAGTTTAATAGTTTACAGTAGGACTCCACCTACCACCAGCTTAATAGTTTACAGTAGGACTCTACCTAACACCAGTTTAATAGTTTACAGTAGGACTCCACCTAACACCAGCTTAATAGTTTACAGTTGGACTCCACCTAACACCAGTTTAATAGTTTACAGTTGGACTCCACCTAACACCAGTTTAATGGTTTACAGTTGGACTCCACCTAACACCAGTTTAATAGTTTGCAGTAGCACTCCACCTACCACCAGCTTAATAGTTTACAGTAGGACTCTACCTAACACCAGTTTAATAGTTTACAGTAGGACTCCACCTAGCACCAGCTTAATAGTTTACAGTTGGACTCCACCCAACACCAGTTTAATAGTTTACAGTTGGACTCCACCTAACACCAGTTTAATAGTTTACAGTAGGACTCCACCTACCACCAGCTTAATAGTTTACAGTAGGACCCCACCTAACACCAGTTTAATAGTTTGCAGTAGGACTCCACCTAACACCAGTTTAATGGTTTACAGTAGGACTCCACCTAAAACCAGCTCAATAGTTTACAGTAGGACTCCACCTAACACCAGTTTAATGGTTTACAGTAGGACTCCACCTAAAACCAGCTCAATAGTTTACAGTAGGACTCCACCTAACACCAGTTTAATGGTTTACAGTAGGACTCCACCTAACACCAGCTCAATAGTTTACAGTAGGACTCCACCTAAAACCAGCTCAATAGTTTACAGTAGGACTCCACCTAACACCAGTTTAATGGTTTACAGTAGGACTCCACCTAACACCAGTTTAATGGTTTACAGTAGGACTCCACCTAAAACCAGCTCAATAGTTTACAGTAGGACTCCACCTAACACCAGCTTAATGGTTTACAGTAGGACTCCACCTAACACCAGCTCAATAGTTTACAGTAGGACTCCACCTAAAACCAGCTCAATAGTTTACAGTAGGACTCCACCTAACACCAGTTTAATGGTTTACAGTAGGACTCCACCTAACACCAGCTTAATGGTTTACAGTAGGACTCCACTTAAAACCAGCTCAATAGTTTACAGTAGAACTCCACCTAACACCAGTTTAATGGTTTACAGTAGGACTCCACCTAACACCAGCTTAATGGTTTACAGTAGGACTCCACCTAAAACCAGCTCAATAGTTTACAGTAGGACTCCACCTAACACCAGCTCAATGGTTTACAGTAGGACTCCACCTAAAACCAGCTCAATAGTTTACAGTAGGACTCCACCTAAAACCAGCTCAATAGTTTACAGTAGGACTCCACCTAACACCAGCTTAATGGTTTACAGTAGGACTCCACCTAAAACCAGCTCAATAGTTTACAGTAGGACTCCACTTAAAACCAGCTCAATAGTTTACAGTAGGACTCCACCTAACACCAGCTCAATGGTATACAGTAGGACTCCACCTAAAACCAGCTCAATAGTTTACAGTAGGACTCCACCTAAAACCAGCTCAATAGTTTACAGTAGGACTCCACCTAACACCAGCTTAATGGTTTACAGTAGGACTCCACCTAAAACCAGCTCAATAGTTTACAGTAGGACTCCACCTAAAACCAGCTCAATAGTTTCTTTTGGCTCCTCCTCTCTAGAGGATGAAGAGACGCTGCAGGTTTCTGATTCTTGTGGGAACAGAATCAATTTAAAGTGTTTCTCTTGTATAAGACAAGAACTTAATCTATATGTACACACCATGAGGTACTGAATATTACCACTACTACTAGTATTACTAGTACTACTACGACGATTACTATTAGTATTACTACTACTAATACTACCACTACTACTACTATTACTACTGTTTGTATTACTACTGCTACTGCTACTTCTACAACTATTACTAGTATCACTGCAACTACTATTACTACTACTACTACAACTATTGCTAGTATCACTAGTAGTAGTATTACTACTACCACTCAGTAAACTAGCAGGACTATTATCTGGAAGCCAGACGGAACTGATCTTGCACAACCGGCAGTAAAACCAGTTTTTAATCCGCCATGTAAACTAGGCTGTTAGAGGATTTATATTACATGACCTTTTAATAGAAAAGACTTATCTCTCTTTTTGGCAGTGTGACAGAGACACACACACACACACACACACACACACACACACACCCTAACGGATGCCTTATCTTGTAGCTGCCTTATATGGTAGTTCCTGTGACACACTGCACTCATACACGTGAGCGTTTCTCCAGGCCAGAAGATCATGTGTCAGCGCTCATGCACACACACACACACACACACACACACACACACACACACACACACACTCCGATAGTGTCTCCAGGGAATAGTTTGCAGTGACTGTAAAAATGGATTTAGAGGAATTTCAGCCTCCTAGAAAGACGGAAACACTCTGGCTGGTGAGGGAGGGACATAACCACACACACACACACACACACACACACAGCTGCTGAACACTACAGTTTTTTACAATTGCTAACAAGCGTTTACTTAAGATACTTTTCTAAACTCTTAACACAGCAACACAATAGTTTATTTTCTGCTCAAAACCATTTTGTTCATTAAACACCAACTCTACATTTCTCTACATAAACTAACTCTATCAAAACACCAAACCGACTCAAAATCAAATCATCAAATCATTAAAACACTAGCATGTTTTCTATCCAAGAGGAACATATAGTCAATCATAGCACGACTTTCAAAATACTAACAGTTGATGGCATTACAAAAACTGCATTACTTTTCATGTTTCAGTTCTACCTGCATACAATAGACAATATGAAATCCATTGTTTTCTATAATTCAGTTTCCTTTTACTGTAAACCACTCTACATGTTTTGGTTGAGTGTTGAATGTGTGCATTTTTGGCAACATACTATCTAAAAGTGAATGAGTCATCTTTACTTTATTGAAATGTAGGTAGAAAAAAATAGTAAGTGACAGAATTGCTGCAGTAAAATGTGTAAAAATAAAATACACAAATACAGTAAAAAAGGCACAGAAGGGAAAATACACCAAAATGCACAGTCCTGTTCTGATCTATACGATCTTCAGTATTTGGCCACATGTTCTCGTCCACATCATCTTGTGTCGTCTCTCGCTATGCACCTTGGATAGAAACGCTTGGCATGCCTTATCCACCCCGGCAGTCTTCAGCTGAGACGTCTCTGCAGCCGGCATCCATCTCATCCAGGAGGACATTTGGTCATGTGGCCGATGATCATACACTTTCCATCTCCTTTCCTCAATGGGGTCGAGGAAAGGCGAGTAGGGGGGGAGGAAAAGGGAAACCATTCTTGGATGGGCTGCAAACCAGTTTGATTGCATGTGAATGGTGGAATGCTAGATTGTACCATGCAATCACAAATGTCCTCATGTTTCCTCCCACCTGTTCCCTTTCTGCTTCTGGCACCAGTTGTTGGTGGAGGTCATGTCAGTGTTGCAGGACCAAACCAGCACTCCAGATTGCAGCACACATGGTGATATTTGCTCCTCTCTGACCCGGCACATCAACGGTGGCCCTTTTCCCGCCGATGTGTTTCTGCCAGGTTAAACCCTTCCTCGTCTGACTAGCCTCCAACTCCATGACTCTCTGAAAGAAATCAAACACAGTATGTGTAAATGCTTTTCAGTATGTCCTACTGTATGTCCTGTAAGGAGGAGGTATGGAGAGGGATGGAGGGAAGGAAGGAGGTAAGGAGCGAGGGAAGGAGGGAAAGAAGGTGGTATGGAAGGAGGTAAGGAGCGAGGGATGCAGGGGTGTAAAAATGGATGCTTGTAGGTCAGGAGGTTAAAGGCTTTAAACAGCAGGAGGACAGTTACAGGAAAGAGGAAATAAAGACAACCTGACAGGGGACGGGTCACACCGGTGGAGTTGGGTGGGGTTGTTGTTGTGTTGTGTTAGTGTGTTGTTGTTGTGTTGTGTTGTGTTGTGTTAGTGTGGTGTTGTGTTGTGTTAGTGTGTTGTTGTTGTGTTGTGTTGTGTTAGTGGTGTTGTTGTTGTGTTGTGTTAGTGTGTTGTTGTTGTGTTGTGTTGTGTTAGTGGTGTTGTGTTGTGTTAGTGTGGTGTTGTTGTGGCGTTGGTGGTGTTGTTGTTGTTTATATCCTGGTATTCCCTGATATCCCCTGTCTGGAATACACCACTCACAATTCCGTGATATTCCAGGAATTCCATGGCCAGTGGGAATCCTGTTCTGTGAAGCAGGATTTATTATGACCATGGAGACTGGAGAGAGAGAGAGGGAGGGAGGGAGAGAGAGAGAGAGAGAGAGAGAAAAGGGGAGAAAGAGAGAGAGAGAGAGAGAGAAAGGGGGAGAAAGAGAGAGAGGGGCAGGGAGTGAGAGAGAGAGAGGGGGAGGGACAGAGAAAGAGAGAGAGAGAGAGAGGGGGGAGAGAGAGACAGAGAGAGATAGAAAGAGAGAGGAAAGAGAGAGAGAGAGAGGGAGAGAGAGAGAGAGAGAGAAAAGGGGAGAAAGAGAGAGAGAGAGAGAGAGAAAGGGGGAGAAAGAGAGAGAGGGGCAGGGAGTGAGAGAGAGAGAGGGGGAGGGACAGAGAGAGAGAGGGGGGAGAGAGAGACAGAGAGAGACAGAAAGAGAGAGAGAGAGAGAGAGGGACGACAACAAATGTGGCAGAGAAACAAATGACTTTCTCTGCACATCAATCATGATAGATGTCACAAACAGCAAGGCTTGCAACACACACACACACACCCACACACACACACACTCTCACACCCACACACACACACACACACACACACTCTCACACTGGCTTGCACATGTGTGACGTTTCCAGTGATTTCAGCAGAGCTCCGGTGTGTCGCAGGCTGGTGGAATGTCAGCGTCAGCAACAACTGGTCCAAGAACAGCAGCTCTGCCAGACCAGCACCACAGCACAGCCTCCACACTGCACCCAGCACAGCCTCCACACTGCACACAGCACAGCCTCCACACTGCACCCAGCACAGCCTCCACACTGCACCCAGCACAGCCTCCACACTGCACCCAGCACAGCCTCCACACTGCACCCAGCACAGCCTCCACACTGCACCCAGCACAGCCTCCACACTGCACACAGCACAGCCTCCACACTGCACCCAGCACAGCCTCCACACTGCACACAGCACAGCCTCCACACTGCACCCAGCACAGCCTCCACACTGCACACAGCACAGCCTCCACACTGCACCCAGCACAGCCTCCACACTGCACCCAGCACAGCCTCCACACTGCACCCAGCACAGCCTCCACACTGCACCCAGCACAGCCTCCACACTGCACCCAGCACAGCCTCCACACTGCACCCATCACAGCCTCCACACTGCACCCAGCACAGCCTCCACACTGCACCCATCACAGCCTCCACACTGCACCCAGCACAGCCTCCACACTGCACCCATCACAGCCTCCACACTGCACCCAGCACAGCCTCCACACTGCACCCAGCACAGCCTCCACACTGCACCCAGCACAGCCTCCACACTGCACACAGCACAGCCTCCACACTGCACACAGCACAGCCTCCACACTGCACACAGCACAGCCTCCACACTGCACCCAGCACAGCCTCCACACTGCACCCAGCACAGCCTCCACACTGCACCCAGCACAGCCTCCACACTGCACCCAGCACAGCGCTGAGCTCACTCTGGTACATCGTAACATCGTTTTTGGGGCATTTGTGCCTTTATTGGCTGTTTAAAATGGAGAGAGACAGGAAGGATGACACGCAACAAAGGTCCCAGGTCAGTTTCAAACCCTGGAGGTTCTGAACCACCACGTATCAATAATCAATAATCAATAATCAATAAACCACAACATCTGCATCTCTGATCTCTGGACCTCAACATCATCAACCTCTACCAGGTCATGAAGCTTCTCCGTCTGCTGCTCTAATCAGGTAGGTCTTTCCTGGGAGGAACCCTCTGGAGACAGGAAGTGATGCGTTCTGCGGTTCAACAGACCTGGGTAGTTAGCGCCACCTACAGGAACTCAAACTCCATCAGCAGGAAAAGACGTCACAGTACTGGACACACTGTTTGATTGACGGGTGATCTCTGGGAAGTGCAGCCTGTGTTGCCACCTCTTCCCCAAGGAAAGTCGCTATTGGCTGCTCAAGAAGTCGCCCGATGATGTCATACACTAATTTGCATATCACTTATCTGTGCTCCAGTGTGTGTGGGACTGTCAGACCTCTAGCAGCACAAACCGGCATCAACAGTACCAATGTTTTGTTGAAGGTACATTTTTGCCTCCATTAGACGGCTGACATCAGAGAGAGAGACACAAGATTAGAGAGTTGAACACACGATATCAGTTACACGGTACGCACCGCGGCGCCACCGCCAAACGTCTCGAGACACCACAGGAGCGCTACATGAGATAAAGCTTAACAAAATAAAAGCCACTCGAACCCGGACGGACAGCTAACGGGGTCCGCTCGGTGAAAGATTGAGATTCAGTCATGTGATGTGGCTGATGAACTCTGGTGAGGGTCGGTGGGTTTCACCACTTCATTATGTTACCTAGTCCTCCTAACTGACCAACACTAACTGTCACTAAGTGAAGACACTGCTGCTGCACTACCAGGCTAACAGGCTAACAGGCTACCAGGCTACCAGGCTAACAGGCTAACAGGCTAACAGGCTACCAGGCTACCAGGCTAACAGGCTACCAGGCTAACAGGCTACCAGGCTAACAGGCTAACAGGCTACCAGGCTAACAGGCTAACAGGCTAACTGGTTCTCCTCCCGTGAAGACAACAGCAACCGGACGATCAAGTTGTGATTTCAAAGAAGTCGTCATCGCGAGAAAACAGGGTTAAAAAAAAAATGTGTGCAGCCTCTCAGCTTCCGTAGGGGAACCGGTGGCCTGGTGACCAGAGCAGCAGACAGGAAACAGACATGTCTGGACATGACCTGGCAGAGAGACAGACAGGGAGAGAGAGACAGACAGGGACAGAGAGCGACCCCCACTAAAACAGAGAGACAAAGAAACCCCTCAGACATTTGAACTGTCTGTCTGTCTGTCTGTCTGTCTGTGTCTGTCTGTCACTCTGTCTGTCTGTCACTCTGTGTCTGTCTGTCTGTCTGTCTGTCTGTGTCTGTCTGTCACTCTGTGTCTGTCTGTCTGTCTCTCTGTGTCTGTCTGTCTGTCTGTGTCTGTCTGTCTGTCTGTGTCTGTCTGTCACTCTGTGTCTGTCTGTCACTCTGTGTCTGTCTGTCTGTCTGTGTCTGTCTGTCACTCTGTGTCTGTCTCTCTGTCTATCTGTGTCTGTCTGTCTGTGTCTGTTTTCAATGTGTCAGTGGATGTCCTACTGGCCAAATACAGACAGACAGACAGACAGACAGACAGGGAGACAGACAGACAGACAGACAGACAGGCAGAGAGAGAGACAGACAGGCAGGCAGGCAAGCAGACACACAGACAGACAGACAGACAGACAGGCAGGCAGACAGACAGAGAGAGTGTGTGTGAGAGAGAGAAAGAGGCAGTGTGTTTCCCAGTAGGCTAATATGTCAACACTCATTTCTGGTTTGTTCTGTCCTCAACACACACACACACACACACACGCACGCACACACACACACACTGCAGGGTTAGCATAGAGCCATAGGAGGTCCAAAAAACAATACTGCTGACTTTTTTGTTCCAGACCATTCAGCCTGAACACAATAGTGTGTGTGTGTGTGTGTGTGTGTGTGTGTGTGGTGATATGGGGGGGTGACTTGTCATTATAGGTTACAGCAATAGAAACACACACAGGAAGAGGAAGTCAGATATGTAACCCTCCGTTGGCCTGGTGGATGTCAGTGTACATTAAGTTGTAAGCTGTCACTACGTCTGTGGGTACTAAAGGTCAAAGGTCACGACTAGGAGCTTTAGATCTTATATCAATACAAATTATTAAGGCTTGGCAGTTTCATCCCCAACCTGCTACCAACCATCTGATCCATCCTGGAGTCTGTTAGTTCATAATGTGTCAATAGAAACAGAGAGCTAGCTGAACCAGGTTGTTGTGGTGGAACAAACTGGTAGCTAGCTAACTAGCCAGCAGGCTAGTTTAGTTACTGTTAACATGGGACTACTAGCCACTGCTAATGCTAGCTGCTACTAGCTACGTTAGCTAGTGTGCTAACCAGATGTGTTAACAACAAGACAGTGATGGTTAGCTGACCAGATACTATGGTTAGCTAGCTAACAAGCTACATGATCTAAACACTAAATCAATCAGATGGATCAGTGATGAAATGATCAGTTCAGTAGAAACAGACAGAAATTAACCATGAAGATTCAATTCTGTTGAGACAGAAACACAACCAGCTGGTCAGAGAGCTGTGGACCTCCAACATGGCCGTCAGAGTTGGCAGGGCTACATCACCTGAAAGCCCCTATATCTAAATGCTCAGTCCACTTCTGCATCAACAACACTTCTGCTGGGACAAGAGATAAACCCTGAAGGCATTTTCTCAGTTTCACTACTCCTGTAGCAAAAGCTCTGGCTTTGTAGGTCAGCAGTGAAAAGTGGAAGGAAGAAAACAACAGGAAGTGCCGGCGGGGTAAAACATTTCTGAAGAGGTTTTTGGCCGTTTACCAATCCAACCTAGACTCCTACCTGGCTTGGCTGTTAGAGGAACTGGGTGGGCAGGTATGTCACTGGGGTTATCAGAGTGGGTATAAATAGAGAGGGGTGACACTGCTTATAGTAATATAATAATAATACATATTTATATTACACTTTTCAAAACAGTCAAAAAGGATTCAAAAATAATCCGATCATTACATAAAAGCAAGTCAATAAAAATGACTTTTAAGAAGTGATCTACAATGTGAATATGAGATGACTGCAAAAACTCACTCTCTTGCTGTTACTATGCTAACGCTATCGCTAACGCTAACGCTATCGCTAACGCTCTCTTCATCTACCGAATCAAGAGCAAGGGATTCTTCAAACATGAAAATCAGCAGAATGGGAGCTACAAGGTTTTTACATGACAACCGCGTAATTGTTGTGATGTTGGCATCGTGGTGACTGTATATGTGCACAGTAATAAAATACTGATGTATCTTACCCCACTATGAACAGACACCTCCTCCTGTTAAAGACGACAGAACACCAGAGAGGAGCTGCTCACTCTGCTGCCTGAAGGAGGAACATGGTGGTTAGTGTGATAGTTGACAGCTAGCCAGTGGAAGTCATTCATTAGCTGTCTACTGTGTGTGTCACTCATTCACAAATACAGTCATTGTGAAAACAGCTCTACCACACACACACACACACACACACACACACACACACACCATAGTGAAACCGGTTTTACAGCACCCGTAATCCAACTCAACACACACCACTTTCCCCTCTGAGTCACAAGACCTGAACCACAGTCAGTTCTCTTCCCTGAACTTTTAAAAACCGCTTCAGCCACCGGAGGAGCTGAAGACGATCCCACTGGACTTTGATCCCACATCAGAAAACCTCTCATCCCCATGATATGGTGGTATCTGGGTGTGGGTGAACCACAAAGTCAAAAATGGCTCTATCTTTGAAATGTGATGATCAGAAGAATAGTTTTTTTTGTCTCTATTTAAACTTCGGGTTAGGCAGAAGGTCTCCAGAGAGGTTAAGGTTAGGGTTAGGTTTATATTTAGTGTGGTTAAGGCTAGTGTTAGGGCTAGTGTTAAGATTGGGGTTAGGTTTACAGTCAGTGAGGTTGAAGTTTGGGTTAAGGCTTATAATCATCTTTTCAGGTTGAAAACTGATGAGTTGTGGCTTTGCAGCTGACAGGACTCACCCTGACGTGCTGGGTGAGATGGGTTATGGTCAAGTAATGGTCGAGAGAGCACCGAGTCACAGAGAGAGAGAGAGAGAGAGAGAGATTCTGAGCAAGAGTAAAAAAGTGTGAAAGCATTATTAGCCGTTAAATCGGTCTTAATAAATTACCAACAAAGGAACAGAGAATCTGGTTTTTAACTGTACTGCATGTAGTCAAGGTCAAGGCCTGTCCTGTAACCTGAAGGCCACAGGTTTGATACCCATAAGTGCTATCGCCTGTCAAAGTGCCCTTGAGCAAAAGACTGAACCCACAGACAGTTGATATTTACTCTGCTATGCATCATCAATCTATGATGTTCAGTATATTCCAGTGAAATTTATACACTTTACCTCAACCAACTTCTACTTCAGTGATCTCCTACATTTCCCAGAATGCCTTTCGACAACCGCCAGCAAACATGCCTGGATGTGTTGTATTCAGCTGGGGTTTACATGTAGGTGGAGAGCAATAAGGATACCGATAGTCCCAAGGTGGCCTTCAGCAAGGCACTTAACCCCACAACCGCTGCACTGGATCTGCTCAATGGCCACCAGTAGAGACTGTGGTTGTACTGGTCAGCTCCCAGTAGAACCAGTAGAGACTGTGGTTGTACTGGTCAGCTCCCAGTGGAACCAGTAGTAAACTGTGGTTGTACTGGTATGAATGTGTAGGACTGTGTGAAGGTGAAGCAGCTGGAAACCAACATGGTGTTCAGTCAACTTTCTCTGGATAAATAAAGATTAGTCATCTGATCATTTCCATAACCTCCCGGCTACCTTTGGTTGACAATGGCACACCTGTAAATGTTTTACAACGTGTGTGTGTGTGTGTGTGTGTGTGTGAGCAATTCCTGGAAAAGGAGGCTATTTCACAGTATACCTTTCAAAGATGTTACAGGTTACTACAGTTCATACTACATCTACAGAACGATGTACAGAGCATCTTAGAAAGAACTTCTCACTCAATGATGTGGTTTTAAAACACGAGGACTTATTGAAAGAGATGTGGAACATTTTCACTACGAAGCCCCTCAACCCCCAACATCACTGGTTCTACCTGGTATAATGACTGTAAACCAGTGAGACCATGGAGACAACTGGTAGCCTCTACCTCACCAGTGGTACTGTTACTAGTGTTTCTCCACATTAAGACTACATTACCCATCAGCCCCGTTGCTTCCTGTCCCCCCTCCCCCTCCCTGGTGTCTTTGTCTTCCCTGAAGAGGATCAACATGTTGAAGTGATTTCTCCATCTTCCTTTCTCTCCTTCCTCCATCTGCCGTCTCCAGAAACTCTTTATCTTTAGCTCCGTTAGCGCTGGAAGAACAGCGCCCTCTTCCTGTTTGGTGCCGTAAAGCAATCCAGCAGATTTCCCTCCAAATCGACCCGGTGGACACAATGTAGAATGAGAGTAGAGGCTGGTAGAGGCTGGTAGAGGCTGGTAGAGGCTAGTAGAGGCTAGTAGAGGCTGGTAGAGGCTAGTAGAGGCTAGTAGAGGCTGACAGGCTGGTAGAGGCTGCTAGAGGCTGGTAGAGGCTGGTAGAGGCTGGTAGAGGCTGGTAGAGGCTAGTAGAGGCTAGTAGAGGCTGGTAGAGGCTAGTAGAGGCTAGTAGAGGCTGACAGGCTGGTAGAGGCTGCTAGAGGCTGGTAGAGGCTGCTGGTGGTGGAGTTATACTGATGACTCTACATTACTGTGATGATTTATTGATGAAACGAGTCACAGAGCAGCTTTAATATGAAGGAGTCGATAAATCAGTGATGGTGACTACGGGCACCCAGAGGGGCCAGTAGTGATCCCTATAGAGCTCTGTGCACTAAAAACATCTAGTTCATATATGTAGTCTTTTCATCAAGTAGTCAATATTTTGCAATGCAGTAGTCAAGATAGACCAGAGTGTTATTGAAGTGGTAGTATGTTGAAATAGAGCAGATCACTCGACTAGTGTGAATTGATTTAATAAAAATAAAATCTATTCTCAGTAGATGAAAG
>JAXDDX010000307.1:65000-90000 GCA_034670405.1 Hoplostethus atlanticus | reverse complement strand
CCCAGTAGTGATGATGTCATCAACCAGTAGTGATGATGTCATTAGAGGTTAGTATAGGTCAGTGTCTCTCCTTCATGTCATGTGAGCCTCAGGTCCACTCACACACTCTCACTCTCTCTCTCTCTCTCTCTCTCTCTCATCACCCACCCCTTCCCCCCTCCCCCTCCCCCTCCCCAGGGTTTCACTTGTCAGCGAAACTCAATGAGCATTTTTCTAAAAGGCAACAAACACAAACACACAAAACCAATTCCAGTGATTTCTGGAAGCATGTACAAATTTGTTGATGACAGTTTCTCTCTCTACTCCTTCCTTTCTTTCTTTCTCTCTTTCAGTAGAATGTGTACTTGGCAGTGCTCAAGACATTACTGTCCTCAGTGGCGGGAAAACACACACACATACACACACACACACACACACACACGCACACACACACACACACACACTGCAAAAAGTGAAGCTTAGCATAATTTGATCCTGTATTCAGTCCTTCGTTCAGTTTCCATACCTGCTTATTCCTATTCAGGGTCAGAGGAGGGGCTGGATCCTATCCCAGCATGCACTGGGTGGAAGGCAGGTCACCAGTGCATCACATTAGTTTATGTTTTATAATATAATATATACCATATAATTAATGGTTATTATAGATTATGATGTATCGTGTTCATGTTTCAAGTATCAAGAATCAAGGAATTTGTTTCAATTTGTTGTTGTTTTTCCAGAAAATGCCTCCAAAATTACAATGTGATGTAAAGAAAGTATCATTTCTTCACAGAACATGAAACTATGAAAGAAAACTGATGAATTAGTGACTACTGATGAAACTACTAATGCACAAATGAATGAAATCGACGCTGAAATAAGATTCACAAGTTTCAGTCTGAGATTAAATTACCTGGTAAGTGTGTCACTTTTAGCAGTGTGTGACCACACACACACACACACACACACACACACACACACACACACACACACACACACAGAGGAGTTCTCTCTCTCCCAGCTGCTGTATTTCCCTGCAGTGCTGTTCAGCTCCTCCCTCTTCCCATCCTGATTGGCTGAGCTTTGGCGGGCTTTCCTCCTCCTCCTCCTCCTCCTCCTCGTCACTACTACGGTGCTGTTGGCACGGCAACAAACAGGAACAAAAGGTCAGCGGGTTCGTTGCCCCGACGATGCGTCCCTGAACACAACCTGCTCCGTAAACACGATGCCAGAGTGTTTACGGAGCAGGTTGTGATTTTATATATATATATATTTATATATTCTTATAAACAAACCTAAAATATGACATATTTACTATTTGTCAAGCTCAATTGCTATTAAGTGATTTCAGATATTTATTTGAAATCATTTATTAATTTTGTTACCTTTACTAACAGTTGACAGTTCAACTGTACTCAACCTACTTGAACTTCAACATTCATAACCTTTATGAACGAAATTACTGAATGACATTTAATGACCTTTTTATTATTGACCTCTGATTAATATACTCGGCTTTGTTCAGTATATTTGCAATTGATGTTTATCATGACTATCCCATGATCATTAAAGGAAAATGTTGAAAGATATTAATTTTTATTGTATCCAGTTTGTTTTTCCAACAAATTAAAGTTCTGTTATATAAAGATATTTGGTAAAATATGATCATGGCATCAGAGACATAATTACAGAATACCTCTATATACTGTATATAGTTACTGTCTATATAGATGATGTATAGTTACTGACTATATAGATGATGTATAGTTACTGACTATATAGATGACATGTATAGTTACTGACTATATAGATGATGTATAGTTACTGACTATATAGATGACATGAATAGTTACTGACTATATAGATGATGTATAGTTACTGACTATATAGATGACATGTATAGTTACTGACTATATAGATGACATGTATAGTTACTGACTATATAGATGATGTATAGTTACTGACTATATAGATGATGTATAGTTACTGTCTATATAGATGACATGTATAGTTACTGTCTATATAGATGATGTATAGTTACTGTCTATATAGATGACATGTATAGTTACTGACTATATAGATGACATGTATAGTTACTGACTATATAGATGATGTATAGTTACTGACTATATACATGACATGTATAGTTACTGACTATATAGATGACATGTATAGTTACTGACTATATATATGATGTATAGTTACTGTCTATATAGATGATGTATAGTTACTGACTATATAGATGATGTATAGTTACTGTCTATATAGATGACATGTATAGTTACTGATATGATGTATAGTTACTGTCTATATAGATGACATGTATAGTTACTGACTATATATATGATGTATAGTTACTGTCTATATAGATGACATGTATAGTTACTGACTATATAGATGACATGTATAGTTACTGACTATATAGATGATGTATAGTTACTGACTATATACATGACATGTATAGTTACTGACTATATAGATGACATGTATAGTTACTGACTATATAGATGATGTATAGTTACTGACTATATAGATGATGTATAGTTACTGACTATATAGATGACATGTATAGTTACTGACTATATAGATGACATGTATAGTTACTGTCTATATAGATGATGTATAGTTACTGACTATATAGATGATGTATAGTTACTGTCTATATAGATGACATGTATAGTTACTGACTATATAGATGACATGTATAGTTACTGTCTATATAGATGATGTATAGTTACTGTCTATATAGATGATGTATAGTTACTGACTATATATATGAATGTATAGTTACTGACTATATAGATGACATGTATAGTTACTGACTATATAGATGACATGTATAGTTACTGACTATATAGATGACATGTATAGTTACTGACTATATAGATGATGTATAGTTACTGACTATATAGATGACATGTATAGTTACTGACTATATAGATGACATGTATAGTTACTGACTATATAGATGACATGTATAGTTACTGTCTATATAGATGATGTATAGTTACTGACTATATAGATGACATGTATAGTTACTGACTATATAGATGATGTATAGTTACTGACTATATAGATGATGTATAGTTACTGTCTATATAGATGAATGTATAGTTACTGACTATATAGATGATGTATAGTTACTGTCTATATAGATGACATGTATAGTTACTGACTATATAGATGAATGTATAGTTACTGTCTATATAGATGATGTATAGTTACTGTCTATATAGATGACATGTATAGTTACTGACTATATAGATGATGTATAGTTACTGTCTATATACATGACATGTATAGTTACTGACTATATAGATGACATGTATAGTTACTGACTATATAGATGATGTATAGTTACTGACTATATAGATGATGTATAGTTACTGTCTATATAGATGACATGTATAGTTACTGACTATATAGATGACATGTATAGTTACTGTCTATATAGATGATGTATAGTTACTGACTATATAGATGATGTATAGTTACTGTCTATATAGATGACATGTATAGTTACTGACTATATAGATGACATGTATAGTTACTGTCTATATAGATGATGTATAGTTACTGTCTATATAGATGACATGTATAGTTACTGACTATATATATGATGTATAGTTACTGTCTATATAGATGACATGTATAGTTACTGACTATATAGATGACATGTATAGTTACTGACTATATAGATGACATGTATAGTTACTGACTATATAGATGATGTATAGTTACTGACTATATACATGACATGTATAGTTACTGACTATATAGATGATGTATAGTTACTGACTATATAGATGACATGTATAGTTACTGACTATATAGATGACATGTATAGTTACTGTCTATATAGATGATGTATAGTTACTGACTATATAGATGACATGTATAGTTACTGACTATATAGATGACATGTATAGTTACTGACTATATAGATGACATGTATAGTTACTGACTATATAGATGACATGTATAGTTACTGACTATATAGATGACATGTATAGTTACTGACTATATAGATGAATGTATAGTTACTGACTATATAGATGATGTATAGTTACTGTCTATATAGATGATGTATAGTTACTGACTATATAGATGATGTATAGTTACTGACTATATAGAACTTCTCTTTCAGGCTGGTGTATATTGTGACATGGAAAATGAGTTGAGGAGAAAAAGTCCTTTTTTTATTTCATTGTGACTTTAAATAAAGGATTTTGTCACATTTACTCAGGCTGTCAAGTTTCACCAAGTTAAAGAGAGAGAGAGAGAGAGAGAGAGACAGAGAGGTGAGTGTGTTGTGCCTTCAGTCCAAACTGACCTACAGGGGGACCTCTAGTGGTGAGATGTGATTCAACAGTCTCACACTCACACACACACACACACACACACACACACACACACACACACACACCTCCAATCCGTCAGAGTTTTCAGAACACTGGAGACTCAATGGACCAAGGAGTTAAGAGAGTGCACAGTGTGTGTGTGTGTGTGTGTGTGTGTGTGTGTGCAGAGTCAGGTTCAGCGGTGTGTGTCGGAGTGTGTTTTGTGTTTGCAGAGCGCTGTCCGTCACGTGGCGCCACGGCAACATGAGATGACCCGTTACCATGGCAAGGGCCGAGTGAAAGGCTCGGTGCTCTGTCTGGCACGGCCGACCGAGAGGACAGATTTGGCGGGAAGTGTGTGTGTGTGTGTGAGAGGGAGAAGTGTGTGTGTGTGTGTGAAAGGGAGAAGTGTGTGTGTGTGTGTGTGTGTGAGAGAGAGGGAGAAGTGTGTGTGTGTGTTTGTATGTATTTGAAAGAGACAAATATAAAATAGACTCTGTGTGTGTTTTGTATCAGTGTGTGTGTGTGTGTGTGTATGTGTGTGTGTGTGTGTGTTAATGTGTGTGTGTGTGTGTGTGTGTGTGTCCTGCATGTGTGTAAAAGAGAGAGTGTGTTCTGTTTAGTGTGAGAGGGAGACAGAAAGTGTTTGTGATCTGAGAGAAAGAGAGAGGAGTGTGTTCTGTTTCAATGCATATATAAAGTGTGTGTGTGTGTGTGTGTGTGCGTGTGTGCGTGTGTGTGTGTGTGTGTGTGTGCAACATAATCTAGAAGGGAACAATCTCATTATGACATCAATCCCAGTAGAACCAGTAGAAGACTGTGGTTGTACTGGTCAGCTCCCAGTAGAACCAGTAGAGACTGTGGTTGTACTGGTCAGCTCCCAGTATGAATGTGTTTAATATGTGAATGTGAAAACAAACGTCAGGAAGTGTCTGGATCCAAAGTCCTGGACCTCCTATCGTCTAGCTGATAACATTCAGAGTCAAACACACAAAGTGCTGGAAAGTTCTGGTTATCAAGCCCCGGGTCGCGGCCCGCTGGTGAGTCACCGGACGTTGACGTCGGTTCCCCGAACAAGAAGAAACCGGAGCAGGAAGTAGAGCGAAAACACCACAGAGGAAGAGGAAATCAGAAAACTGACTGAAATAATGAACCGGGAATGATGCAGCATCCCTTTGGGCCAATCAACAACGAGATGCATCATCCCTCCCAGTTCATCAAGATCCATCTGGTGGTGTAGCAGGTTGGGCCTTTCAAAGGGTGACACTTTGACCTTTAAATACAGCGCCCCCATCAGGAAGATCAGTGTCATTTCTTAAGCGGCAGAACTGTGAAAATGCATCATCCTTCACGTCTGAGTTTAAAATGTTGACCTTTAATTGCAGCGTTGCCATTGGCCCATCACTGCAACTTGAAACGATGGCTGGATCGTGTTAGTCCACCTTCCGGAGTTTGAATTTGTACTTTAAACTTCAGCGCCCCCATCAGGCAAATCAGTGTGATTCTTTAACAGTGTCAGCTGATTGGTTTGGTTTCTGATCCGCTGATCTGCCGTCTCAAGCTCCATGTCCTTCCATGACGTTCTTCTGGCGTCTGAATTGGGTTTCTGAATGCTCGTCCTGGATTATAACATCAATCCCGTGTACTGGTGAATCTAGTCTGGCTCTAACAAGGACTCGTCCATGTGTTCCTGTCTGGACACAAGGCAAAGTCCTGGGCCACCTATCTCAGCTTCTAGCTGATAACACTCAAAGTCAAACACTTACTGAACACACAGCCTGGCTCAAGCACTGGGTCGGGGCCCAGCAGCGAGTCCCCACGTGGAGCATTTAGCGTTTCATCTCATCGTGTCATCAGCCAGTTGCTCATCATCTGGTCTGAATTACACCGACGTGGACGAGGCAAAGAACCAGGATGGATGAGCTGCTGATCCGCACGAGCCTGGGAAACAGTCTTATCACTTCAGCTGGAACTGATAATACCCTGTAAACACACACACACACACACACACACACACACAGTGACCTGCTAATGCTGAGCCAAACACTGACTCACCCAAACAGTATATCATGTGATCAGTTTGTAATAAGAGATAGACATAAAGCAAAATCAATAACAAGATCATGTTTCTATGTAGTGCTATGTATAGCCTCCTGTCTCTATGTAGTGCTATGTATAGCCCCCTGTCTCTATGTAGTGCTATGTATAGTATATTAACCCATTCACACCATTCAGACTGACCTACAATTAGCCGGTAGGGGCTTCGGGATACATGGCTGCTGTGGGAGTTGAACACAGCAAAGAGAAACTTAAAGGCTGAAGGAGGAAAACAATCCTGACTGTGTGCAGATCGGTATATTATGCTTAAAGGACAATTCCGGGATTTTTCAACCTGGCCTCTATATCCACAAAATCGCCATTTATACCGCAAAATAGATTCCAAAAGTTTCGGAGTTGCTCCGGTAGATCGGCTCAGTCGGCAGTCGCAAAACGGGCTCAATGGCGGCAATGTAATCTGTAGGGGCAAGTGGGCCGATCAAAGTACGTCCACTAAAAGTGCTTGATTTTGCCACTGACAGGCTCAGATTGTTATTCATGTGTCTGACAAGTGTCTGACAACATTACTGAAAGGATCGCTACAGAAATAGACCTTTTTTTAACCAGAAAACTAAAGTCTAGCTCAAGGAGAAGTCCCGCTCTGAAATGGACGGTGGACAAAGGTAGTCTATAGCGAGAGGGTTCACTTGTTGCAGGAAGAGGATGGTAGAAACCTGACAAAGGTATTCTATGAAAGCTGCGCAAAGTCTTCCTCAACATTTTGTTGGCACAGTTCGGAAATGCGCAAAAACGAACCATTGTTGTTGTTTTTTATCTTTGGGAAAAACAAATACTCTAAACTACGCTTTCTATACTCCAACACACGTCTCCAACGCTGATTTATGTTTACACCATCCTCTTCTTGCAACAAGTCAACCCTCTTGCTTTCATAGACCACCTTTGTCAGAGTTGAGAGTTCAGAGTTCAGAGTTGTTGGAAATGTGACAAAGGTGGTCTATGAAAGCAAGAGGGTTGACTTGTTGCAAGAAGAGGATGGTGTAAACATAAATCAGCGTTGGAGACGTGTGTTGGAGTACAGAAAGCGTAGTTTAGAGTATTTGTTTTTCCCAAAGATAAAAAACAACAACAATGGTTCGTTTTTGCGCATTTCCGAACTGTGCCAACAAAATGTTGAGGAAGACTTTGCGCAGCTTTCATAGAATACCTTTGTCAGGTTTCTACCGTCCTCTTCCTGCAACAAGTGAACCCTCTCGCTATAGACTACCTTTGTCCACCGTCCATTTCAGAGCGGGACTTGTACTTGTGCTAGACTTTAGCTTTCTGGTTAAAAAAAGGTCTATTTCTGTAGCGATCCTTTCAGTAATGTTGTCAGACACTTGTCAGACACACGAATAACAATCTGAGCCTGTCAGTGACAAAAACAAGCACTTTTAGTGGACGTACTTTGACCGCGCCTCTATGCCCGCAGGATTACATTGCCGCCATTGAGCCCGTTTCGCGACTGCCGTCTGAGCCGATCTACCGGAGCAACTCCGAAACTTTTGGGATCTATTTTGCGGTATAATAGGCGATTTTGTGGATATAGAGGCCAGGTTGAAAAATCCCGGAATTGTCCTTTAAATGGTGCTCCGAAAAAGCATCCAAACACCTTGTGCACCAAAATCCAAGTGTTTTGTAGATTGCACTGTGGGTCCAAAATACAAAACAGTACAAAATGTATGGCGGCATATGAGTGACAAAATCCGCGAGCGCAATTGAGATCACCGCGCGCGTAATTCAAACAGCCGCGCACACATATTATTTTTGAGAGTGCTTTCACAGCACTCGCGCGCAGAATATATCTGCTCGCGCGAGCAGTATTGTAACCTGCGAGGAGAAATTCATGCTTTGAGCGCGCGCGCAGAATCCGAAGCAGCGCGCACAACTATCATTGCTCTCCTGCTCGCGAAACTTTCACCTGCTCGCTCGCGAGTGTTTTTTCTTTTTGGCAGTAAGTGGGCGGACCCAGTCACAATGGTATCCCTAAATCTAATTGGTTACAGTCCTCGTCTTCAGTCCTCTCGCAACCAGAGACAGCTCGCCTTCAAAGTAAAAGTTGCGCGTTTTGAAGGGTGTTGGCTGCAGCAGCGGTCAATTTAAGGAGAGCTAAACTAAATAAATAAACAAATAGCCTAAAGAATGAACATAATTCATAACTGTTATACAGTAATATTTCTGCCACTTTCCCATAACTGATTGTGAATAAATTGCCAAAGGGCGCGAACACTGGAATTATTATAGTGATTCATGTATGTATGCAATGATTCATGTATATATATTCATCAACGTATTTATTTGATTAAGGCTACTTAGGCCGAATCCCATTTCTCATTTTCACCCCTACCCCTCGTCTCCGAGGCCCCTCGCCCTTCGGCTTGGCCCTCGGAACAGAGTCACAAGGGGTAGTGGTTGAAATCTCCCCCTATGAAATGGGACAACCCTTCAAGACCGTGATACGTCATCAATGACGTTTACGTAAACAGACGCGACGAGTTTGTTATCGGACATTACACACATCACAGTGACATTTGCCATTCATCTGATGGAGATAGAGAAGCATGGACGCTCGCAATTCGTTCACAACCTATACGTTTCACGCTATCAATCGATCAAACAAGTCATTAAATAAAAGAGTGGACATAACTCTTTTTTTTCTTCCATCAACCACTTCATAGAACATAAAGCTTTATTGTTTCTCCTTCCTTGTTTACTTGCGCCGATACAAAAAGGCCAATCACTGTAACCAATTAGATTTAGGGATACCATTGTGACTGGGTCCGCCCACTTACTGCCAAAAAGAAAAAACACGATAAACATGATAGTTGTGCGCGCAGAATCCGAAGCAGTGCGCACTACTTTCATTGCTCTCCTGCTCGCGAAACTTTCACCTGCTCGCTCGCGAGTGTTTTTTCTTTTTGGCAGTAAGTGGGCGGACCCAGTCACAATGGTATCTCAAAGCATGGATTTCTCCTCGCAGGTTACAATATTGCTCGCGCGAGCAGATATATTCTGCGCGCGAGTGCTGTGAAAGCGCTCTCAAAAATAATATGTGTGCGCGGCTGTTTGAATTACGCGTGCGGTGATCTCAATTGCGCTCGCGGATTTTGTCACTCATATGCCGCCATAAAAATGACAGAATTTTCATTTTGGGGTGGACTATTCCTTTAAGCACTTAAGCTCCAACTCCAGCTGAGCCGTTCAGTAGCTAACAGTAGAAGACTGTGGTTGTAGATCCCAGGTGTGTGTGAGTGTGTGTGAATGTGTAGTGGGTAAACACACGCCTATCATTGCTAGCTACTTCACTTTCCACCGTCCTCCAACATATTGTTATTTTCTGTGTAAACACACACACACCCAACCAGAGAACAAGTTAGTCACCTGATAACTCCTGACTCACTGCTGCTATCACACCAGGCTCCATAATAATAACTCATCTATCATCATGGTAGTTCTACCATAAAACACATGCCATGAAGTGCTCCTACAGTAACATGTACTTCTGTACTTCATGAGTAAAATACTGTTCTATAGGGGCTTTGTAGTACAGAAACCAGGTCTGATCCACCACGGAGTCCGTTAGTTCATAATGTGTCAGTAGAACCAGTTGACTGTCTGAACCAGGTTGTTGTGGTGTGTCTGTAGATCATCCAGTAACGTTCTCAGTAAAAGTGATCAGTGTGATCAGGTAGATTTGTCTCCAAATGTAGGTTACTGTGACTCAGTAAACTGTCTTGTCTTTAGCCCTAGTCTCTACTCCAAAACACTCTGAGTTGGAGCTGGAGAAGAGTCAGCTAGTTAACCTGAACTAACTGGTAGCTAGCTAACTAGCCAGCAGGCTAGTTTAGTTACTGTTAACATGGGACTGCTAGACACTGCTAACGCTAGCTTCTGCTAACGCTAGCTTCTACTAGCTACGTTAGCTAGTGTGCTAACCAGATGTGTTAACAAGACAGTGATTAGCTGACCAGATACTATGGTTAGCTAGCTAACAAGCTACATGATCTAAACACTAAATCAATCAGATGTATCAGTGATGAAATGATCAGTTCAGTAGAAACAGACAGAAATTAACCATGAAGATTCAATTCTGTTGAGACGGACAGAAACACAACCAGCTGGTCAGAGCTGAGGGGTTAGGGGTTCAAACTGAATACACTCATGGTACTGCAAGGCCAAATGTTAGAATGATGTGTGTTTTTTCTGAGTGGCTGGGTGTGTGCGTTTAAAAGACATCCTTAAGGGAAGTTTGTTTACTAGACTTTACTATCAGTAGCCTTATCACAGCTTACTCCTACTAATCTTATCACTGCATACCACACTGACAGCACGGCTGGACTGGGAGCAACTAGTTCTTCATCTCAGGTTTCATAGTTTCATCATGTTTAAACATTAATCCTTTAACCCTGTGTAGGTGTAGCAGCAGCAGTAGTAGTAGTACTAGTAGTAGTAATAGTACCGGTAGTAGTAGTTTGGTCGTTTAGCTGTGAGTTCAACAGCAGAATCAGCTTCACTTCATCAGCAACATTACAAGCAACTAGTAAAGAGGTCAGAGGTCACAGCACCCAGACAATAGATGGAACAAGTATTCCTGTGACCCTGAATGAGCAGGGATGACAGAGAAGTGCCCGTCCTGTTCCTTTATAACACCGCTGCTCAGTTTCAGAGAGCAGCGGGTCGGTCCGAGTGTGTTTGATGTACACGGTATCATGTGACTTACCTACAGCTAGCGTGTAGCGTGTAGCGTGTTCAGGAGTCACAGTGTGATTCTGCTTCAGTGTTTGTTCGCTGGAGCGTTTCATGGAGGAACTGGTGAGTCATATTACATATCACCTTGATGGATATATTTATACAGATGGCAATATTTCTATATTTCATTCATGTAATATAATAATGTGATTTTGTAGGGAAAATACGGTTCCTCTCACTTACTTACTGCTTGGATTCAACTAGATAGTAATCTAATCTAATCTAGGGTTAGGGTTAGATTTCCTTCCTTCATGGTGATGTGGTACCAGGGAATGACAACAACAATGACAGCAGAGGATGCTGTGAGACAGACAGACAGAGACACAGACAGACAGACAGACTCCTTTGAGTCAGCAGAAACAGAGCGAGGGAGGGAGCCAACAAATACTTCTATTATTATTATATTTTTCATTTAATTATTATACCTGCACAATAACATCAAATCACCTTTACTAACTATCTTCCCAGCCTTCCTTCCTTCCTTCCTTCCTTCCTCCTTGACAGTCACCTGGTCCTCTTTGTTGTCGTTGTTTTAATCTGGTCATGTAGCAGCTCATCATGCAGTAACTATATGATGTAATAGTACTTGTAATGTCCTTAAAACACATGACATAATAATCTATTATTATTTATATTGATAGATTAACTGTTACACTCATCTGCTACATTTCAAGATGTTTATTATATATTATTACATGTATTATATGTTTCTGTTGCCACCCAGTAACTGACTCTCTGTATGAATTAAGAGGTGACTCACTGTACCTCTCTCTCTCCCCCTTTCCCTCTCTCCCCCTCTCTCTCCCTCTGATAAAACTTTGTTCTGGGAAATCTGAGATTGAGGCCACTATCAGTAAGTCAGCTGCTCTGTGTGTGTGTGTGTGTGTGTGTGTGTGTGTGTGTGTCTGACAGATGCTGTGCCCACCACAGTAACTCAATCTGCTGGTATAGAATACTGAGGTAATGACACACACACATACTTGTACTTGCTACATAGTGAAGTCCGGGTAAACCAACCCACAAACCAAGGACCCTATTTCTGTTTCACTTAGAAACACAGCAGTTATCATTATGGACACTAGATGCCACCCTTTCCCCAATTATCACCTCTGATTAGCTGAAATATATATAATATATAAGAACAAGAAAAGTTTGAACCAACATAGTGAGGACCTTCCTTGTTGCTAGGCAGATTTTAGTGGCATTGCTCACAGTATAAAAATGCTAGTATTCTTTCATCAGTTTAGCTACTTAAGCAAAATACTATCAACCCAAAGAACATGATCATATTTACATTTATACTAATATATAAAAATAATTTGATTTCTGTCAGCTGGTAGAGGTCATAATATCTCAAGGCTTCAGGCTGAAGACAATACGGCCAACTTGAACGTGCTCCTCATATTGTGGTGCATGATATTAGGTAAGATATAATCTTTATAAGCTTTAGCAATCAGAAATGGTCATGGCTTCATTCGTTGTCATGCCAGTTAGTTAGATAGCTTAGCTAGTTAGTTATGATACTATGGTTCATCAACCTTAATTTAAACCTCAGGAAAGCGCTGAGTTCCAACAAAACAACAAACATTTGTTAAAAACAATCACAATCAAATAGGATTAACCCTTAGATGTGTAAGTGGGTCAAAAATTATTTGACTTATTTTTTGCAATATCTTTGCAATGAAATTATTTCATGATTTCACATTCTAGGTTTTTTTTCCAAAATATTGTTTTTTTATAATCCCTTTGAAATTTTCCCTTTTACATTTTAACAAAATGTTTTTACTACCCTGTTATAACTAACCTGAGTTTCCATAAGTGGGTCAAAAATGAACTATATGCATTTTCAATGGAAGTTTATAGGAACCTTTGATCCTCATGAATTGTTAATTTCAGGTATCATTTTAAATCACTTCATTTTATTTAAAATCATTATTTTTAGAAAAATGATTGAGATACATATGTTTATTATAAAAAAAGACATTGATTCTTATACGGGTCATTTTTGACCCAGTCATGGAAGAGTAGGTTCCAATAATCAATGCATCTAAAAGGTCTTTCCATGATGGACTCAATCCAGAGCTGCAGTCTCTTTGCAGACTCTCTCCTCAGAGTGATGAATTTGGCCAGGTGTCCCGACCACAGCGCCCTCATCTGGATGCCAGGACCTCTTCACTGGTAGTTTTGAAGTAACTCAAACTAAGAAAACAGCATGACAGAAAGTTGAATAATAAGAAGGGCAAGATACAAATGTGCTACACTTGATCAAACGTCTCAATGGCAAGATGCCACGTTGCCGTTGCGTGTTAAAAACAGTCTGCATGTGAAGCCTTTTTTAGCTTCTAAATAATGCTTTTTTTAAATTATGTTGCTATTTTGTTGAGTAATAGCAGCAAAATAGATCACAACTCCCACCTCAACATCAGACCAGTCTCTCTCTCCCCACCCCACCAAGAGAAAACAAATCCCACCATTCCCTCCAAAATGCCAATGGGATAATTCCTGTGTAATTACAATACTAAAGGCTGTAGGGGGAGTAAGAGAGCAAAAGTGTGTGAAAAGTAGTAGAACACAGTGACAACAAACAGTCACATTTTGGGCCCCAAGTGAGGACCTCTGAGAAAACCAGAGTATATCATGTTTACAACCTTAGGAGGTGATTTAAATGAAAAACAGTGAGGACCGAAAAACGTCCTCCTAAGGTCTAAAACTCACGGTCCTCACAAAGTACCGTACAAGAACACACACACACACACACACACACACCAACCACTTCAAACAGTTCTTTATTCAATATTCCATAACAGATTGAGTAAGAAGGACAAACACACACAGTCCAGGCATCTGGCTGGTAGGGAGTGAATGGTAGTGTGTTCCACCAAACACAGCTGACTCACCAGCCAGCCAGGAAACTAACGGACACACACACACACACACACACACACACACACACCAGCTAGTTACAATTACATAAGTGAGATTGTGTCAGCACAATGCAGCAGATCAGGATGTGTGTGAGAGCACTATGGGAAAAAACTGTGTGTGTGTGTTTTATTGTAATTTAAACTTCACTGTTTCCAACGTTCAGGTGATGAGAAAGGCGGCAACGCAGACGGGCAACGTTGCTTTCAACAACAAGCAGGGAGACTGGCAACTGGCAACAAATCACTTACTGTAATAGTGATCAGAGGAAGAACGGCAGCCATGTTGTTATTATGAGAAGAAATACTTTCAGAAAGCAAACAGTTACACAACACAAGTCTATAAAACCATTTAACAAATCTATTCCGATGCTGCCTTGACATGTTCCCATGTGATTAAAGAGACAATGGTGAGGTTGGGCAACTCTTTGGGCAATGTTGACCGTCAGAGTTGCCTCAAAAATTACCAAGTGGATGATGTCCTTAACCGGCTTGCGTGATTGGCTGAGACCCATTTCTTAAAAAGCCACACCCACTAAAACAGTAATACTCTTCTCATGTGGACTAAATGGTAAAGGGACCTCATCAGGTCACCAATCACCATTTTCTCCCTCAAGTTGCTCGGTGAATCATTTCAACATCAATAAATCACCACATCAGTAGAGACATCAGTATAGTCACCATCACTAGAAGCCCGTCAGCCTCTACAGGACAGGAAGCAACAGGCTTTATGGGACATGTAGTCTTAATGTGGAGAAACACCAGTAACAGTTCTACTGGTGAGATAGAGGCTACCAGTCGTCTCATGGTCTCACTGGTTTACAGTTATTTAAGTATTGATGTTTACATGACACAGAGTCATGCTCATATAACTTATATTATTCTGATACTACTTAATGTGATATGTACGTGATATGAGGACCCCAAATAAAGAGACCTGTGACCCATTTTGGGTCCCCAACCAGAGTTTAGGAAACACTGATGTGGAGCAAAGTTCAGTTCAGAGTCTCTCTGCATGCCTGTGGTCTTCCAGTAGGCGTGTGGTCAGGACAGCATATGGCAGGCAGAACGTCACACACACACACACACACACACACACACACGGTCTGATTTACAATACCCAAAATGAGTTAGATTACACAGTACGTATGATACACATACACACACACTGACTAACAATGCAAACTATGGCTGACTTAAATTACATAGTATGATTTATTTGCAAAACACACATGCTCAGAGATTTTCCACACACACACACACACACCAAACACGCAGTAACTCGGCTTAATTACACAGTGTGACTGCAGTCTCAGTTTGGCATGAAGGAGTACAGAGAACAGTAGCAGATACCAGGATAAAACCAGGACAAAACCAGGACAAATCTAGGATAAAACCGGGATAAAACCGGGATAAAACCAGGATAAAACCAGGATAAAACCAGGACAAAACCAGGACAAAACCAGGATAAAACCAGGATAAAACCAGGATAAAACCAGGACAAAACCAGGATAAAACCAGGATAAAACCAAGATAAAACCAAGATAAAACCAGGGATAAAACATCTTTCTCACACAGACAGATGTTAGATCTCTTAACCGGATCCTCTTCCTGTCAGATCCCATCAGTCTGTGATCTTCAGCTCAGGAGTTATTTTGTGATCAAGTGTAATCTACTCTCCCTCAACCTGCCTCGTTCAGTCTGTTCATCACAAACACACCAAGCAGCCGACTGGATCCAGAAATACAACAAACTTCACCAACAGATCGTTTGAAAGTGTTTTAACTTGAAGTTCTCAGTATCAGCAGTGAAAAACCCAACCGTCCCCATAACACACACACACACACACACACACACCAGAGTGACCACACACACTGAGTCACTCCTCCATGACCTCCTTTTATCTCTTCTTTCCTTCCCCTCTTACCCCCCTCCTCCTCCACGTACTGTACATTTAGCTATCATCACACACACACACACACACACACACACACACTATTTGGAGTCTTCCAATACTTCAAATTTCTAAAGAAATGTTCCAGACTTTTCCAGGCCTGGATGTTTGGATCTTTCTATCATGTTGGTCCTGATTTATAGTTGACACAATGAAGCAGTTATTATTGTTATTATTATTGTTGCTGTTCCTGTGCTGGTGTGGAGGGACCTCTAGTGGCGCAGAGCAGAACTGCAGGTCAGACAGGAGCTGGTGTAACAGGGATGCAACACACACACTCTTGTGCTGAGTCACTGTGATGTAGGCGCTGAGTCAGAGAGCTGCTGACTGTACTGGAGGGTCTTATTACCTTTATGAAAATTGTTTTTTATTTTATTCGATTTTTTCATTGTCATTATTAATTATTAATGTTATTATCATTATTGATCGGTTCAAAAGCTTTGGCAATACAGATGGAGACTGGAAATGAAATGAGAGAGAAAGTAGAATGGAGCGTTTACCTCTTCAGCTTGTAGGTCAGACTGACTCACCGTTATGAGAGCATCAGAGTAAAGCACTGACTCACCTCTCTCTCTCTGCTGTCAGTGAAGCTCTCTCTACCAGCCTGTAACAAACAGCATGACCTCAACACACAAGTATTCAGTGAAGTTTGGTTTCTGTAGTTTTCGCTGTGGAAATACGACGCCTCACTTCCTGTTTGCATCTTCACTGTCCACTTGGTTTGTGTCACTTTGAACTTCTAAAGTCCAACAGTCTAATTAGGAGATCCAATAAACGGAACAAATCAGAAAACTGGAATCTAATTGGAAAGGCCAGAATCCTCGCTGCTGATTGGACAAACTGTCTGTCTGTCTGGGAGGAACAAAAGCAGTTATTCTGCAAAGCAGTAGAAGAGTGAACAGCTTGTAACGACACCAGAACGTCACGAAGGAACCGGGGAAAGACGACCAGAAGATGTATGGGTTTCCCTTTTCACCCAGACAGGCAGACGGGTCGTCCAATCAGGGACGAGGACTCATCGTTCAATAGGTACCTGCCCTTTCCAGTTTGAGTCTCTTCAATGAGTTTTGTTTTCTGACATTTGTTTTGAACTTCAGGCCAGTTCAAAAATGTTTCACGCATAAAGCGGATTCTTCAAAACGAATGAATTGAGCCAGCGGGACTCCAGCGTGGCGTCTCCGGTGAAACCACCTCTGAACGACGTCCACTTCAGGTTTTATAGGACTTCAAAAGTCTGTCAACCATGAAGCAACGACTAGAAACACACTGCACTCCAGGAAGACTTTGATATCAAGAGAGCAAAATGTTCTGAGTTTTTGGACAACCATTATGATGTCACAATCAAGTCATCTTTCATCTCATTGTGACTTTGAGTCCCAGTAGAAAAACACAGCAGACACACACACACACACACAGATCCGCAGCTCCTGACAAATTCTGTGATTTAAAGACCTCAGTGATTACCCATGATCCCTAGGGTGTAATTTAGGCGAGGGCAGGGCGCGCACGCACACAACATACACGCCCAAGAGTGACTGTGTGTGTCCCAGTAGTCAGTTATGTTCCCTCTGTTATCATGTGTTGTCATTCCAGGATAATCTGGGTGAGTTATTTCCCATATGAGAAACACATGGAGTCCCTGACCCGTGCACACACACACACACACACACACACACACACACACACACACACACAGAGTCAATGCTGTAAAAAATAAAAATAAAAATAAAAAAAGTAATACATAATTACTTTATCTCAGCAGGGAACAGGATGTCACAACAGCACCACATGGTTCTGAAGAGCAGAGCTGAAATTCCCATGAAATAAAAACATTAGTACCAAAGAAATGAGAAATGCATGATGGGAAAAGGTCAAGAGGCGAGGAAGTGAAAGAGCTGAGTCATTTATCTACAAATCGATTGGGAAAAACGCCACAACTTCAATTTTACCGTTTTTCTTGTTGAAATCAAAAATCAAAGTGGTGATTTGTGTGTTGGTGAGTTTCATGACCATTGGGTCCTTGAAACCTCTTAAGACCCAAGGTATCATTTCAAGGACAAATGGTTGTCGGTGAGAAAATAACATTTCTTTGTTCCTGCAATCCTGACTTTTGCAGATACACGCCATCGTGTCCAACAGCGCCATCTAGCGTCAGATTGATAATAGTTTCCTCTCCTTTAGTGCCAGTTCAGATTACAGCTGACAATATGTCTGTCGTCTTTCTTCTTGACAAAACCAAAGTAATGGGATTACTTCCAGCCACTGAATGTAAACGTCTCCATCTTTACTTTAGTGAACTAAATCAGGCTTATTCAACAGTAATAACACAGTGAAGTAACACCATTACTGCAACTTGTTACCGCCTGTCACTGTGCATGCTTTGGATTTAAAATCAGCAAAAATATCTTTTCCCCATAAAGGCTACTAGATGAACCGTCCACTTGGGTACCAACGATACTTCTGTCTGGGATCCAGTCGGAGCAGATCTACTCAGATCTACTCTTTGGCTTCGTAGTCACTGAATTGTGGAAGTTACATTGAACGCCTGGAACATTTTTGTTGTGATGACGAGGCGTACATGTAGTTGACACTAAACCAAAGTTTGACTGATCCCGTCTGAAATGTTTGACCAGTTACAGATACAGACTTCGGCCCTGGCAGCCATGTTGGCTCCACAATCCTTCTGTTGCGAATGGCGTGTTCACGTCATCACGTCATATGGGAAACGGGATGACATCTTGTGTATTACTTATGAAATCAATATCAACCATAAACAAACTGCAGCAGATATCGCTCCCTTTATGTAAGTATAGTTGACTGTACTAGTGGATAGAAATTATTTTTATTACCTTGGACTGACGACATCCGTGGATTTGCTGCCTGCATTGACGCTGACTCACTTCTTTTAAATCCATCAAGACACCATGATTGTAGTTTTCTCTAGACTGGTGGCTCCTGATCAGCTTTTTCAACACGGACAAACTTAAATATTTATGTCCCTCCGTTATGTTACAAAAAAGTTATGATCACAAAATGACGTGATGAAAATCGCTCATTTTGTTGATTTTATTTGAAATGAAGTCATCATTCCTCACATTTCACTACAGGTGTTGCCATGAGGTGATGTCAGGAAGTTGGAGAAACCGGCGTTCGTCACCAAACACCGACTTCCCAAGGAGCATTTACCAGTTGAGAGCTGAAGTGAACATAGGGTTTCTAGTAGGAAGCTCGTATTTACCGTCTTTCCAGAAGTACATGAATGCAGCGTTGGTTACCTGACCAATAGATTTTCTACTTAAATATGAATTTTCTCTGATGCAGTTCAATTTACACACACACCCACGCAGGCAGCGATTCAAATTAATCCCAATAAAAAGTAAATAAACAGCGATCCAACCTGCAGTACCAACAACAAACACCAACCAACCGATCACCGATCATTATTATTGATCCCAAAGCGAACGTTAAAGATGAGGAACAAATGTTTATACATTGTCTGTAATGTCGTCCACTTCCTCCTCCACGTCTGTTGAAGAGTCCTTCACTTCAGAACAGTAAACCACTGAGCCCAGACCAGTTAGAAAGTCCTCATCCGGTCTGCAGGGCAGCGTGGGTATTCTCCTCCCAGCTGACCCCGGACCAGTTAGAAAGTCCTCATCCAGTCTGCAGGGCAGCGTGGGTATTCTCCTCCCAGCTGACCCCGGACCAGTTAGAAAGTCCTCATCCGGTCTGCAGGGCAGCGTGGGTATTCTCCTCCCAGCTGACCCCAGACCAGTTAGAAAGTCCTCATCCGGTCTGCAGGGCAGCGTGGGTATTCTCCTCCCAGCTGACCCCGGACCAGTCGATGATCAGTCTTGTTGGGTTTTTTTTCTTTTAAATTTTTGTACAAAAATATGACGACTGAGAACTGATGCCAGCTGGATCTGTTTCTATCTAATCAATCATCAACAAAAATACAATCGAGATATATAGATATATTTATATAGATCTCTCCCAGGAGTAGTAGCACTAATATATACACACAGGACAGCTGTGGCTGATCGGGTCCAATCAATCAATCAATCAATCAATCAATAACAGAGACTCTAAGACTGATATCAGCAAGGCATTAAGAATACTAACATTTAAACCGTTCCAACCCAGGGTGGGAAAACGACGCTGCTCCAACCAGCTAACTAACTAACTAACCACTACCAGTGTCTAACTGGTGTGCTGGTTATTTCCCACCCTGCTGTAAAAACACCTCGTTATCCAGACGCCACCGGCCGTCTGCAGAGGTTTCCAGTGGTTACCATGGAAACGTTGCCATGTTGGAAGAGTTTGCAGCGTCCCTCCCTCTTCCCCCCCGTAGCTTAAAATGACCGTAACATATCTGCAGGAGTTGACGGGGTTATTGATTGATGACAATTAATTGATTATCGATGTTGATGCAATTTCCAGCGGTTGCCAATAGAGGTCGATAAACCTTCTTCAGTGTTGCCAGACAACGTAAGACCTTCTGGCTGGTAATGTTTCACTACGTTGGACTGGACAGAATCTGACATTTACTACGTTGTCAGCTGCTTCAAGCCGTGACCACGACGTTGCCGGGGGTTTCATTTATTGAAGAAAAAAGGAAAATATAAGAGGTGATCCTTTTGTCGCGACTCTTCCAACATGGCAGCGCGACCCTCGTAACCGCTGGCAACCGCTCTCCAGCCCGTAACGGGCCTCTATTTCACCAGCAACTGTGACCAACAGTTTCTTCTCTTTATAATTTTGTTCCTCATAGCCCGCTATGTTATCAATATTCATTTGGTCCCAGTTGCTGATCCTCATCTCATGCAACATCAACATTGCCTCTAAAAGTTGCCCATAGGTTGCTGTCTTCTTATTGTGAATCCTCATATTAACAAACTAGTTATTTACACAGTACAAACAGACGTGGGCCCACAACAGCATCTGAGACCTCCTTCCACGCTGACCGCCACTGGTGCCATTTGGTGTCCCCGGGGTGGAAACAGCTGGATGGTGAGGAAATGGTTTGAATCCCTGTACTGGATGGAAAACTGAGACACACTGACTGGTTGTTTTTTCCTCCAGGTATTTACAGTCCAGCTGTTCAGGGGTTCAGGGACCGGGATCGAACCAAAGACCTTCAGGTTACAGGACGGTCTCTGACCACCAACCTACCGGTCCAATTTCAACCAATGACTATTACACTTCCACAAATCATGTAATATTGTGGAGCTACTGGATTCATGTATAAATGCTAACCCCACCCTCCTGGGACTCCAGACAAATCAAGCGCACCCAGTCTCTGGTCAGTGTATTGGAGAGGATCAGATGCTAATTGGTCCATGTCTAGATAATTAAGAGGCCACATAACGATCAGCTGACCAGGAAGCAAATTCTAATCAAACAACCAATCAACTGTTGACAGTGCTACAGGACATTCTGATTGGGTAAGACTGAGTCAAACACAAAACTTTATCAACAGTCAAAATGCAAACAAGAACCAAAACGCAAAAAAAGGACAGGGAAGTAAAATAAAACCTCAAAAAACCTTTAAAACAAACAGAGAAATCTAAACAGCCTAAAAGGAAGAAAACAAAATAAAACTGAACAACAGATGTGTGTGTGTGTGTGTAATTATACGTGTGTGTGTGTGTGTGTGTGTACAGTCGTGCCTTTGTATGTGTGTCTATGTGGCCTATATCTGCGCTCATATGCTCCATTTTGGGTCCCACGCTTACTTTAACTGAACGCTTAAATAGCAGGGAAGCAAAATGGCTCCCAAATTCTCTCAGTCTTTAAGCCTCAATTGTGATTGGTTGGAGGAAAGGGTTGCAGGAAAGGGGCGGAGCGATCGTTGGTCACGGTCCTTCTGAGCTTTACTCCTCTGAGGAGGGTCAGCATGTCTCCTCCTCCTCCTCCTCCTCCTCCCCTGGGTCAGCTGCTCTGGGTCCTGGTCCTGGGCCGGGAGCGGAGCCTGGGGCTGGTAGTGAGCGCCGTGCCCCAGATCGGAGGCCTCTCCCTGGGCAGCGGGGGCAGGGTGCTGGGCCTGGAGCTGCTTCTGCTGCTGATTCAACTGGTGCTGCTGGATTTGTTCTTGATACTGAACTTGTTGCTGTTGATGTTGAAGCTGTTGCTGCAGTTGCTGTTGTTGAATTAGTTGTTGGTATTGTTGCTGCTTATGATATTGCTGCTGCGTTTGATGTTGTTGGTGCTGCTGATGATGACTGATCTGCGGCTGAATCTGGTGGGGCTGCTGGTAGTGCTGCTGCTGTTGTGTGCTGTGTTGCTGTTGGCTGAGTTGCTGTTGGCTGAGTTGCTGTTGCTGAATTTGGTGCTGTTGTTGTTGGTGATTTAGCTTTAGATTCAGTTGCTGTTGTTGTTGTTGTTGGTGTAGTTGCTGTTGCTGGTACTGTATCTGTTGCTGCTGTTTGGCTCTGCTGCCCTCTGTTGGAAAGGAGGGTACAGTGGGTATGGGCACCGGGATGGGCATCTGACCTGGGACCAGCTGGTAGTACGGGGAAGAGGAGGGAGGCAAGGCGCTGAGGCTCTGTGTGGAGTTGCAGAGTTTACTGTGACCTAAAGCGCCTCCTGCAGGAGGCGTGAAAACGTTCTCGTCGCTGCCACTGTTGCCCGCTAAGGCTTTGAGGGGGACCTGGGGGGTGCAGATGGGGATGGGAACCCCCCCGCTGATCGTCCCCCTCCGATACCCCGGCTTGGACGACGGTTTCCGCCTGATGGTCGCCGTGTGGGACTGCGACTGGCGGAGGGACCCACCAATCAGCTCAGGCTCGGCCAATAGGCTGACGGTGGAGGCGGGACGTTTGGACTGCATCAGCTTCCTGTACTGGAAACTGAGGTCGGAGTTCCTTGGGATGGTCGACGACTTGTCGAAGTCCGATTGGCTGCTGCCATGGAGATGGGAGAGGTGATGCAGGGAGATAGAGTCAGCCTCGCCGCCGTGGAGAGAGATAGACTCATAGTCGACTGGAGGGAGAGAGACAGAGAGAGAGAGAGAGAGAGAGAGAGAGAGAGAGAGAGAGAGAGAGAGACAGACACAGAGAGAGCGAGAGAGAGAGACAGAGAGAGAGAGAGAGACAGAGAGAGAGAGAGAGCGAGAGACAGAGGGAGAGAGAGAGAGAGACAGAGGGAGAGAGAGAGAGAGAGAGAGAGAGAGAGAGACAGAGGGAGAGAGAGAGAGAGAGAGAGAGAGAGAGAGACAGAGGGAGAGAGAGAGAGAGAGACATTAGTTTTTGCACTGCATTCAGTTGTGTGTCTTTTCTGGGTCCATGACATTTAGAAACTGTCCATCTCTTTATCAGATGACAGAAGTAGGAAAACCTAATTACATTACTGTTCGGTCAGCTAGGTGTGTGTGTGTGTGTGTGTGTGTGTGTGTGTGTGTGTGTGTGTGTGTGTGTGTCAAACACAGGAGGATGCGTCATCGTGGAATGGTGTGTTATCTGAAAATGGTCAACACTGTAATCCAATTACTTCATAATCACGTGTACACACACACACACACACACACACACACACACACACAGAGTACTTTTTAACGTCCTGTTTAATGACGTTAAAACACACGTCACTGGATGAGAATGACACAAAGGTTAAACTGGATGTCTGAAATAGAGGATCCAGTCTGTCAACCGAGGACTGAAGTTCCCTCTATCCATCATTTGGTTGTATCACTCTGTAGGAGTAGCTGTCACGTCTCTCCATCGGTGGAGCTTTTATTTTGAAATAACCTCCTGAGTGCCATGCCAGCACTGATGGGCAGCAGACAAAACAACAGCAAATACAAGGAACTTTAATAAGCAGGTTATACACCCTCAGCTCTGATCTAGAACTAGTTACCTTGGTTTGTAAAGCTAGTTACCTACCTAGTTAGTAGTTACCTACCTGGTTACTAGTTACCTACCTAGTTACCTAAAAAAAAGTTGGCTGCAAACATTCAATAAATAAACAGATTATGTAATATTGTACAATGTATGTTTTGTTTTAAAAAAACAGAATTCCTCATCTCAAGATGGCGTGAATGTATCAACGGTGTGTTGCTGGTCAAAATGTTCACTTTGTAAGTTTGATAATATCGTTTTGATGGTAGAGGAAAGAGTAGATACAGTAACTACACTACAGGCAGGAAGACAGACAGACAGACAGACAGACAGACAGGTAGGAAGACAAGCAGACAGACAAGCAGGTAGACAGACAGACAGGTAGGAAGACAAGCAGGTAGACAGACAGACAGGTAGGAAGACAAGCAGATAGACAGGCAGGTAGACAGAGACCTACCATAGAGGTGAGGCTCTCTCTTCACAGCTGGAAGAGAAGGAAGGAAGTTTAACCAGAAAAATATGACTGAAACCACATGACAGAACCAGAGGAACCAGTAGAGGAACCAGTAGAGAAAACAGGAACCAGTAGAGGAACCAGTAGAGGAACACAGAAAAACCAGTAACCAGACATATCAACAGACAGGAGACATTATGTGTGTGTGTGTGTGTGTGTAATGACAGTTAACTTGAAGTCAGAACTCAAACTGAAGCTCTGCTGCGTTGAGTGTAAAGTGTAAATCAGGACAGCCACAACAGGCTCTATGGTGGGGGGTCAGGGGGGGTCGAGGGTCAAGGAGCCCATGGGAAATCTGAGCGTCTGTGGTGCAGCTCAGGCCTGAGCTGAGCGAGCAGACAGACAGACAGACAGACAGACAGACAGACAGACAGACAGACAGACAGACAGACAGACAGACAGACAGACAGACAGACAGACATGTTTGCTCGTTCCCTTTTCCTGAATGCATTCATGAAATAAAGTGAACATCAGTCTGTTTTTCCCAGTGAGGAACCACAACACAACACCTTGCAGCTCCATGGACGACATCATCACCAGAGACGATCATGTATAATCAGTTATATAGTGATGTCCGTGGTGGTTCGGACTGTATTTCACCTCCAGTGGATGAT
>JAXDDX010000307.1:17500-60000 GCA_034670405.1 Hoplostethus atlanticus | reverse complement strand
AGTTTGAACACTTTTATGGACTGGATGTTTTAGATTTTAGAGACACTGAATGATTTTATTCCAGAATGGACACATAAACAGCAGTATAACGTTTTGGAAATGAACTCTTCAATTCAAAGTATCAACACATCCCAAGGACGGGATGCTCAACATTTTGTAAGTGCCCATACACAGACATGGTTCATTTCCAACACGACCAACACAGAAATCCACTTACGATCACAGGAACACAATATTAACACCACACTCCCAGTCTAAAGGGGCAGCACAGCACATTTCCAAACAGAGAGGTTGTCTTGATGACCGGGACAGCGATGACGGTGTTGACCAAGGTTGGTGAAGGAGATTGAGACAGGCAAACACATGCCAAAGGTACATATATAGCAGGGATGCGCGACGTACTGAATTCCGTTTAACATGATAATATTTGAGAATGTGACAGTTGTCCTCACCATGTACCTCATCAAAACAACAGTCTACCCTTAAGAAGTCAAACTAGTTTACAGTGCAGTTACAACAGTGGTCAACACACACCTCCAAATCCTGGCAAATACCTTTTGAACGCCTAACTAAAGTCAATAAAAGTTACAATATTTTAAAGTGATGAGCTTCAAACTGTTTTTTTATGTTATTCTTTATTTTTCCATGGAAAGTTGACTGAAAGTTACTGTAAGTTACTCAGCGCTGCTCTGCTTCACATTCACACTGACTACAACCACAGTCTCCTACTGGTGGCCACTGGGAGCTGACCAGTACAACCACAGTCTACTACTGGTGGCCACTGGGATTTGAACTGGCAAACGTCCAGTCACCAGTCCACTCCGCTAACCTCATCTGCATCTCTACTGGCTACAACAGAGGCGCTCAGTGACAGTTTGACGAGGAGAAACCGGAGCTACAGGAGGTGATCCAACAGGAGGGAGTCGTGCAGTGTTACATCTGGAGTGGCAGGAAATCAGAAATACTCTGGAGTAGCCCCGATGCCACTCAGTAAGATGTCAGCTTTTATTACTGCTCCACTGGTTACTCCTACACTCTTCACACCAAAATACAGAGCAGCAAGTTGACATTTTATTGAAATACGTCATATCTTTAGCAGAGGACCCTCCCGATTCACAGGGCTCCTACACCTCTTTGCTGATCAAGCACATTTTCCATGACCAGTATCCATCAGAGTCTCTGTTCTCCGTTGAAAATGTGGTGTGAATGTCCAGGTCTTATTTCTACTCCAACTATCTCTTAGGACGGATACTTTCCATTCAACATTTCACTGGTTGGAGAAAAAGATTAGCAACATTTCCAAAACTATATGACCATGTTATTGTTTATGGTTTTTCCATGTTTTCCATGACTGTAGGAACCCTGGATTCAGAAAAGGTCCTTAGTCATGTTCTACCAGGTTTCTGTTAGATTTCAGTTGGGTCTAAGAAAAGAAAAGGAGAACACCTACTGGGCCCAACTCTGGAAATACTTCATACACACAGTCAACAATTATAATAAAGAGGGACCCTGCTCTTGGCTGATAGCGTTAGCTTGCTAGCATATTGACCAAAGTAGCCAACAGAGCTGCTCTGCTACCAGAAGCCTTTAGTCTCAGCCTAAGAGAGCCATAAATAGACTCCCAAAACACGTTTAAATCACAGTTAAGAAATAATAGTTTATTAACAGTTATGTTGCATTACTTCATATTAACAAATGTAGCAAAGGAGGCAGTCAAGCTCATTTGAGAGCCAGATCCTCTTCATTGCGACAGTTGACTAGTTTGTGTACAAAGTATTAATGGCACATTGGTGATACACAAAATGTACTCAAACATGGAACCGATGGTACATGGGGAAGGACTGGACATCAGATCAGTGAAGTAAGACTTACGGGATGGAATCGGAGATGGTTATGGGGTGAAAACATGTATTTTAGGTGACCACTTACTGGAGATATATGGGACGGAATCAGACATTTGAGGTGAAAGTGGGGAAGTATGAGTTGAAATTGGAGATATACGGGATGGAATCAGAGATACGTGTTGTTAAATCACACATATTTTAGATCACACAACTTGAGATATGTGGTTAAATCAGAGATATGGGGTGGATTCAGAGGAATATGGGACGGAGTCAGAGATATTTTAGGTGGGGGGTGGAGTTAAATGTAAACGAATGGAAGACACACGGTGATAAAACGGGGGGGGGGGGGGGGGGGGGGGGGGGCGTAATAATTGTAATTTATTCTCACGGTGGTCATATCTCTGCGGCTAACGTGGTGGGTCGGCGCGGGGTGGTGGGTGTGGCTGGCAGCGTAACCATAGCGACCACGGCTGCCGTGATGGCCGAAGCGAGAGGGGGAGCTCCCTTCACTCAGGGACCGCCCAGTTTCATCACAGCCAATCAGCAGATAGGGGGAGGAGGAGCGCTACACACAGGACAGGGTTAGAGCTCTGTGTGTGTGTGTGTGTGTGTGTGTGTGTGTGTGTGTGTGTGTGTGTGTGTGTGTGTGTGTGTGTGTGTGTGTGTGTGTGTGTGTACTGTGATCCTGATCAGGGTGAGTGAAAGGCTTTTTCTGTCTAGATCCTTGAATGCTTTTGTTTGGTTTGTGCACACAGCAGATGCAACTATCAACTCACATGAAAGTCAAACTCATTATGAAATGTTATAAAGGTCAGAGGTCATCTGAAGTCATCTGGGTTACACAATAGTTGTTTTTGAAGTTTTAAAAAGTTGACTGATGAATTTTCTGCAGCAAAGAAAATTCCAAAATGAATGTACAGCATTTTGGAACGAGACCTTAAAGTTGATGTGGACTGAGTGTGTGTGTGTGTGTGTGTGTGTATTAACCTGGGTGTGTATTCCGTCCACAGCACAACTGATGGAGTCCAGGGAGGGGACGTGTCTCACTGATCCAGACTGGTAGTTACTATGGAAACACACAGAGATAGAAGATTAACAACCACCATTAGAAATGAGAGAAAACCGAGAGAAAGATCATTTAGAAGATAAGCGCTGAATAAAATCATGAACAATAAAATCCAAAAGGGAAGGTGCACAGAATACAAGTTTTACAGGACAGTGATGCTGTGGTCCCAGAGGACAGACCGAATGGCAAAACGCTGCATGGAGTCGCATTTTTTCAATTCCCATCTGAACCACGTGGATATGTGGTGCAGAATCGGATCCTGAGGCATGCGACCTACATGCAACCTGTATTTAAACGCTAAAATTAGAATCTGTCAGCATTTTCAGGACAGAGTAAATCTTATGTCATTCATCTGACAGGGTAGCTTGTCTCCTTGTGTCCTGGTTTTGTCCTGGTTTGTCCTCCATGTCAGCTGTTGATTTTGCTGTTGATTATTTGGGTGGAAAAGCATTTAATAAATGACCAGTAGACTAACAGCCTGACAACTTCCTGTCGAGTCAAAGGAGGCTTGTGGTTTGAGACAGTGATCAAAAACCAAGCCTGATCTGAGGTAGGTTACTCTGATGCTTTGTAATCCTGTGAAATGTGTTTTAAAACCCAGTGATGGGAAAATAATACAAATGATCTGGTTCATTTCCCTCCTCGGCACCGAGAGAGAAGAGCAGCTCTCTTGAACTGGATAGAGAACACTGGTGTGTGTTACCTGCTGATACTACTCTTCCTAGACAGTGTGTTACTAGGAGAGGCTGGAGGGGTCTGGTAGGTGTAGCTGAAATCAGAACCCTTCAGGTCCAGAATCACCTGAGAAAGAGACACACACACACACACACACACACACACACAGTAAACACCAGAAACAACACATTCTCCACCAGTGGTTGTAGTCTTGGATCCACATGCTCCAGGTTCTGGTTCTCATGTAGGCTGCAGTGCTCAAATCTTTATTTAACACATTTCTAAAACACATGCTGCATCATGTCTGCATGCAGGGTCTGCTACTCCCACAGCGGCGTGATTTGTCTTTGGTGGATAAACCAATGAAGGTAAATAAACAGAAACGAGACATTTGAACGTCTCGGTCATGTTCAGCCACCGTACTCTCTCATGTGTCTCATCAAAGCAAAACAATGTCTCTGTATGAACCAGGCTCCTGATTGGCTGCTGGGTGTTAAATAGTCTCATGTTAGTTGAAACTTTATTCCTATGAGTTTTAAAACTGCAGATCTGCTCTGTTGAATGTTTCACACAGTTTCAGGGAGAGTGATATGTTTCTATGAGACTTATTCATCTAGGTAAAAGGAGAGGGAGGAGGAAGAGGAGGACAAGCAAGAGGAGGGGGAAGAAGAAGAGAAGGAGGAGGATGAAGACAAGATAAAAGGGTATACAAAGCAGAGGACAGGGAGGAGGAAGACGAAGAAGAGGAGGGAGGTACCTGTTCGCTGGCTGGCGGTAGTTTTGTGGGGTCGGCTGTCAGGTGGGTCAGGTCTTCCAGGATGGTTTGCAGGTGGGTCACCTCACCGAGCATGCTGATCTCATGGTCCTACACACAGGAAGACATTACTACACACACACACACACACACACACACACACACACACACACACACACACACACAGTACTGACCAGTACAGGTTTCAGCATGCTGACGAAGCTGCAGTAGCGGCCTCTCTCCTCTATCAGAGCTCTGCAGACCGCTCTCTTCTCAGTCTCCTCCAGGACGGCGTAACGGACATTAACGTCCTGCAGCGCACTGTCCAGCTGGCCGCGCACCTCACCCTTCCCTACAGAAACACACAGGTAGGAACCAATGTTAGGAAACACACAGGTAGGAACCAATGTTAGGAAACACACAGGTAGGAACAGATCGGGACCAGTGTTCCCGCAATTCATCACTCCTTACGGAAACACAGACAGGTAGGAACCAAAGCTTGGTCAACAAAAATCTCCAGTTCCCCCATCTTATCTTTTCCTACAGAAACAGAGACAGGTAGGAACCATTGTCAGGAACAAGGTTAGGAAGTTAAGTTACACACCTAATAAAGGTCCTTGTTTTTAATGTCAGTTTCTGTTCTAGTACTGACCGTAGTAACATGGTTACAGTAGCTGGGCTCAGGAATAAACTGGAGGCTGTCATGTCCAGATCCTACCAGCAGGAGGCAGCACCGCGCTATACAACCCTGCTGTGGCAGCGAGGAGAGACCGACAGTCACCTGTCTCACTCACACAGCTGTACCAAGCCTCAGCTGTCTCTCACACATGCTGCCTGACCTTGTCCGCCCCTCTCTTTCTGTGTGAGTGTGAGTGTGTGAGTGAGTGAGTGTGAGAGTGTGAGAGAGTGAGAGTGAGAGAGAGAGAGAGAGAGAGAGAGAGAGAGAGACAGACCCCCCTCTCTCTCTGTGATTTAGCAGCTTGTTTATTGGACTACACCACAAGCATGTGAGCTGGACCAGCCTCGTCACATGATGGAGAGAGAGAGCAAGGAAGACAAACACCATCCTCTCTCTCTCTCACCCTCTCTCACCCTCTCTCAGCCTCTCTCTCTCCACTGGTTAAAACTCCAGTCCTCATGACATACAGGTACAATCCATCTAAACTGTGTTAAGCCTTTGACTGTGTCGTGGACCGTCACAGCTCAACACAGCCACTGCTCAGCCACGTCAACTCACCTTCGGCTGTCAGACACAACCCCGTTCATCACGTAGTTCAGCGGACTGACGCTGCCAAATTTTGCGCCAATATTCAAGTTGATGGTTTTCATGCCTCTCCAGTTTTATTGTCTAAAACAGAATTTAAACTCTCCACTGAAACCCACTACTACTACAAACAATAATAAAACACTGATGCCTCATTTGAACCAGTTCAGGTTAAGGGATTCCCATAGACAACCAGTGTAGTATTGATCAAATATACAACAACAACAATATAAAACAAATCAATCAAACTGCATCATATCAGAGGTGTAGAACTGATCAATACTGCACTGGTTTATGGGAAGCAGTTAACCTGAATTGACTAATGAGACCTTTTGATCAGATTCCACACAAGTAAGCATCAACACATCATCACCATCATCATCAGTGTGTTTTAGTGTCTCATGATGGTCTGAGTACTGTTTCAGAGGCTTTTCCACCCTGACAAGAACAAACGTCCGGGGGAGACGCTGAATACTTCTGAGAATAACGAAGGTCAACACATCAGCATCAGCCTTCAAAAGCCCAGTGAAGCGCTGAGGTGAACCACCACCCATCTTACTGGACTTTACTCACAGGAGTAAAACCCGTCCTGTTCCTTTAATGAGTCCAGGAAGTGTGTGTGATGTGGAGTAGCAGGACTGGGCATCGGCCTGCAGGCGACCCGCTGTGGAAACACACCCACTGAGACAGGGAGGAGACCCAGGACTCCCTCCACTCTGCTAACAGTAGCATACTGTAGGTGTGCTGTTAGCGGTTAGCGTCTAGCCCGTATGGAAACATGTCGACAGGCGGTGTGCTGTCAGACTGGGGTTTGGCTCTCCACCCACAAAAACAAAGACACATGAGCTCAGCCCTTCTCCGGCACACAGCGGGTCCATTCACCTCCTCCACCACCACGGCTCCGTTCAGGTGGAATTATCAACCGTTGGAAAAAGTAACGGCGCTTCTCAAAGAGGCCTGTTCAGGTACAAAGAGCTACTGAAAAGGACACTGCCAGTGGCCATACGTTGCATTCACTGACCCAGAATGAGGTAGGAATACTGAATGACATTCACTTGCTCGTTTGTCACCAAGTGAGGTAAACCAGCCTGCTAGCACGCCTCGCTCAGGGCTCAGGGGTTTGCTCTTGCTTACATCCAAAAATAGTTTGGGAAAGATTTCACTACCTGCAATTTATCAAGTTTGCAAAATCACAGATGATTCCATCCTCAAAACCCTGAAGGACATCTCAAGATCACCTATGGGTCAATCTGGAATCAAAGCTAAGAGCAGAGCAGCTTATTGGTCCAGCAGTCTAGACCGCCTGCGTCACACACTGATGATGTCATCACCCTCAGACAGGCCAGGCAGCTTGGTCCAGGTGTTCAAGGGTTCTCTTGTTTTTCCAGACAGGTTGAGACTTGAAGCAGCAACATGCAAAACCACCTGCAGATTCAAATGGGAACATGACACCCTTCACCTCCTCCCATCGCTCTCCTCCTTCAGCCTCTCTCTCTCTCTCCTCACCTCTCTCCTCCTTCAGCCTCTCTCTCTCTCCTCACCTCTCTCCTCCTTCAGCCTCTCTCTCTCCTCACCTCTCTCCTCCTTCAGCCTCTCTCTCTCTCTCCTCACCTCTCTCCTCCTTCAGCCTCTCTCTCTCTCTCTCTCCTCACCTCTCTCCTCCTTCAGCCTCTCTCTCTCCTCACCTCTCTCCTCCTTCAGCCTCTCTCTCTCCTCACCTCTCTCCTCCTTCAGCCTCTCTCTCTCACCTCTCTCCTCCTTCAGCCTCTCTCCTCACCTCTCTCCTCCTTCAGCCTCTCTCCTCACCTCTCTCCTCCTTCAGCCTCTCTCTCTCTCCTCACCTCTCCTTCAGCCTCTCTCTCTCTCTCACCTCTCTCCTCCTTCAGCCTCTCTCTCTCTCCTCACCTCTCTCCTCCTTCAGCCTCTCTCTCTCTCACCTCTCTCCTCCTTCAGCCTCTCTCTCCCCCTCACCTCTCTCCTCCTTCAGCCTCTCTCTCTCTCCCCCCCTCACCTCTCTCCTCCTTCAGCCTCTCTCTCCCCTCTCACTCTCCTCACCTCTCTCCTCCTTCAGCCTCTCTCTCTCCCCTCACCTCCTTCAGCCTCTCTCCCCCCTCACCTCTCTCCTCCTTCAGCCTCTCTCCCCCCCTCACCTCTCCTCCTTCAGCCTCTCTCTCTCCTCACCTCCTTTCCCCACTTCTCTCCTCACCTCCTTTTCTTTTATCCTCTCCCTCACATCCTTCCCTCTCTCCTCCTTCTATCTTTCCCTCACCTCCTTCCCTCTCTCCTCACCTACTTTCCTCTCCTCTCCTTCTGTCTGTCTCATCCCCTCACCTCCTTCCATCTCTCCTCTCCTCTTCCCTTCTCTTTCATCTCTCATACTCCTCCTCTCCCCCTCAGACTTCATAATGGGACCACTTGAGAGCCATAGGGACGATGACATCATCTCTCTCCTCCACCTCCCATAGAAGTTATCCATCCCTCCTCCTCTCCGCTCTCTCCCCTCCCTCCCTCCCTCCATCTCTCTCTCTTCATCTTTCCCAACCTCTCTCTAAACCCCCACACCACGTTCTTCAACCCATTGAGAGAAAGATGATGACATCATCATCATCCCTCCTGTCATCCATCTATCCTCTCCTCCTCTTTTTTCCATCTATCTTCCATCTTCTTTTCAGCGTCTTTTATTTCTCCTCGTCCTCCTTCCCCACGTCTCCTCCTGCTCCTCCCCTCTTTCTCTCTCCCAGGATCCTCAGGACACCATTTACGTTTTATACAGACTCTCTCATCCAGAGAAACTTCCAATGAGGTCAACAGCAGAAGAAGCTTCATTCCTAGATCACCAACATCAGGACCAACTGACAGTAAAGAGGTCAAGAGTCAGAGCCTTCATCTCATTTTACAGTCTGACAAATATCACCAGTCACATATGTAAAATCTGACATCATGACAGGCCGATTTAGATCTGGTTCCCTCACGGTCTGACAGTTCAGTTATGGTTTGACCAGTGTGCTGCTGTCCCGAAGTTCCTAGAGTAGTGTCTACTTTATAAATGAAGCATAATACGTGATATTATACCTGGCAACACTCTCTGTTACATCAGCAATAACTGATATACCGATATATTTCTACCGGCGTTAGCTATGTTAGCTGTATCTGCTTTAGCCATTCTACCGGCGTTAGCTATGTTAGCTGTATCTGCTATAGCCATTCTACCGGCGTTAGCTATGTTAGCTGTATCTGCTTTAGCCATTCTACCGGCGTTAGCTATGTTAGCTGTATCTGCTATAGCCATTCTACCGGCGTTTGCTATGTTAGCTGTATCTGCTATAGCCATTCTACCGGCGTTAGCTATGTTAGCTGTATCTGCTATAGCCATTCTACCGGCGTTAGCTATGTTAGCTATATCTGCTATAGCCAGTCTACCGGCGTTAGCTATGTTAGCTGTATCTGCTATAGCCATTCTACCGGCGTTTGCTATGTTAGCTGTATCTGCTATAGCCATTCTACCGGCGTTAGCTATGTTAGCTGTATCTGCTATAGCCATTCTACCGGCGTTTGCTATGTTAGCTGTATCTGCTATAGCCATTCTACCGGCGTTAGCTATGTTAGCTGTACCTGCTTTAGCCATTCTACAGGTTAAGTGGCATTCAGGTAACATGGTAGGTAACATGACTATCTGTCTGTCTATGTCTCTCTCTGTAGAGCAGTTGGAGATTCCCTGTGTCTGAAGTGGTCATACACCACATAATGACAGAGCGCACACACACACACACACACACACACACACACACACACACACACACACACACACACACACACACCCCTAAGTATAATTATAATGTAAAGTACTGAGTTGTAAGTGTACAGGAACATAAAAAGTACCGTGAAGAGGTTGTGTTCTCACAGGCGTGTGTGTGTGTGTGTGTGTGTGTGTGTGTGTGTGTGTGTGTGTGATTGTGGTGGTAGACAACATGAGAAGTTGTGGCTCTGTGACTGAGCATCTTTTCTCTTTTACTTACCCACTTTATTTTCCTCTCTTTCTCTTTATCTCTGTCACTTCTTACGTCTGACAGATTTTAATAAACAGTAATAGTCATTATGGATATTGATTATCAATATTGTACAGTATGTACGTTCTTCCAAATGATTCATCATCTCAATATGGTTTGATGAATAAACTGTTTTTGTAAACTGCTTTGGAAATATTGTTTCTGAAGAGAGAGAGCAAGAGGGAGAGAGAGAGAGCGAGAGAGGGGGGGAGGGAGAGAGAGAGAGAGAGTGGAGAGGGAGAGAGAGAGAGAGAGAGAGTGGAAGAGGGAGAGAGAGAAGGGAGAGACAGAGGAGAGAGAAGGGAGAGAGAGAGAAGGGAGAATAAAAAAGGAGGAAAATAATAACAGAGGAATGTAGAAGAGAACATGTCCAGAGATGTTTAACCCACATCAGACACTTCACTGTGTTTACCATGGGCGTGTGTGTGTGTGTGTGTGTGTCCCGCCCTCTCTCTCTCTCTACCATATAAACTCGCCCATAGTCTTTCCTGGCAAGCTTTCAATTGCTTTGGTTATGGGATGGCAAGGCCTGGTGCTACCATGGCAACCACAGGGTGTGTCGCTTTGACAATGGAGGAGGGTGTGGCCCAGAGGAATGATTGGCGGTATGCGTGGGTTGCTAGGGCGATAGTCAAACCCAGGCCAGGTGAGCTAACAGCAGGGTTGGACCAGATACTGAATATCGCTGAAGTATCAGTTGGTCAAACTAGTAAGGGTTGAAATATAACAGTGATGTATTTTTTATTTGATGTATTTTATTATATTTATTTAACCAGGCAAGTCAATAAAGACCAAACCAAGACGGTACATCTCCACTTCAGAATGAACTGGCGGCTTTCAAAACATGACACCTTCCTGGAGCACCTTGAAACAACCTTACATGACAGATCCACCATTTGGGAAGAAGGGACCTACTGATTACTGGCATTAAATTACAACAGGTCTTGGGGAAATGTCCAAGTTCTTGATTGGCCTACCAGATACCAACACTGCTGAAGAGACATGTTGCTACCACACCTTCAGTTTGAGTGGAAAAGATGGTGGCATGTCCGATGACGTGAACCAAAACAACCAACACGACACAATTCACTCAACGGCTTCTCAGACACAAACCCAGTTTCACACTGCTTTAATACTGGCCAGAGGACCTGAGGGAAGCCCGCTGTCAGGCGGCCGTGGTGTCCTTACCTTTCTTCACCTTCTTCTGCAGCTTGATGGTGTCTGAAGACTTCTTCTTGATGTCCGCCCTCGCCTTCTTGTACTCTGGACAGGACACACAGGGTGAGACACAAGAGTGACAGAGAGTGTGTGTGTGTGTGTGTGTGTGTGTGTGTGTGTGTGTGTGGTGTGTGTGGTCATACCTTTAGCATGATCTTTGTCCAGCTGACTGGCTACTTTCTTCCACTCCTCCATCTTCAGCTCCAATGGAGTGATGAGACCATCTGAGAGAGCTCTGAGAGAGAGACAGACAGACAGACAGATAGAGAGAGAGAGAGAGAGAGAGAGAGAGAGAGAGAGAGAGAGAGAGAGAGAGACAGACAGACAGACAGACAGACAGACAGACATACAGACATACAGACAGAGAGAGACAGACAGAGAGAGAGAGACAGACAGACAGAGAGAGAGAGAGACAGACAGAGAGACAGACAGCTAAATAACTGTCTTCCTCCACAGCCTCCAAACCTTGACGAACCAGTTTGTTTTACATGTGAACATGTGATCAAATACAGCTCAACATCCTGGACATGTTGTTGTTCATGTCAGGAAATGATCCCACTGATCACCAGGATCACCAGGATCACCTCTGGATCTCCTTCATTCAATAAATGATCCCACTGATCATCAGGATCATCTCTGGATCTCCTTCATTCATGTCCTCTCTAAACTAGCGCCACCCTGTGTGTGTCAGTCCACTCCTGTCAGCAGGTATCTACTGACTGGAGTGGACTGACACACTGTCTCACATGGTACTAACATGGTACTACTACTATGACTACTACTGCTGATACTATGACTACTACTACTACTGCTGATACTATGACTACTACTGCTGATACTATGACTACTACTACTACTGCTGATACTATGACTACTACTGATACTATGACTACTACTGCTGATACTATGACTACTACTGATACTATGACTACTACTGCTGATACTATGACTACTACTGCTGATACTACTACTACTCTACTACTATACTACTACTACTACTACTACTACTACTACTACTACTACCACCACCACCAATAATATGATCCTCCATTCCGCTATCCCCTCCTCCTGCCCCCTCCACAGGGAGGTCAGAGGTCAGAGGTCAGGGTCTGGTCATGCTGATGTCACTAGACTAATGACAGAGAAACTCCTACCTGCCACAGAGAGGTGTGTTACAGACTGGCATCATAACACACAACTCTCTCACACACACACACCAGTTAGCCAGAGGTGTGTGTGTGTGTGTGTTCGTCAGTTAAGAGCAGAGTAATTACTGTCTAGTTCCCACCCAGTCAGAGAAAAGGTGTCATCACACCGTCAGTCAACCCGTCACCTGTCCTCCCTCCCTAGTAAATAGACTTGCTACAACGGTAGTGTGTGTGTGTGTGTGTGTGTGTGTGTGTGTGTGTGTGTCTGTCTTACGTGGTAAACAGTTTGAGTTTGGACTCGATGCTGCGGTGTCTCATACACATCCTGGTCAACGCTGAGCCGATCTCTTTGGTGGCACCTGGAAACCAGACACACAAACAACCCGTCGTGTTATTTCCTCACCTGAGGCGTTTCGCTCCAAAGTGAGATTGACAGTAAAACAACCTGAGAGGTCCCGGACGTGAGACAGGCTTGAGACTGGGAGGACGGTCCAAGACCCAGACCAGCAGGGGAAATACCCGTTTTGATCACACGTGTATTTGGATTCCTATAACGGGACATTTAAGATCCACTGTCTGTCTGTCCTGTAACAATGAAGCTTGACGGTGTTTCTGCACTAATAAAGACCATCGGCCTCCAAGAGTAGATAAATCAGTTCTGTTCTGTAGTAGATGAGTCAGTGGTGTTGTGTTCAGGTCCCTGCAGCTCGGCTGAAAGGCCACGCAGGTTTGTTTTTCTTGGACTGCCTGTCGTTTCCCAGTCTGCAGAGAAACTGGCCGATCAGGATTAGAAACTACATTCACTCTGCTCATCAAAACAGGGTAGTCGAGTTTGATGTGTGTGTGTGTGTGTGTGTGTGTGATTGCCTTGTTAAATGTACTAATGTATCTCACTGAGGTCTTCTGTCGCAAGTCGTGTGAGCGTTTCAGTTTTAATGGGTTTTCTGAGGGAAAGACCTCGCTCTTTCACAATGAGGTTGGGCTGATATAATGTGCCAATACAGGGTTACACACACACACACACACACACACACACACACACACACACACACACACACACACACACACACACACACGTTCTAAGACCATAATGAGATACATTGCTAAATATCACTTAACAAGGAGATCTACAGTGAGTTATAATAAGTTGAGTTATAAAATGATTTTATTTTGTAGTCACTGAAGAGAACATCATCACTGTGGAGACCTTTATTTTGTAGTAACTGAAGAGAACATCATCACTGTGGAGATGTGGACCACACACACAAACTGGGAGACATAAACAGAGAGGGGGCGGGGGATGTGGTGTGTGTGTGTGTGTCGGGGGGGGGGGGCTTCCCACAGTCGGTCCTCTGTGGTCTCTCTCCACACACACACACACACACACACACACACACACACAGCCAAGTCAGTCATAATGATTCCTTTGTAACATCCAGTCTGTATATGGACACAACACTTCCTGTTCTCTCACACTCTCACAGACACACACACACACCTGAGTTACGTTAAAAAAAAAGACAATCAGAGTAAAACATCACATATGCCATCAGGTGTGCGCGTGTGTCCTTCCCTTGCTTCCTTCCTCCTCCTTCCTTGGTTCAGATGAATTCCCCTCCCAGGTATGAGGTGTGCCAGGGTGTGTTTGTTTTATTTGCCTTTCCTTCTGTTGCTACTTGGTTTACAGGAAGTGAAAAAGACAGACCCCGCCCTCCTCAGCAGTTTGTGTATGCTGTTGGTGTCCTCCTCCTCCTGCCCCTCTTCACCTCCTCCTGCCCCTCTTCACCTCCTCCTGTCTCTCTTCACCTCCTCCTGTCTCTCTTCTCCTCCTCCTGCCTCTCTTCACCTCCCCCTGCCTCGCTTCTCCTCCTCCTGCCCCTCTCCCTGCCCCTCTTCACCTCCTCCTGCCCCTCTTCACCTCCTCCTGCCTCTCTTCACCTCCTCCTGCCCCTCTTCACCTCCTCCTGTCTCTCTTCACCTCCTCCTGCCTCTTCACCTCCCCCTGCCTCTCTTCTCCTCCCCCTGTCCCTCTTCACCTCCTCCTGCCCCTCTTCACCTCCCCCTGCCCCTCTTCACCTCCTCCTGCCCCTCTTCAACTGCCCCTCTTCACCTCCTCCTGCCCCTCTTCACCTCCTCCTGCCCCTCTTCACCTCCTCCTGCCTCTCTTGTCCTCCTCCTGCCTCTCTTCACCTCCTCCTGTCTCTCTTCACCTCCTCCTGCCCCTCTTCACCTCCCCCTGCCCCTCTTCACCTCCCCCTGCCTCTCTTCTCCTCCTCCTGCCCCTCTTCACCTCCTCCTGCCCCTCTTCACCTCCTCCTGCCTCTCTTCACCTCCTCCTGTCTCTCTTCACCTCCTCCTGTCTCTCTTCTCCTCCTCCTGTCTCTCTTCACCTCCTCCTGCCCCTCTTCACCTCCTCCTGCCCCTCTTCACCTCCTCCTGCCTCTCTTCACCTCCTCCTGTCTCTCTTCTCCTCCTCCTGCCTCTCTTCTCCTCCTCCTGCCTCTCTTCATCAAGGTTATTGATCAACTGACTGACCTAATGGCCGATCAATCAGGATGCCAATCACAATCTCTCTGTATCCTTCAGCGCACACACACACACACACACACACACACACGCGCACACACACCCCCCCCCCCCCCCCCCCCCCAGGACAGTCTTGTGATGAGTGTGTGTGTTTGTTGTGAACACCCTGTGATGCTAAAAAAGTCAACAGCGCCTTGGTTACCACGGTAACCAGTCATGTGGTATTGCCAGGAGAGAGAAAGAGGAACTTGCTTTGAAATCAGCTGATTGTGACAAAAGGGCTCAGCTGGCTCTGAAGACCACCAGGGACCCTCATCGAGTCATACTGTGAACCAGGTCTCAGCTGGCCCTGAAGACCACCAGGGACCCTCATCGAGTCATACTGTGAACCAGGTCTCAGCTGGCCCTGAAGACCACCAGGGACCCTCATCGAGTCATACTGTGAACCAGGTCTCAGCTGGCCCTGAAGACCACCAGGGACCCTCATCGAGTCATACTGTGAACCAGGTCTCAGCTGGCTCTGAAGACCACCAGGGACCCTCATCGAGTCATACTGTGAACCAGGTCTCAGCTGGCTCTGAAGACCACCAGGGACCCTCATCGAGTCATACTGTGAACCAGGTCTCAGCTGGCTCTGAAGACCACCAGGGACCCTCATCGAGTCATACTGTGAACCAGGTCTCAGCTGGCTCTGAAGACCACCAGGGACCCTCATCGAGTCATACTGTGAACCAGGTCTCAGCTGGCCCTGAAGACCACCAGGGACCCTCATCGAGTCATACTGTGAACCAGGTCTCAGCTGGCCCTGAAGACCACCAGGGACCCTCATCGAGTCATACTGTGAACCAGGTCTCAGCTGGCCCTGAAGACCACCAGGGACCCTCATCGAGTCATACTGTGAACCAGGTCTCAGCTGGCTCTGAAGACCACCAGGGACCCTCATCGAGTCATACTGTGAACCAGGTCTCAGCTGGCTCTGAAGACCACCAGGGACCCTCATCGAGTCATACTGTGAACCAGGTCTCAGCTGGCTCTGAAGACCACCAGGGACCCTCATCGAGTCATACTGTGAACCAGGTCTCAGCTGGCCCTGAAGACCACCAGGGACCCTCATCGAGTCATACTGTGAACCAGGTCTCAGCTGGCTCTGAAGACCACCAGGGACCCTCATCGAGTCATACTGTGAACCAGGTCTCAGCTGGCTCTGAAGACCACCAGGGACCCTCATCGAGTCATACTGTGAACCAGGTCTCAGCTGGCTCTGAAGACCACCAGGGACCCTCATCGAGTCATACTGTGAACCAGGTCTCAGCTGGCCCTGAAGACCACCAGGGACCCTCATCGAGTCATACTGTGAACCAGGTCTCAGCTGGCCCTGAAGACCACCAGGGACCCTCATCGAGTCATACTGTGAACCAGGTCTCAGCTGGCCCTGAAGACCACCAGGGACCCTCATCGAGTCATACTGTGAACCAGGTCTCAGCTGGCTCTGAAGACCACCAGGGACCCTCATCGAGTCATACTGTGAACCAGGTCTCAGCTGGCTCTGAAGACCACCAGGGACCCTCATCGAGTCATACTGTGAACCAGGTCTCAGCTGGCTCTGAAGACCACCAGGGACCCTCATCGAGTCATACTGTGAACCAGGTCTCAGCTGGCTCTGAAGACCACCAGGGACCCTCATCGAGTCATACTGTGAACCAGGTCTCAGCTGGCCCTGAAGACCACCAGGGACCCTCATCGAGTCATACTGTGAACCAGGTCTCAGCTGGCCCTGAAGACCACCAGGGACCCTCATCGAGTCATACTGTGAACCAGGTCTCAGCTGGCCCTGAAGACCACCAGGGACCCTCATCGAGTCATACTGTGAACCAGGTCTCAGCTGGCTCTGAAGACCACCAGGGACCCTCATCGAGTCATACTGTGAACCAGGTCTCAGCTGGCTCTGAAGACCACCAGGGACCCTCATCGAGTCATACTGTGAACCAGGTCTCAGCTGGCTCTGAAGACCACCAGGGACCCTCATCGAGTCATACTGTGAACCAGGTCTCAGCTGGCTCTGAAGACCACCAGGGACCCTCATCGAGTCATACTGTGAACCAGGTCTCAGCTGGCTCAGTAAATGTGTGACCTGCCAACGGCGACTACGGTTGTGGGATCGAGTCCTGGGCGGCGTTGAAGCACTGGGGTTGTTTGACGGCTTATATCGGTTGTCAAATGTGAGACTGTTAAGAGTTGTGTAGGTTTTATGCCTGTAAGGGACTTCATGTAACTCAGAGGTCGGGTGTCATGTGACCACTATGTTCTGGGTTCAAATCCAGCCTGGGCCCTTTGCTGCCTGCCATCCCTCCTCCAACCTCTCTCTCTCTCTCTCGCCCCTCTCTTACTTAACTCTCCAAGAAAAGCAAAAACTAAAAAGAAACACGCTTCAACTACCACCGTCATGGCCGCTCAGTTCTATTTAGTATTAGGAGGATTGATAATAATCCAATAACTACTTGCAGCGAGACACCCTGGTTATCAATAGCAGAGAAATATCACTCAACTGTGTACAGGTTGTATAAACAGACAGAAAACAGACAGAAAACAGACAGAAAACAGACAGAAAACAGATAGAAAACAGACAGAAAACAGACAGAAAACAGAGTACGGGCCGGAAAGGGAGTTCAGCTGGCCAAGTAACCGTTGGGTCATTGGTACTGATCAACAACCCTGCCAATATATTATGGTCTGTTAGTGCTGTGGGACAGTAAAACCTGAATTATTGCCCCTTTAATGTGACCTACGTGAGCAGCCCAAGTGTAATTCCTTGTATGTGCGAACTACCTGGCAGATAAAAGTGGTTGTGATTCTGCAAACCCAGTAGGACCAGACAGCTGGAGAACCGGCTGGAGCCTCATGTGACGTGGGTCATGAGGATGTGATGAGGTCCTCCAGGCTACCAGACGCTGGGCAGTAACAGAATATAATCACGTCATTTCATCGGATCTGAATCCAGTCTGGTGCAGCACAGACCCGGAGCGCCAACCGACCGCTGCTAGACGCTAACAGAATACTCCACAGTATTCGCATGGCCTGCCGCCATATTGGTGACGTCAGTACCAGCCAGGTGACAGCGTGGCAGCTGGAGAGAGCGGTACTGCTGGTGATGTGCTTCCTGTCCTCGGTGTGTTGTTGTTGTTGTTGTTGTTGTTGTTTTGCTGCTGATGGAGGAAACCTGGCTAGGCTATAGATGATCACCTGAATTGTTTGTGGGCTTGTTTGTGAGCCTGCTATCTCAAACGTCCATAGGGACGTTTGAGATAGGCAAGCCTGACCTCTGACCTGACCTCTGATCCTCATGAAGCTCCCTGGTAGTTCATGTAGTGTGGAAGTGACCGGCTGACGTGACGTAGTGCTATGACAGATGTGTTACTTTGGCCTGTAAACATGTTCAGGTCAGGAGACTTCTGGTAACTTCTCTGGCTCTACATCAACCAGCTTACTAACATAGAGCTAGAAGGAACAGAAAGGCCACACTCACATACAAGTCATCCGTCAACTCGCACCGAGGAGCCCTTGAGCAAGGCACTGACCCCCGACAGGAGGAGAACGTGGTTGTTGTCAGTCGAGCCAGCCAGCCTATCTCCCCGGGCTGTCTGTTGTCGTGAGGACGCTGAAAACGTTTCACTGCTCGACTGTCACTTGATCCACTACAACACACACACACACACACACACACACACACACTCACACACACACTCACACACTCACACAGCTGATGAAGCCAGAGAATAGAAGAGGAGGAGGATAGATGAGGAGACAGCTGTCAAAACACACTCTACACAGGTGCATGGACACACACACACACACACACACACACACACACACACACACAGAGGAATGTCCTTGGTCAACATGTTTAAAGGCCATATTAGCTTGACACTGAGCTAACGGCTAACAGATGGCAGGAGTCCTGTTTCCAGACCAGGGCCAGGCAGGGCTAAACCAGACCAGGGCCAGGCAGGGGGCTAAACCAGACCAGGGCCAGGCAGGGGGCTAAACCAGACCAGGGCCAGGCAGGGCTAAACCAGACCAGGGCCAGACAGGGGGCTAAACCAGACCAGGGCCAGGCAGGGGCTAAACCAGACCAGGGCCAGGCAGGGCTAAACCAGACCAGGGCCAGGCAGGGCTAAACCAGACCAGGGCCAGATAGGGGGCTAAACCAGACCAGGGCCAAGCAGGGGGCTAAACCAGACCAGGACCAGGCAGGGCTAAACCAGACCAGCAGGTCGGGCTTCAGTGCCATGGATTCAAACCTGTGACGTTCCTACGTCTGAAACAGAGATGAGAGTCTAACGAGCCTGACAGCAATATGACTTGGTTTCTCTCTCACTAACAAACCATGAACATGATACAGTCACTGTGACAGACAGACAGACAGACAGACAGACAGACATGACAGGACAGGACAGGTCTGTTGTCAACAGCTTCTGTAGAGGGGAGCGGCAGTGATTCACCACAAACTCACTCAAAACACACACACACACACACACGACCTAAACTGTTGCCCCGGGGGTTCGATCCCGTGTCCAGGAGCAGGACGCTGATACCTGGTCCAGGGAGGTTCAACTGGCCCCCAACCAGAGGGAGGAGATCAATAACCAATATTACTTGAACAGTATTATTACCAGGTCCTTCTACTGCTAGAGGACAACAGTGACGAGGTAATTCCATCTGCACTCCTAACAAAACCATGTATGTGTGTGTAACCCTAGCCCTGGTAAAACGAGGCAGAGAGAGAGAGACAGAGAGAGAGAGAGAGAGAGAGAGAGAGAGAGAGAGAGAGAGAGAGAGACAGACAGACAGACAGAGAGAGAGAGAGAGACAGACAGACAGACAGAGAGACAGACAGAGAGACAGACAGACAGAGAGACAGAGAGACAGAGAGACAGACAGACAGACAGACAGACAGACAGAGAGAGAGAGACAGCAACCCGCCCTACTGATGGACCGTGGTATCGTATAGTCCACCTTTTACATGTCCACACCAATACACTGAGCAGACATCGCCTGACCGTGTGTGTGTGTGTGTGTGTGTGTGTGTGTGTGTGTGTGTGTGTGTGTACCTCTGGTTCCAGTAGCCATGTCTGCCACCTTCTGGAAGGCGTCCAGGAAGGCCCCTGTCACCAAGATGGTGGTCCTGAGGAAAGAAACATCACCAATATAAAAACTATGGACCATATTGATCCATCCATTCATAACATAAGTAACACCCGAGGCCCTCAGACGGCAGGTGGTGACCCATATATGGGTGGTAATTCTGGACCTGCTCAGAGAAGTTCATTAAACACTCGCTTGGTTTCCAGGTGAGAACGATGCTCTTCAAACTGAAAGGACCGACGAGACGCCTGAAGATGTCTCAGTCCTCTAACAGGAGGAGGAGGAGGAGGAGGAGGAGGAGGAGGATCTCACCCTTATACTCCTTTAGAGGCCACATCACATACGCACCAGGACTTGGTTTTGAAAGGGCTTTTATTTTGGAGCCACATAAGAGGCCATTTGCACTCAAAGGCCAATGTTAGGAGTGCAACTGGAGACCTGACACACACACACACTTCATCAATACACCTATTGTCACTGTGTGTGTGTGTGTGTGTGTGTGTGTGTGTGTGTGTGTGCGCGCGCTCCACAGCGAGCCATGTCTGTAATAATCTCTATAACCATACACAAGCATGCACATAAAAACACACACACACACACACACACACACACACACACACACACACAGCTATTACCTCTGAAAACCTGAGATCAGATGACACGATGTCAATCGAGCAGTGTGTGTGTGTGTGTGTGTGTGTGTGTGTGTGTGTGTGTGTGTGTAAAGAGGGCCTTTGGTCTTCATATGAAAGAGATATTGCACTGAAGTCAGAAGCACGAGTGCACACACACACACACACACACACACACACACACACACACACACACACACACACACACACACACACAGGAGTGAGTCAACTCTGCAGCTAGCTAACCAACTAACCACCATGTGACTGGTGAATTGTGGGATTGAGCCACTGTGGCCTGTTAGACTCCTGGGTTAAATCACATGAAACTTAAATGACCCCTGTGGGGAAACTGGGTAGAATAAAAACAGAACTAGAGCATCAGGCAGAATGCATCCTGGGATACCGCAGGATCAGTACGGATGGAGAGTATTGCACAACCTGCTCAGCGCCGTGTGACGGGCTGGCGGACAGCGATGCTAATCACAGTAAACTGTGTGTGTGTGTGTGTGTGTGTGTGTGTGTGTGTGTGTGTGTGTGTGTGTGTGTGTGTGTCTTACCTGAGCTGTGATTGTAGCTTGGCTCCTTTGGTTACAAAATCCTCCCATGCAGGATAACTGGCCTGTAGAAAACACACAAGTCTGGTTATTGTCCTGCTGTGACCCCCGACATGAACCCTCCTCTGTATGGACAATAACACTCAATTAGGAAGACTATTAATGTGGTATTATCATTACACCTCTGACAACATGGACTTCATACCCATAATCCACCACTGCTTATAGCGTTAATGACAATAAAGCCATTGAACCGATTGAGAAAGAGACAGAGACCCATTATTAAGGTATTAAACCATTAACTAGTACTTCCTGAAACAGACCGGTGAAGCTGACTGAACGGACCGGAGCAACACACACTGTTTACTACCACAACACACACCGTTTACTACCACAACACACACCGTTTACTACCACAACACACACTTCATCCTGATAAACCAATAGAGCTGCTTCATACACACTCAATGAACTGAACTAAGACAAACTGGTATTATTGTTAATCCAGGTTGGATGTTGTGATGAACACACTAATAAAACTGATTGATTTGAGGAGAGAGAGAGAGAGAGAGAGAGAGAGAGAGGGGGGGAGAGGGAGAGAGAGACAGAGAGAGAGAGAGAGAGAGAGAGAGAGAGACAGAGACAGAGAGAGAGAGAGAGAGACAGAGAGAGACAGATACAGAGAGAGAGAGACACAGAGAGAGAGAGAGAGAGAGAGACACAGAGAGAGGCAGAGAGACAGAGAGAGGGGGAGAGAGAGAGAGAGAGAAAGAGAGACAGACAGAGACAGAGAGAGAGAGAGAGAGAGAGAGAGAGAGAGAGACACAGAGAGAGAGAGAGAGAGAGAGAGAGAGAGAGAGAGAGAGATTATGGTATTAGAGGCATCAACCTTTGACAGCATGTACTTCATGTCACTTAATCTCACAAGTCAGATTTTTATAGCACCATATACAAATCTGACAGCGCTGTACTGGAAATCCCGCCTCCATTTGGCTGTTGAATGGATTCAACCAATCAGCAGTGGGAAGAGCCAGAGAAGACAGTGGAAAGGAAGGTGTGCTACTTCTTGCTGGTCTTTTCAGGCTGTACGGTGTTTTGTTCCTGAGTTCTCCAACAAACAACACCCATAGTTTCAGGTGACTGACCACCAATCACCCCCTATTCTCCTCTATGGGAGCCTGTCCATTCAGAGTCACTCTATCCTAACATGTAAATGTAAAAATGATCAACAGTTGAAAAGAGTGTGGTGTGTCAACATTGGCGTAGCTGGTTTCCACGTGGATCAGGGTTGGACTTTGGACTTCTTTGCTAAGAGTCTAGGACTTTGGTGTCCCACTTCCCTTTAGGTGGTAGAAACACCTGCTTGGGCTGCCACTGTAATATCTGAGTCATCATCCAATGGGAGGCTAAAGGCTTGCTGTGCCCTTGTCACCAGGTTACATCTGTGATGTGACTGTAACCGTTGTCACCAGGTTACATCTGTGACTAACTCTTGTCACCAGGTTACATCTGTGACTAACTCTTGTCACCAGGTTACATCTGTGACTAACTCTTGTCACCAGGTTTCTGTGACTGTAACCGTTGTCACCAGGTTACATCTGTGACTGTAACCCTTTTCACCAGGTTACATCTGTGACTGACAGCTGTTGGTGTGTCGTTACTGAATTAAAAATGCAGGGGGGCGTTGGTGGAAACTCAGTCACCCCGGCTGCCCTGCCTCTGGTCCATCGGAGAGGGGATAATACTGATTTAACCCCTAATACCACGCCATCAGCTGCTTAGCTGCACACCGCTAAAGCCGCTAGCCAGCCATGCTTCGCAGCTAGCCAGGCATAGAGTTGACAGGTTTACTAGCCACGGGGATTTAGCCCAGCATGATGAAACACTGTAGGTGACCCTGTGAGTGCCTGAAGGTAAACATTAAATATATGGAAGAGGAAGGCACTGTATATACAGCGGGGTTCATTCAAAAAAAATTATACCCCATGAGTACCCCAGTACCCCAGAAAATGAGATACCCCATAATAAGAAAGACATTTTATTGATCCCTGTGGGGAAATTAGGTTGTGAATTTCACCAATCAGTATTTCCAAACTACTGATGCTTCTATCCTGAAAAACAACTATACGCCGTCTTCCTCCTTCCTCCCCTTCTCATGCCGAGGGGTTTTCTCTGGATGTTTGAGTGCTTTATGGATGTGACTTGACTCGTATGAGGCACCACAGGAAACCCCACCCCTTCTCCCCATCAAGCTTTTATTTTATTTCCTATGGTTTTTGTCTTACATAATCATTCCATGTTCACAAGAATGTAGTTAGGACACTTTGACCTCTGACCTCTGACCGCCATTCTATGGGCTTCTGATGATCAATGAACTGAAGTGTATTCTCCTTTTGCACTCATTGTAACTCACTCTGGATAAGACCGCCAGATAAATGCCTAGAATGTAAAATTGCCTGCATGCAGCTCTGGGGAGGCCTTGATGAGGTCAAAGGTGGGGCGGCGTATCGGGTTAGTGCTTTTTTAGGAGTCATGCTGGTACTAAAAGTTCTGTTCTAACACCTGAAGTGACTGTTGATTGGCTCACTGGGTATCTACCTGCCACAATCAGGAAAAAACAACTTGTTCAGGTGTCGACAGTCATCTCTCGGTTTGCTCCAAGTGACAACACAATGTGGTCTGGCTTCATCTTACTGAAACTGACAGCAATATTTGTGACAAGAAAATGACTGAAGATGCACCTAATAGTGAACAACGTTAACTTAACACAACAGCGCTGAACCGGGTTTCACTGCAAGATGAAACAGTGTTAAAGAACCGTTGCTTGTTTTCCATCCATTTAAAGTTAACCCTGTTTCTACGATCAGCGCTGTTTTAAAGTAGTTTTGCCATGATGTTAATGCAACCCGGGACTTATCTAGACATTACTCAGAGGGGTTGTATGGGTGAACGCAAACGTCCGAATCGCCGAGTGAGCCCAAGTGTGAATGGGAGCTTCTGCTTTCTCCAGAAATTAAAGCCAGATTTTACACAACTACAACTTTAACTTGCTGCCATCTTCATTACTGGAAGTATAAAGAAAATAAAGCGCATCTCACAACGTGTTAAAAGGACCGGAGAGTGATGTAAAACAGACCTCTTCATCCACAGGCCAGTGGACTCACCAGCCACTGTGGTCAGGGAAGTTAGGTTCCTATCCTGGGAAACCACCGCCATGCTCCACTAGCAGGAACATCCATTCATAGTTACCCATGGATAGAAGACACTCCTGTCTGTCTAGTCAGCCAGCAAGACCATGTATACCGTTACGTGTGTGTGGTCACCTGCCGTTGCCTTCTAATCCTACCACTATAATCCTGACTTACTCTACTGACAGAGAGAGAGAGAGAGAGAGAGAGAGAGAGAGAGAGAGAGAGAGAGAGAGAGAGAGAGAGAGAACATGACATAATGGCTAAGGGAAAATAATCTAGATTTCCAGTGAACTAATGATTCATTCATTCATTCATTCAACAGGGCACTAACACTGCCGGGGTTAGAGGTTCGACTCCCACTGGGCCACCACAGCTAAAAATGACTTCATCCGTGGAGCAGATGTTAGACCTCTGCTGTGAGCATGGCTGGTAAAAGAGAGGGAAAGAGGTCAAAGGGCACAAGGGGCGTAATGTCACAACTTCCAAGATATCCACTCAGTGTAAACTAGCTGACCTGAAGTAAAAAGGGAATAGCGTCTAAAATGAAAAGGTAAACAATATAACGTATAATAATAATATAATAAAAAGTTAGCGACTGTTCTGCTTGCTGTCGAAGAGGACGAGGCTCTGTGACGTCCTGCTGACCGTTCGACGCGCTGCCGCATCGACGCCGCAAATAACAGAAGGAGCAGGTGTGTTCAAAAGGCCTCCGGTGTGATCACGACGTGAACCATAAACCAGTTTCCTGCTCTGCTAGCAGCCTGTGTGTGTGTGTGTGTGTGTGTGTGTGTGTGTGTGGCCTTCCAGGTAATCAGATAGTGTAGGATAAGTGACAGTGAGTCAGAGAGGAGAGGAAAAGTATTTTTCAGTGGAACCTGGTTTGCAGATTCCACTGAACTGGTTTGAGAGGAAACCAACTATTAGTCCTCAGACTAACTAACTAGGTTATAGTTAACTAACTCGCCAGGTCAAATCCTTCAGTATGTCCTTGTGTAGACCATAATCATGTGTGACAGGTCCAACTGTCTTCATTTCGATATTAGATGATGTTTTAACCAGCTTGTAGTCTGGCTGTTGAAGTGGCGGCTTCACTCTATTGTGGGAGGATATGAGCATAACTCTTATTTCACTTTTTCTCAATTGGAAAAATGCCCTGCTGGTTTGTAATGTATGGAAATATTGATAAGCCTCTAGCATAAATCATGGCGTGTTATTGAGAGCAGGGAAGGAATCTGCCAGAGGAATGTAAGCGGTGAAGTGAATTCCTCTCAAACCAGTTTGAGAGTGAAACCTGAGTTAGAGGACGACAACCCAGCTGTCACCTTTAACTTTCAAACCGACTTCAAAACAAAGTCAGACCTCTCCCCGTCCATCTTTCTGCCCGTCTCTCTCTCCAACTAATAACATGTGTCTTGTATAGCTAACCCATAATGCACCCTGGCCCAGAGTGCTAATATCTACAATATTACACCAATTACTATACTAGAGTGATTTGATAACAAAAGGTTTCTTTCCTGGCATTCCAATAAAACACATTTTATTTTGAAAAATAAAATGATGTGAACATTTTGGATGACTGTGTGAATGTACTAGGAGGTTTTCTGATACAGCCATGATGAAGTCAGCTGACAGATAGAGGTTGTTCAAACAGCAGGCTGACGGTGTGTTTGAGGAACGCTGGTTGACAGGTAGAAAGTCACAGCAGGTTAATGGTTTGTTCAGCAGGTCTGTGTGTTTAACACCATCATACTAACAGTAGGAGGTTGACTCCCTGGGCCTTAATCTGTGAAATAATGAGGTTTTTATGAACCGAGACAAACAGCCAGAGGACCAGGTCTTTCCATTGCTCTTATCTCATACTAGCATAACTCACTCTCTCTTTTCTGTCTCTAATGCTCGGGTGGTGGAGGAGATTTAACAGTAAATAAGCACATTTCCCTTAATACAGGGTCCACTTTCTTCCAATCACAGTGAACCATTTATTCCATTTTCCTCCCAACTTGTCTACATATCACCACCGATGCTCCGGTGCTGAAACCGCCGTCCGACCGCCTCAACTCTTTGTGGAAGGAGAGCGTCGGCCCAGAAACACCACTTCTTGGTCAAGTACTTTCTACAGTCTACTGCTAGAGTAGTGAGACACAGGAGAGACGGTTCTGTACCCTGACAGACAGACAGACAGACAGACAGACAGACAGGTTGGGGGAGACCTAGCAAAGAAGCTCTCTCTCCAAGATGGTTGAGTTAGACATCCTCCTTCATCGCTTCCTTCCTGTTTTCATCTCTCTCCTGTGATGGTTTCCTACGGTGAGACAGGCCTAACTCCGTCTGTCTCTCCAGTGTCAGACAGACAGCAGGCTGACAGACATGAAGCACCAAAAGGAACTGTCTCGCTAACCAGAGCCTCTTCAACACATGCAGTGCAACCCGGGATTCATCTAGACCCGCGCTACTCAACACGCGGCCCGAGGTTAATATTATTGCGGCCCTTGGTTGAATTTTTATTGTCATAGCAACTACCAATAAAATATTCTCATTTCAGTGAACACAAACCATTTCTAAACTAAATTCTTAATGACCACAAGATGGCGATCGTGCATACTGTGCTTATTTAGCAATCGTGGGATCAACAAAGAAGATAAACCAACAACATGATCAGCGACAAAAACACTCGGCGCTGGCACTGCCATTCATTTCCTATTTGGCAAGCGTCGCTGCCGCCCGTCGGCGTTGTGCACCTGGGCACAGACGCTGGCAGAGCCTCTGACGCTGCGCTCAAAGTTCAACTATAATCAACTTTGACATTCGTGACGCTGATCTCTGCGACTCGCAACCAATCACAGCCAGTTTGATATCATAACCGCGAAATAAAAAAAAAAACAATGGAGGAGAAACTTGTTTTATGTGTGTCGGAGCATCCCGAGTTATACAACATGACGCTTAAATCAAACCACGATCTGACTAAAAAGTCTGGCATGGATTGATGTCGGTTTACAGACGAGACTACCAGGCTGGTTGACAGCTTAGTACAGGTTCGTATATGCAGCCAGTCTATAGTCACTTCTATGGCTGCTAGTATGATCATTGGCGGTGTGGTTAGCTACAGGCTGATGCGGGCTGTAGTCCGAAATTGAACTCCACTCTATTCTTTCCTGAATGCTGTCATTTTAAAAACTCGACAGTGTGAAAGTAATGAATGTAATGTAATTCTCCTGGCGCTGATCACGTGAAGGAGTCGCGCTCAACCTGGTGTTGACGCCGACGCTTTGCATGGATCATGTGAAAGCCCCAACTGTGCAGGAAGTCTAGCCTAGCCTACTCTCAAGTCATGGCAACACCGGCAAAACGTAACATTTCTGATGAACACAGATTATTTCAAAAAACATGGGAGGAAGAATTCGCTTTTGTTGAGGTAAATAACAAACCAATGTGCCTTCTTTGCTAGAGAACAATAGCAGTACCAAAACGGGCAAACGTTCATGTCACCATGATATCTATCACATTGACTTGGAATTACATATCCATCTGGGGTAATTTGATATACTCAGACCTGATTTCAATTTAGTATGCCTATATTTATTTTATTAAACATTCTTGTGATTTATTGCAACAGCAATCTAACACTTTTACATTTAATGAATAAAGCCTCTTATTGTCATTTAATCATTTGATATCCATGTGGCTTGAAATAACACTACAAAATAGTTTTATATGACCAAAAAATGTGCGTTGCGGCCCTTTGACACAGCTGTATCTTGCTGTGTGGCCCTTGAGCTGTGTAAAGTTGAGTAGCCCTGATCTAGACATTACTCGGAGGGGTTGTATGTGAACGCAAACGTCCGGATATATATATATATATCCTCTTGCCTGAACTAACCAGAGTATTTTATGTTGTTGTGGACACATCTGAAACAGACTTTCTCCGGTGAAGTGCTGTATTGCGGACCTGATTCCCTGGAGAATATCCCGAGTGTATATCTGAGGCTGTACATACATGAGCCGACATTCTGTTGAGTTTTAATCTTGGATGCTGCTCGGTCTTCGTCGTGCCTCATAGTTAACAGAACATTTGAGTCTCCAGCGTCATCAGGAATGATTCAGTCAAAACTCACCAACAGCCCACATTCCACCCGGTGTGATCAGTGATTAGTTTAGGGGTCAGAGGTCAGCAGGTGGAGGTTCAGTGCCTTGCTCAAGGACACTTCAACTCATTGGCTGTTGTGTCTGTGGTGACATGCAGACTACTTGCATCGGTCTTCCTTTCCATCTGGCTGGTTTATTGTATCTCTGTGTCTCAGTCAGTTTGTTTCTATATCCATCGACTCACTCAAAACTCCATTCAAAATATTTCAAAACTAGTTAGAAAGTCTTCAGAACTGCAGTAACAACATCAAATGTGCGTTAAGAAAATTCTCCAAAGTCCAATTAATGTAAATGTAAAAGATTTTATTATAAATTTCCAGTGGTAAAATTCTCAAAGCGCCTTTAAAGAAATTATCCAGAAATTATCCAGAAATTATCCAGCGTCCATTGACAAAATCCACATTAAAAGATCTCAAAATTCCATTAATAAAATATAATAAAATAAAATAAAACTCCCATTAAAACTTCAAACTCCCATAAAAGATTTCTCAAAAGTCACAAAATGATAAATCTCCATTAAACCACTCAGACGTCTTAAAGGGCAGCATGGTGACGTCACTCAGCACAACCCGAGTAACAAGCTGATACCGGTACACCTGTGTGTGTGTGTGTGTGTGTGTGTGTGTGTGTGTGTGTGTGTGTGTGTGTGTGTGTGTGTGTGTAATCCACACACCCTATTGAACTGCACCCATCCATACTGCCCCCCCCCCCCCCCCAACACCTCTCTACCTGTTGACTCATGTCCCTCCCTCCTCCCTTCAACACTCCCAATCTTTCCATCAGTTCTGAACTGCTGCTCAGACAGACAGGATACACTAGTGACAGACAGACAGACAGACAGACAGGATACACTAGTGACAGACAGGATACACTAGTGACAGACAGACAGGATACACTAGAGACAGACAGACAGACAGGATACACTAGTGACAGACAGACAGGATACACTAGTGACAGACAGACAGGATACACTAGTGACAGACAGACAGGATACACTAGTGACAGACAGGATACACTAGTGACAGACAGACAGACAGGATACACTAGTGACAGAGACAGACAGGATACACTAGTGACAGACAGACAGACAGGATACACTAGTGACAGACAGACAGGATACACTAGTGACAGACAGACAGACAGACAGGATACACTAGTGACAGACAGACAGGATACACTAGTGACAGAAAGACAGACAGACAGACAGGATACACTAGTGACAGACAGGATACACTAGTGACAGAAAGACAGACAGACAGACAGGATACACTAGTGACAGACAGGATACACTAGTGACAGAAAGACAGACAGGATACACTAGTGACAGACAGGATACACTAGTGACAGACAGACAGGATACACTAGTGACAGACAGACAGGATACACTAGTGACAGACAGACAGGATACACTAGTGACAGACAGACAGGATACACTAGTGACAGACAGGATACACTAGTGACAGACAGACAGACAGGATACACTAGTGACAGAGACAGACAGGATACACTAGTGACAGACAGACAGACAGGATACACTAGTGACAGACAGACAGGATACACTAGTGACAGACAGACAGACAGACAGGATACACTAGTGACAGACAGACAGGATACACTAGTGACAGAAAGACAGACAGACAGACAGGATACACTAGTGACAGACAGGATACACTAGTGACAGAAAGACAGACAGACAGACAGGATACACTAGTGACAGACAGGATACACTAGTGACAGAGACAGACAGACAGACAGGATACACTAGTGACAGACAGACAGGATACACTAGTAACAGACAGACAGGCTACACTAGTGACAGACAGACAGACAGGATACACTAGTGACAGACAGACAGACAGGATACACTGTGACAGACAGACAGACAGGATACACTGTGACAGACAGACAGACTAGTGGTGTTGGCTGCAGGAGAACCACTACGGTAACTGAACCGACTGGCCAACAGGTTGACAAGCCTGACAGCTGAACTCAAAATAAAGGTCACCAGAGTTCATTCTTCCTGAGTGAGAGCAGGCTGCTGATTGGCTGAGAGTCTGAATCTGTCCTGGAGGTTGACTCCAGACTAGTGAGAGCAGGCTGCTGATTGGCTGAGAGTCTGAATCGGTCCTGGAGGTTGACTCCAGACTAGTGAGAGCAGGCTGCTGATTGGCTGAGAGTCTGAATCGGTCCTGGAGGTTGACGCCAGACTAGTGAGAGCAGGCTGCTGATTGGCTGAGAGTCTGAATCGGTCCTGGAGGTTGACTCCAGACTAGTGAGAGCAGGCTGCTGATTGGCTGAGAGTCTGAATCGGTCCTGGAGGTTGACTCCAGACTAGTGAGAGCAGGCTGCTGATTGGCTGAGAGTCTGAATCGGTCCTGGAGGTTGACTCCAGACTAGTGAGAGCAGGCTGCTGATTGGCTGAGAGTCTGAATCGGTCCTGGAGGTTGACTCCAGACTAGTGAGAGCAGGCTGCTGATTGGCTGAGAGTCTGAATCGGTCCTGGAGGTTGACTCCAGACTAGTGAGAGCAGGCTGCTGATTGGCTGAGAGTCTGAATCGGTCCTGGAGGTTGACTCCAGACTAGACTGAAACACAGCTGAGAATCAAGTTCAGATGAAACCATTATACTCATCTTCCAGTCAAGAGTCTGTCTGTCGTTGTGTCTCGTTGTCCTCATGATGACAACTAATGGAAAGTTTACTTGTTGCCATGGCAACGCTGACAAATTCTGATTGGAGCATCAGGTACAAGTCTCATGTAGGATCTGGTGTAACCACAGATCCATGAGGTCCAGATGGGAAGCTGAAAACAGAGCTGCTCTCTCTGTCTGTCTGTCTGTCTGTCTGTCTGTCGCTTCTCTCTGGCTGGCAGTCTGTCTGTCGCTTCTCCCTGTCTGTCTGTCGCTTCTCCCTGTCTGTCTGTCGCTTCTCTCTGTCTGTCTGTCTGTATGTCGCTTCTCTCTGGCAGTCTGTCTGTCTGTCTGTCTGTCGCTTCTCTCTGGCTGGCAGTCTGTCTGTCGCTTCTCCCTCTCTGTCTGTCTGTCGCTTCTCTCTGGCAGTCTGTCTGTCTGTCTGTCTGTCGCTTCTCTCTGGCTGGCAGTCTGTCTGTCGCTTCTCCCTCTCTGTCTGTCTGTCTGTCTCTTCTCTCTGGCTGGCAGTCTGTCTGTCTGTCTGTCGCTTCTCTCTGGCTGGCAGTCTGTCTGTCGCTTCTCCCTCTCTGTCTGTCTGTCTGTATGTCGCTTCTCTCTGGCAGTCTGTCTGTCTGTCTGTCTGTCGCTTCTCTCTGGCTGGCAGTCTGTCTGTCGCTTCTCCCTCTCTGTCTGTCTGTCTGTCTCTTCTCTCTGGCTGGCAGTCTGTCTGTATGTCGCTTCTCTCTGGCAGTCTGTCTGTCTGTCTGTCTGTCGCTTCTCCCTCTCTGTCTGTCTGTCTGTCTCTTCTCTCTGGCTGGCAGTCTGTCTGTCTGTTGCTTCTCTCTGGCTGGCAGTCTGTCTGTCGCTTCTCCCTGTCTGTCTGTCGCTTCTCTCTGTCTGTCTGTCGCTTCTCCCTGTCTGTCTGTCTGTCTGTAGCTTCTCTGTCTACCTGTCTGTCGTCTCTCCTCCAGAGCAGCCAAGTCAACAGCCTTACCTGTGTGTTCTCCACCCATATTAACCTCAGGCTGCCTATTTTCCTGTCAGCAGTTTCAACAGGACTTCTCTGAAACCAACCGCTCCCATCACTCACACACACACACACACACACACACACACACACACACACACACACACACACACACACACACACACACACACACACACACACACACACACACACACACACACACACACGATGTGACTAAAGCTTTATTCATATCACACTATGGTCTCTAGTGTGTGTGTGTGTGTTTTATGCCCATGTAATTGTGTATGGTTATCACTCAAGTCAAAACAACTCCTCTGAAGAAAAGCCTGTATTTTTCACACACACACACACACACACACACACACACACACACACACACACACACACACACACACACACACACACACACACACACACACACACACACACACACACACACACGTAAACAATGGTTATGACTACTGTGTTTTATAATCAGTCCTCTATCTATATATAATTTGCTGTGTGTGTGTGTGAGAGCTGGGCTATGTACGATTCCACACACACACACACACACAGCATGTGTCTTACATTACTGGTCTCTGTCTATGACTCTCTCTCTCTCTCTCTCTCTCTCAGACCACCTTCAGCAAAACATGTACACACACATATAGCACACACACGTAGCTCACACACACACACACACACACACGTAGCTCACACACACACACACACAGACACACACACACACACCTTTATAATCTAGTGAACAAGGAGAATCTGTTTAACACAAAGTGATCGGTTCCATCAGGAGGTCGTCATGGAGGAGAGAGGAGATTGACGAGTGTGGAAGGTCGATGGATCATAATGTCACTCCTAATATAGCTGAGACGGAAATCAATATGCTGTCTCTCTGCCTGTCTCTCTGCCTGTCTCTCTGCCTGTCTGTCTCTCTGTCCCAGGTGTAAAAGTCAACAGTCGGCCAGACTGAAACACTTTAATACAGGTTAAGATATTTCCACTGGGCTTCACATGGATCCAGTTCAACTGGTTCAGACTGGAGACAGGTTGAAGTGTTACTAGGCTACTCTGGCCTGACTTTCATAATGACTTTCACCCTGTTGCACTCACCCCCACCATCATGAAGTGCTTCAAGAGGCTGGTCCTGGCTCACCTCAAAACCTCCCTACCTCCCACACTGGACCCTCTGATTCACCTATCATCAGAACAGGTGTACGGAGGACACCATCTCCATGGCAACACTCTGCCCTCTCCCACCTGGACAACACCACCACCTATGTCCGAATGCTGTTCATCGACTTCAGCTCCGCATTCAACACCATCATCCCCTCCAAACTGATCACCAAACTCAGTGACCTTGGCATCAACACCTTCCCTCTGCAACTGGGTACTGGACTTCCTAACCAACAGACCCCAGTATGTTGGGTTAGACAACCACACCTCCTCAACCCTCACCCTGAACACCGGCGTCCCACAGGGCTGTGTGCTGAGTCCTCTCCTCTACTCCCTCTTCACCTACGACTGCACACCTGTACATGGTTCCAACACCATTATCAGGTTGGCCTCGTCAACAACAACGATGAGTCGGCCTACAGGGAGGAGGTCCAGCACCAACAACCTGGCCTTCAACACCAAGAAGACCAAGGAGCTTATTGTGGACTTCAGGAAGTCCAAAGCCAGCACACACACCCCATCCGCATCAACGGGACGGAGGTTGAGTGTGTCGCCAGCTTTAAGTCCACATCTCCGAGGACCTCTCTTGGACCCTCAACACCTCGACCCTGGTCCAGACCCTGGGCTCACCAGCATCTCTTCTTCCTGAGGAGACTGAAGAAAGTCCACCTGTCTCCTCAGATTCTGGTGAACTTCTACCGCTGCACCATGGAGAGCATCCTTACCAACTGCATGGTCTGGTACTGCTCTGTTTCAGACCGGAAAGCACTGCAGAGGGTGAAAACCGCCCAACGCATCACCGGTACCTCACGCCCTCCATCGAGTCGGTCCAGCACAAGCGGTGTCTGCGGAGGGCGAGCAGCATCGTCAAGGACTCCTCTCCCCCAGACAGACTGTTTGCCCACCTCCCCTCTGGGAGGCGCTACAGGCCTCTCCGCTCCAGGACCAGCAGGCGGAGGACAGGCTACTTCCCCTCAGCTGTCAGCTTGCCGAAGTCGCCAGCAGACCCCAACCCCCCCCAGTTGTGAATTTTCTTTGGCAATTCACAACATACAGCAAGCCTCTCCACCTCCCCAATTACTGACTGAACCAAAGAGACTGTGTGTGTGTGTGTGTGTGTGTGTGTGTGTGTGTGTGTGTGTGTGTGTGTGTGTGTAGGAGGGCCCTACATTATCACTACAGTTGGTGGTCATCCGCTTCTTCAGCCTTATCACAGCAGAATGATTCATGTCCGTTACACAGAGTTCCTACCACGGGGTGTGTTTCACCCCGGCTCACCCCGGCTCACCACGGCTCACCACGTTGCATCAAGTTACGCTGGACATTTTAAAGACCTTTTTAATGCCAGTTAGAGTGAAATATCAGACCAGCTGATATCAGACCATTCTCAACTGAAAGAACCGTCAATCTGTCCATCTATCATCCATTCATCTGTCCATCTATCCATCGTCCACGAGGAGCAGAGAGCAGCTTGGAGAGCAAGATAGACGAGTCAGAAGGAGAGAGAAGAGAATGAGGGAGGGAATAGATGGAGAAAGGGAGGAGAGTGGGAGGAGGTAGAGAGATGGATGGATGGGGAGGAGAGGGAGGGAGGGAGGGTGTCCTGTTTGACCTAAAGAGAACAGCTGACAAAAGATTAACACTGACTAGTTAACTGGTTCACTTCCACTTCAGACCAGGTTAGACCAGGTTAGACCACTTCAGACCAGGTCAGACCACTTCAGACCAGGTTAGACCAGGTTAGACCACTTCAGACCAGGTCAGACCACTTCAGACCAGGTTAGACCACTTCAGACCAGGTTAGACCAGGTTAGACCAGGTTAGACCACTTCATCACCAGTCGCTCCTCAACCTGCTCTGTTGTTTCTCTGTTTGATTCAGTTTGTTTTGGGTCTTGACCAAACCCCCTGCCGCTACCGTCTGGACTCCCCTGCTCAACCAATCAGCGTCTGTTTGACGCAGACGACCGCCATGACGCCTTGTTGAGGTTTGAGATGTGCGCGCGTCGACCCGTCCGCAAGCATCCGCGGGCTCCGCTTACCCATAAAACCCTGCTCTTTGTAGCTCCGCATGGACGTTTACGTGCATACTCCTGCCTTAACTCGACGCTCTCTTTACTCGACGCGCTCTTTACTCGACGCCCTCTTTACTCGACGCGCTCTTTACTCGACGCTCTCTTTACTCGACGCGCTCTTTACTCGACGCGCTCTTTACTCGACGCGCTCTTTACTCGACGCTCTCTTTACTCGACGCGCTCTTTACTCGACGCTCGACGCTCTCTTTACTCGACGCGCTCTTTACTCGACGCTCTCTTTACTCGACGCGCTCTTTACTCGACGCGCTCTTTACTCGACGCGCTCTTTACTCGACGCGCTCTTTACTCGACGCGCTCTTTACTCGACGCGCTCTTTACTCGACGCTCTCTTTACTCGACGCCCTCTTTACTCGACGCTCGACGCTCTCTTTACTCGACGCTCTACTTGAGTCTGTCAGATGCGACTGCAGAATATTCCTCACTTCTTTTCTTCTGTCCTGTGATGTGGTGGTCAGGACGGAGCTGTGAGGACCTGATGGGTGCCAGTCCAGAAGGCGATATCCACCATTTGCAGAAACAAAGTGACACACTCTCTTACAAAATCACTTCTCGCATGAAAGCAAAGCACATGACACGCTACTATTAAAGCTGTGAGTCATCTGAAGGTCCTTCCCTGCACCACAGCTGAGTCATCGGTGGTTTGGAGAAGCTGTCTGATGAATTCCAGGTAGTAACGTTCTTTAGGTGGATATAAAACGGGTCAATGACAATCTGACCCAAATGGATCCAAAACTCCATTTGGAGTCCACAAGGATGTATTGTGGGTGTATTTGGTTGATAGCTTTTACGATATAAGATATTGCCATTAGTTCAGTTACCATCCAGAAAACCTCCAAATGAAAGTTAGTTTTTTCTCAGGAGAGAAAACTATGTTATGTTGAGAAAATAAACCTTTTGTTGCAGTTTGGATCTTTTCATGTACGTTTGGACGGTTTGGGATTTAGGAACAACAACATGAATTGATTTCAATAAAGTGAAGCTGGTTTGTCGTGCAGCAGATTTGATATATTATGAGTTTCTTTGATGTTTGGACAGAAAAACTGCCCGTCTTGTCACTGACCCATGTCGCATTGTACAAAGAGACACTTCCTCCTCTCATTGTGTCAATTTAAAAATGTAATTAGCCTATTCTTGATTTTCCTGGGGTCCCTGAAGTACCCTGGAGGTGCTTGAAATGCCTCTTGGACAGATTAGTTTAGATTAGTTCCAGGCTGGCTAGGTATTCACCTGGGTGGAACCAGCTAATGGTGAACATCTGACAGCGGTAAAACGGTGAGAGACAGACAGACAGGCAGGCAGGCAGACAGACAGACAGACAGGCAGACAGGCAGCAAAGGGTAGCTTGCTTAGTAAACATCAAAGGGCACACAACTGTGGTAAAATCCACCCCCACCCACCTCCACCTACCCCCATCAGACCCTCAAATGCCCCACTTCTCTTTTTACACTCATTCATTACCCAATCAACATCACTAGTCCCAATAACAAATTACAACAGTTCCAGTCAGCCATCCAGTGATCAATACCCAACTCAACTCTCTCAATCATTTCTAGCACAATTATATTCCACACATTTTCACCATCAGGCTAGTTTCTGTCTTCATCTCAACCAGTGAATCTCCACTAGAATCACTTCTTCTGCAACTTTCTTATATTGAACCTACTGTTCTTCTTTCATTTCTGCTTTTAGTTGTTGCCCTAAAGCCATCATGTCTGTCAAGTACAGGTTTACAACAGGGCAAAGCACGGTGGTGTGTGGGGGTACAAGAAGTAATTCATAATGTGGAGGAAGGGTAAGGAAACGGGAATCTTCAATACAAACTAACAGGAGCCGTGAGGCCCAAAAGATACACACAAATAATACATAAACTATACAACAATAAATACTGCTTTAAATACAAATAGCTAAAAGTAAATGACGAGAAAATACATTTTAAATAATAAAAATGCATAATAAATAAAAATCTATCTAGTTAAATAAGCGCTAAATGAGAGGAGCCGTGTGGTTTACCTTCATGTCGCTCATGATGAGCTGGAAGAGCCCTCCCAAGGCGCTGCATTCCTTCTCTATACCCGCATCCATTTTTCCACTGGCTCGGAAAAATCCTCGTTACTTCCAACACACAAACTTTAGAAAAGTCGTCCAACCAAGTTCTGAAATACTCTGCTAGAAGAATCAACAGAGGCGTTTTAGTGGGGAAACCGAGTTACAACACCCCGAGGGCAAAGTCCACCCTAAAAACACGGTCAAAAACAGCAGTGGGGAAGGAAAAAACGAGTTAAAAAAACACAAGTAAAATCCAGGTCGGAGAGGGAGAGAGGGGGAAACTCAATACGTGGGAATAGTCTCTCGACCAAACCGAGCAAAGCCCCTTGCTGGCTCTAACTAACGTTAAGCTTAGTCAGCCGATGCTACCAGCCGGCCAACTTGATACACCTCCGAAATAACACCACATCTTGGCTGAATCACGGGCTACACCGCCTGGAAAATGTCTGACGGGGTTTTTAGTTCGATCCCGGCTGTTTCTGGCTGAAGGGAAAACAGAGCTAACAGCTAGCTAACTTGGCTAGCTAACTCCGCTAGCAACCTGTGACTGCCTTTCCAGCCGAAAACACACAGTCCTTGAGCAACTAATTCGTTAAAATACAACGGTATCCCTTATATCCGATGTCCGGTTGAGATGTGAATCTCGTAGTCAGTCTTTTTCGACGTGTATCCGAGCGATTTGACCTCTTTTTTTAGCGAGTTTTAACGAGATACCCAGCCGTTTTCCCACAGTTTCTTCAATGAGTTCAGTGAATGTGTCCGACCTGTATCAAGCTTGTCGTTATAACAAATACAACTTCCGGTCACAACTATGAAAATAAAAGCCCCAATTGACGAACATCTGCTACAGCGATTAATAAGATAATATGAAACTTCAATGGGTAACTGGGTCGTTGCGGCACAAAATAATGATAAGATACAGCAAATGTATAGAATATGTAAGAATATTGAAATTTGGAACATTTTCAACACAAAAACATGTTAAGTAGAGATGTATGAATGAAAGGTTTGGATTACAACATATGAGGAATTTACTGAGATGAAAAAGAATGTGAAATATGTGCAGTATGAAATAAGTGAGAAATTCTAACATATAAATGTATATGCAATACAGAAATATATTAAAATGACAGAAGTAGACAGCATGTACACAACATCACTCAGGTGTCTACCATGACAAAACTCAGATGGAGGAGCCATATGTACATATAACATATATATACACATTAATAAATAATATATAGAAATAAAATATATATATGAAAATACAATTTCTGATGTTTGGAGTGTTTTGTATTTATCATAGCACGTATTATTTACCATTTAAACATATGAAAGAGTTCATATATACAGGGCTGCCAAAAATATACAAAGCAATACTCAAACACCAAACAGAGTTTCTACTATCTTTAAAAACCTTTTCAACCTTTCAATGGTTCTGAAAGTGTTTCTACAGGCTACAGTTTAGTGTCCATATTGACCCATGCAAGACAACAGATTGAGAGTCAGAGAAACTCCAAAGTGACAATAAAGAATATATTTGAGGAGGAATCTGTAGTGAAAAGAAGGAATACCACGTACCGAGATACCATCTAATCTTTTTTACTCTGTATTTCATGTAATGGTTCACTGAGTTTAGACCTAATTGCATGTGAAGTCATGACAACAGAAATACAAATAAGTGATTATATGTTGGAAATTAAATACAATGTGTAGTGATAATAACAGAAATAACTGAATAAATGTGACATTTTTGCTGTGATTTCTCATGTTTGGTGCCTGTGCTGATCTCACTGGCAGTCAGTTCACTGTAAATCCACAAACACTTTCTGCTACTTTACATTTTACATTTGAGTCATTTAGCTGAAGCTTTTATCCAGAGAGACGTACAATAAATAACATTAAAATTAGCTTCAGTTCCCAGATGAAGGCAGTCAAAGATCAGAGCCTGGGAAAAACACAATAAACTACAAGGAGAAAAAAGGGATTTGTTTTCCAGTCTCCATTACTCCATTGGGAATTGAACCCACAACCCTGAGACTGAGAGTTTCTACCGACTGAGCTGACTGGGGCACAAATTATGCAGATTTTACACATTTTTGCAGATAAATAGATAAATTGGTTTATTTTGATAGGAAATTTGTTGTTCTAGGAAAATAGCAAAAATAAACTCTGTGTACCAAAGAGTTTTCCTTTATGTATATTAACTGTTCACAGGTTTTAACAAATCTTACTATGTCTTAGATACAATTATTTAGGTGGGTAGTTTAGGGGTAGTGTTTTAAAGCATTTGGAAGAAGTGTGCAAGCTCATATGTATCAATGGCCAACTCTTGAATAATGGCTATTGTTTTATTTTCAAGTGACATATTTTATGCCTTTATCTTGAAGGATACACAAAACTTCCGGTAATAGCTAACTCTGACTGGCTTGACGCAGCTGTGTGTCCGCGGATATCGGAGGGTTGCCGTGTGGCCAACCTGATGCGGCCCGCCGGGGCGGGGCTTCAGGGATACTTAATGACAGGGAACTTTTAATGAAAACTATCAGTGGTGGAAAGAGAAGTAAAATATCCTGCTCAAGTAGAAGTACTGATACCTTACTGAAACGTTACCAGTAGTAGAAGTAAAAATACTGGAGTAAAAATCTACTTGAGAAAAAGTAAAAAGTAGCAGAAGCAATAGTAATAGGATACAGCAATGAAAAATAATAGAGTAAATGATAGGTAGTAAACATGCAGAAACAGAACCAACAATTACAACAATAGAAATACAAATAAAAAGTATGAAATATATTAATCACAGCAGAAGATTATACGAGACAGAAAAATACATGTAATATAATAACTGGCAATATTAAAAATATACAAATATGAAATATATACAGTAAGAAGGTAAATTAAACATCTTAAAAGTATGTTAAAGTATGAACAGACATTGTTCCATATGATCTTTCCCATGTAATACCGAAAGGACAAACCTGATTCTTTCAATTGAAAAGAAAAACCTTTAAGTCAAATCATAATTAAGTAAAAGTAAAATTACTGATTTCAAAAATACTCAAAAAATACAAAACAAAGCTTCTCAGTTACAGTAATGAGAATAATTGTAATTAATTACTTCCACTCTTAAAATAATCAATTAGTCAGTGTTGGGCTTGTTACTCAAAAAACTAATGTATTACCCATTACACATTATTCATTACCTATCAGTAACTAGTTACTCTACTCGTTCTATTACCTCTCTTCCTTCTAAAATCAGGATCAATCAGTTTCCCCTCCTGTGATTGACCAGGAAACCAAACAGCGTTGATGCCCAATGTTCTTGTAGTGGGATTACTTCCTCCCAGAGAAAAACAACGAATTATGACTGATGGTCGGTGGGATTTAGTTTGTGGATAATTCAGCTTCAATCTGATATTTTAGAGGAGGTTTATTTGGTAACTGTAACATTATTACCAAAAATTATTATCACCTTTTTTTTTTACACTATTTACTCGTTACAAGGAAAAGTAATCAGATTACTGTAACATGTTACAACCCAACATTAGGAATGATACTGGAGAGAGATGGTTGTCATGGATGTAATAGCAGCTCTTTAAAACGCTTCCAGCCAATAGAATAGAATAGAAAGTGTGTGTGGTGTTGTGTGTGTGTGTGTGTGTGTGTGTGTGTGTGTGTGTGTGTCATTGCTTGCATGCATTTGAGTGTGTGTGCAAGCATGCACACCGAATCCCCAGATGTGTGTGTGTGTGTGTGTGTGTTGTGTGTGCGATTGCTGTGACCCTGTCATTTGTGGTGCAGCGATGTTTTTTAAAAAAAGGGGGGGGAAAAAAAGGGGGAAAAAAAACATTCTTTTTTTTTGGGGGGGGAAAAAAAAGGAAAAAAAACCCCCCCCAAAAAGGGGGAAAAACCCCCCAAAAAAAAAAAGGGCCCCCCGGGGGGGGGCCCGGGGGGGGGAAAGGGGGAAAAAAAACCCTTTTTAAATTCCTTACAAAACCCCAAAAAAATTCCCCCAAAATTTTTCCCTTTTCCAACCAAAAACCCCCCTTTTTTTGGGGGTTTTTTTGGGGGAAAAGGGGAAAAAATTTTTTTTAAGGTTGGGAAATGGGGGTTTTTAAAAAAATTTTTTTTTGGGAAAAAAAAAATTAAAAAAAATTTTTTCCAAAGGAAAAAAAAAATTTTTCCCCTTAAACCAAACCCCCTTTTTAAAAAATTTTCCCCCTTTTCCCATCCCCCCAAAACCCCTTTTTTAAAAAAAAAAAAAACCCCCCAAAAATTTTCCCGGGGGGGGAAAATTTTTTTTTTAAAAAAGGGAAAAAAAAAAAACCCCCCCTTTTTTTTTTTGGGGGAAATAATTTTTCCAAAAAAATTTTTTTAAGGGTTTTTTTTTGGGGGGGGGAAAATTTTTTTAAAAAAAAACTTTTTTTTTTGGGGGGGGGGGCCCAGGGGAAAAAAAGGGGGAAAAAAGGGGGCCCCCCAAAAAAAATTAAAAAAACCCCCAAAAAAAAAAAAAAGGGAAAAGGGGAAAAACCCGGGGAATTAAAGAAAAAAAAAAACCCAAAAAAAAAAAAAAAAAAACCCCAAAAAGGGAAAAAAAAAGGGGGAAAAAAAAAAAAAAAAAAAAGGGGGGGAAAAAAAAAAAAAAGGGGGTTTTTAAAAATTTCCCCCCCCCCCCCCTTTTAAAAAAAAAAAACCCTTCCCCCCCCCCCCAAAAAAAAAAATTTTTTTAAAAAACCCCCCCTTTTTTTCCCCCCCCAAAAAAAATTCCCCCCCCCCCCAAAAAACCCCCCAAAAAAAATTTTTTTAAAAATTTTTTTTTTTAAAAAAAAAAAAAAAAAAAAAAAAAATTTTTTTTTTTTTCCCCCTTAAAAAAAAACCCCCCCCCCCCAAAAAAAACCCCCCCCCCCCCCCCCCCCCCCAAAAAAACCCCCAAAACCCCCCCCCCCCCCCCCCCCCCCTTTTTTTTTTTTCCCCCCCCCCCCCCCCAAAAAAAAAACCCCCCCCTTTTTAAAAACCCCCCCCAAAAAAAACCCCCCCCCCCCCCCCCCCCCCCTTTTCCCCCAAAACCTTTTTTTTCCCCCCCCCCCCCCCCCCAAAACCCCCCCCCCCTTTTTTTTTTTCCCCCCCCCCCCCCTTTAAATAAAAAAAAAACCCCCCCCCCCCCCCCCCCCCCCCCCCCCCCCCCGGGGGGCCCCCCCCCCCCCCCTTTTTTTCCCCCCCCCCCCCCCCTTTTTTTTCCCCCCCCTTTCCCCCCCCTTTTAAAAAAAAAAAAAACCCCCCCCCCCAAACCCCCCCCCCCCCCAAAAATTTTAAAAAAACCCCCCCCCAAAAAAAATTTTTTTTAAAAAAACCCCCCAAAACCCCCCC
>JAXDDX010000307.1:0-7500 GCA_034670405.1 Hoplostethus atlanticus | reverse complement strand
GAAGGAACAGGTAGGACAGAAAGAACAGGTAGGGCAGAAAGAACAGGTAGGACAGAAGGATCAGGTAGGGCAGAAGGAACAGATAGGGCAGAAAGAACAGGTAGGGCAGAAAGAACAGGTAGGACAGAAGGATCAGGTAGGGCAGAAGGATCAGGTAGGGCAGAAGGATCAGGTAGGGCAGAAGGAACAGGTAGGAGAGAAAGAACAGGTAGGACAGATAGGACAGAAGACACAGGTAGGACAGAAGGAACAGGAAGGACAGACCTACTCTAGAGTGGCAGGGTCTGTAGTAACAGATGAAGACATACAGATGGATGATGAACTGTTGAAAGTGCCAGTGAAAAGGAAAACCTCAGAGGGTCGGTCAAACAACTCAGGTCCCAAAAAATCCTCCAGGAAAATCACAAATCCTCCTTCCTCACAACTGGAGGAGAACATGGAGGAAAGTGACAGTGATGTGAGTCCAACCCCTGTCAAAATGCAAGTAGATACTCAAGATGGCTATTCTATCACTAGTATTAGAAAATTTCTGGTAGACAACAAGGGGGCAAGGGCCCTCAAGGTAGAGAACTTTTTTCCAGACCTGAATCTCTTCTTGTATTCAGTCAGGAACCTTTTGAAGAACACAGGAGATTTAGGTGAAGAAACATTCACTGACCAGGAGGTTTTCCGCCTCAGGAAACTAGTTCAGAAGGTGAAGGCACAGACTCTTGATGACGACTAAGCTTAGTCTCAACTATTTTGCTGTTATGGTTAGTACTGCTCTGTTTGTGTTAGGACTCAGCTCCCTTTTCTCCATGTGTGACATAAAAATAGGCACCTTAAACCTCAATGGAGCGAGGGATGATCTGAAAAGAGCTTCTCTTTTTAACTTAATTAAGTTAAAGAACCTAGATGTAATGTTTGTGCAGGAAACGCACAGTACCGACGACATTGTAACTGACTGGAAAAGGGAATGGAGTGGGGAAGTCTTCCTCAGCCACAAGTCCAACAATAGTGGCGGTGTTGGGATTTTATTTTCTGAACAGTTTTTACCTTATTCTTATGTAGTGGAGAATGTTGTTGAGGGACGTTTACTGAAAATCAGTGCTCAATATGAAAATGTGAAAATGGTGTTTTTAAATGTCTATGCTCCAACTATGCCCAGTGATCGTTTGGTTTTTCTGGACACATTGTGTGATGCTATCCAGAACTGCAACCGTGAGGATTATCTGTTTTTAGGTGGTGATTTTAACTGCACTGAGAACGATAAATTAGACAGGAACCACCAGGAACCTCATTCAGCTTCTCTGAAGCGTCTGGGACGTATAGTTCAGTCTCATGAGCTACGTGACGTATGGAGATGTTTTTATAACAAACAAAGACAGTACACTTGGTCTCACAGTAAGGACAACTTGCTCTCCATGGCTAGACTTGATCGTTTTTATTGTTTTAAGCATCATTTTAGTGTTTTTAAAAGATGTTTTATCAGCCCGGTCGGTTTCTCTGATCATTCCCTCGTGCAGTGCTCTGCTTTCATAAAGAATGTCAAACCAAACAGTGCTTTTTGGCACTTCAATACAAGTATGGTTAGTGATAATCATTTCAGAAATGTTTTTAGTTTTTTCTGGAGTGAACACAGAAACAAGAAGGCTGATTTTATTTCTTTGCAACAGTGGTGGGATGTTGGGAAGAGCCTGATAAAGCAGTTGTGCCAGCAGTACACTCACAATGTCACAAGGGACATAACCAGATCTATGAGGGATCTAGAGATTGAAGTGGTGGAAATCCAGGGTTTAGCAGATTCCACAGGAGATCGAGGCCACATTGAGGTTCTCAAATCCAAAAAGTCAGCTTTGAGTGACCTGCTGGGTGTGGTAGCACAGGGAGCTCTGGTACGTTCCAGGTTCCAGAAAATCAGCCAGATGGACGCCCCATCACATTTCTTCTTTGGGCTGGAACGCAAGAATGGGCAAAGAAAGCTCTTCCATTCATTGCGTTCTAGCACAGGAGAGATTTTGACTGAGTCAACTGAGGTTCGCAGATATGCTGCAGCCTTCTACAGGGATCTGTATGGGACAGAACACAACGAGGAGCTAGCAGTGGCACAGAGCTTTTTTAACGGTCTACCTAAGATCAGTGAGGACTGCACAGCAAAACTTGAGGCAGAGCTGTCCATGGCTGAGTTGCAGGCAGCTCTGCAGAGTTTGGAGACTGGCAAGGCACCGGGTATCGACGGTCTACCGGTGGACTTCTATAAGACTTTCTGGCCGGTGATTGGTGAAGACCTGTTGGCTGTTCTGCGGGACAGTCTCACGGAGGGTCGGTTGCCATTGAGCTGTAGGAGGGCAGTCCTCACTCTGCTGCCCAAGAAAGGAGATCTGCAGGAGCTGAAGAACTGGAGGCCTGTGTCACTGCTCTGTACAGACTATAAGCTCCTCTCCAAGGTGTTGGCTACCCGGCTGAGAGAAGTGATGGGGCAGGTTGTTCACGTCGACCAAACTTACTGTGTACCCGGCAGGTTGATCACTGACAATGTTAGCCTAATTCGGGATATTTTGGACGTCTCTAGTTCATTGGGACTTGAAACTGGTCTTATTTCCATAGATCAGGAAAAGGCTTTTGACCGGGTTGAACACCAGTACTTGTGGCAAACTTTGGAAGCATTTGGTTTCAGCCCTGGGCTTATAGCTAAGATCCAGGTTCTGTACAGTGACATTGAGAGTGTACTTAAAATCAACGGTGGTTTGAGTGCCCCTTTTAAAGTCCAGAGGGGAATCAGGCAGGGTTGCTCTATGTCTGGTATGCTGTACTCTCTGGCCATAGAGCCCCTGCTGCACAAACTGAGGACAGAGCTGTCTGGAGTTCAGTTTCCTGGCTGCAACACCAATTTTAAACTGTCTGCTTATGCAGATGACCTTGTTGTTTTAACAAACAAACAAAGGGACATTGATATTTTAGTAGACAACATTAATAGTTTTGGTTTGCTCTCATCAGCAAAAGTCAACTGGGGAAAGAGTGAGGCTGTGGCCATGGGAGAGGGGATATTTAAGCTCAATTTACCAGGGGGATTGACCTGGAAAAGAGGGGGGCTGAAGTACTTGGGAGTGTTTTTAGGAGATGATAATTATGTACTGAAAAACTGGGAAAATACATTGGAGAAGGTGGAAGGTCGTCTGAGGAGATGGAAATGGATACTACCCAAAATGTCGTATAGAGGGCGCATGTTAGTCATCAACAACCTAGTTTCTTCCACTCTGTGGCACCGCCTGGCATGTGTCGACCCACCTACCAACCTCCTCGCAAAGGTTCAGGCTGTGTTGATTGACTTTTTTTGGGATAAGTTGCACTGGATCCCTCAGAGCCTGCTCTATCTCCCCAAGGATGAAGGAGGCCAGGGAGTAATCCACCTGGCCAGCAGGGGTGCTGCTTTCCGGCTCCAGTTCATTCAAAGACTGCTTCATGGGCCTGGAGACCTGGTGTGGAGACCTCTAGCCTGTGCCATACTGAATCGTCTTGGTGGCCTGGGGATGAGCAGATCGCTGTTTTTAATGGATTTTAAAAATCCCAGTTTTAATGGATTACCTGCTTTTTATCGTGGTCTGTTCAGAGTGTGGAGTCTTTTTAAAAAGGAGAGACTGGAGTCTACTGATTCTCTTTACTGGCTTTTAAAAGAACCAGTTGTACATGGAAGTCGTTTGGACGTGGTCAGTCGGGCCGGACCCACAGTCCAGATGCAGTTCTGCATGGCGGGGGTGACCACATTGGAACGAGTCGTGGAGCTGGCTGGGCCGAACCTGGAGGGTGCGGCTACGCTGGCTTCTCACCTGGGTTTTAGATCTGCTCGTTTTATTGGTCAATGTCTTAACAGTTGGAAACATCAGCTCACGGATAAGGAACAGGCTTCACTAACAGCATATTTTAATGGTTTTACTCATCCCAACATTGATGACCCCTTTCCAATTTTAAGACTGTTTCCTGAGTTTGGAGAATGTACAGGTCCCCTTTTAAAAATACCAGACTCTCTTAACCCAGAATTACACAGATTGGAAGGTAAAGAACTGTATGTGTTGTGTGTAAAAGTGCTAAACAAAACCAAACTGAATGGTCGGTCTGACACCCCCTGGAGAGCTCATTTATGTCTGGGTGATGATGTGAGTCCAGTGTGGAGGGCACTCTACAAACCACCGTTGATAAAAAGAGCTGGTGATCTGCAGTGGAGAATCCTGCACGGTATTGTGGCTGTTAATGCCTTCATCTCAGTTTTAAACCCAAACGTCACTGATGTCTGTCCTTACTGTCCACACAGAGAAACTGTCTTTCACTGTTTTTTAGATTGTTTTAGACTCAAACCCTTGTTCCTGTTGCTAGAGAAGCTGTTTGCTGCATTTGGAGAGGTTTTCACTAAAGTCACTTTTATTTTTGGTTTCAGATACAGTCAAACATCGAGAGTCAAATGTCAGCTGGTGAATTTCATTTTAGGACAGGCAAAAATGTCCATATACATTAGCCGGAGAAACAGAGTTGAGCAGTCCACAGATGTTGAGGCAGAGCTTTTGTTTGTCAGGATGGTAAGGGCTAGGTTAAAAGTTGACTTCAGCTTCTACAGGGCGATGAATGATCTAGATCAGTTCACCAGTATCTGGTGCTACAGAGAGGCGCTGTGCTCCGTCATGGAGGAGGAACTTCTCTTTGGGCCTGAGTTGGCTTGAAGGGTTCCTTCCTGTAGGGTTTTTTTGGGGTTCCCTTGGTTCTTGTTACGTTTGTTTATTTATCTATTATTATTATTTGTTTTGTTTGTTTTTGTATCTTGACTGACCTTGGATTACCTTGTCGGTTTAAAAAAAAAAAAAAAAAAAAATTGTCTGATTTATGTATGATTGCATTTATTTTTTGTAAACTGAAAATCTGATTTCAAATAAAGGATTAATAAATTCAAATTCTCTCTCTCTCTCTCTCTCTCTCTCTCTCTCTCTCTCTCTCTCTCTCTCTCTCTCTCTCTCTCTCTCTCTCTCTCTCTCTCTCTCTCTCTCTCTCTCTCTCTCTCTCTCTCTCTCTCTCTCTCTCTCTCTCTCTCTCCCCTAGTATTCCTATTTGCAGTGCTAGCTTTCCCAGTCTAGTAAGTTCCTTGTCTGTTATTGCATCTCCTACTCTTGATTAAAGTCTTGCTATTCTGAGATCCTCTGCCTCCAGCCTGTGTCTGCTTCTGGGTCCACCAGTACTCGATCACTTCCACCAGGGTCCTGACATCACGGCATTGCCGCTCAACTTGTTCTACAGGTCCGAGCTGAGGGGGAGGGTATGTGGCAGACTGGGTTATCTGCCACAGGAAAACTTAAAGGAATTACATTCTCCAGCTGACAACGGCCAGTCGGCCATCTTGCCTATTAAAGCAGAATGTCTTCTACAGTCCAGGGGGAGACGATCCAGAGAGCAGCCAGGGAGGCTGCTGAAGGTCCTCCTCACAAGATTGACTTCTAAGAAGTTCTAAGTTTAAGTTGTCATATAAGTAAGTGAATTAAAAGTACCGTGTTGTTGCAACCCGGCATCCTGTGTGATCTGTGCCACGTATCTGCCCTCAGAATGGGCTGGTGACCCTTGACCCTTTTGAGGAAGAGAATATACTAATTGTGTTATTATTCAGAGAATAACATTTCTGAGAGACAGAAAAAGAGAGAGAGAGAGAATCAGGGCGAGAGAGTATTAGTTAACCATGACCAAGTCACAATGTGAATACATTTACAACACAAACTAAAGTCAGTAACCCAATAAAATCACACAGCTGTGTACTTTGCATGGAGGTTGTTCTGTATTGTTTTTTTACTACAACCTTTTCGTCTCTTCATCTTTCTGTGTTATTTTTCAGCATCCTAAGAATCAAAGACAACATGAAGAACAAAAGATTTCCAATATTTTCACGCTCCAAATTCTCCTCCAAAGGAGAGGACAGGACCATGTCCTATCCTAGATGACTACTGATGTTTGACATGGTCCTGGTTAACATCAACGGTCACTAGGCCTGGGTTTGTTTATGGGCCTTTTCTAATCTTATCAACAAACTAAGTATAAAGTCCACAGTTATGATCATTTCCTGTAAATGACTCATTGCACTCACAACCTTCATGTCTAAGAATAAAACTTACTCAAGTAATACTAAGAGCAAATGTTTTCAAGGACATGTAAAGGCTCAGACTTTTGAAAGAAGTCAAAGTATTGTAACTCTGAAATGTTACTCAAGAACACCAAGACTAGTTGATAGTCAACCAAACAACCATTTGTTGTTTTTTCAGTTTTAACTTTTAAATCAAGGAAAACCCACTTCTGTGCTGTCATGGAGTTGATTTAGATGAGCTCCATTAAACCACTACAACTATAGGGAAAGGATTGTGAATAATAATAATGTTTCTGAACCACATCAAGTTGGAAATGAATGAGGTGTGTATAAATAAGAGACTTTGGACACACCCCCTGGCCTGACAAAGCTCCGCCCCTTACCTGAATGACCTGAGACAAACCAGGAAACAGAGGTTGTCATTCTTCCTCTCTTCACTGAGAAGAGACAGACGATAAGATTCACCTTCAGACCAAACCCACGACTTCCACTGAGGGAGGACAGCCGGCCTCTCCAAGATACAGGAGGGAATACTGGGAATACTGAAATACTGGAATACTGGAATACTGAAGACCTGACCAGTGTGAGATGTGGAGAGAGACAGAAGCTTCCTGAAAACCCAGAGAGGTTTAAATACTACTACTACTACTACTACTACTACTACTACTACTACTACTACTACCCGCTCTGTCCTGAGATCTGAGGGCTTCAACTCAGGGACTCACAGCTGGGATGTTGAGGTTGGAGATAATACAGTCTGGAGACTTGGGGTGGCAGCAGAGTCTGTCCAGAGGAAGGGAGGAATAAATAATGCATTATGGGTAATAAGGTTCCATGATGGTAAATACACAACATCCTCCTCATCAGATCCATCCACTGTCCTCCCAGTGAGGAAGAAGCTCCAGAGGATCAGGTTCATCTGGATGGAACAGAGGAAAGCTGTCATTCTCTGATCCTGATACTAACCAGACTACACACCTTCAACACACTTTTATGACAGGGTGTTTCCCTACATTAACACTGGGGATAAACCAGTAAGAGAGTGATGAAAAAGAAGATGGGGGAAAGCTGTGCTGCTGATTAAGTGATGAAGATAAAGGTCATGTAATAACAAGCCCTCTGTTTTTTGTGGAATATCATATTAAAGGGTTTTTGTATAAAAACAATTTTAACATTTCCCCCAAATTCGTTTTAAACCTTAACCACAACCGCTTGGATCTAGAACAGTAGTTTTTCCGTTCTTTTGGAACAGGTACCCACCTCCTGAAACCAAACTGAAATTCCACCTAAAAACACCATTCCCCCAGGACGAAAGCAACGAATTTTCTAGTGACTGGGGCCCCGGGTTTTTGTTTGGGTTCGTTTTATTTTTGTAGGTTTTATTATTTCTAAGGCATTTGGGGAAAGGG
>JAXDDX010000306.1:0-248722 GCA_034670405.1 Hoplostethus atlanticus | reverse complement strand
AAATAAAAATAATTTTTTCTTAAATCCAAAGTTTTTTTCAAAAAGGGCTTAAAAAATTAAAAAAAAAACAAATAAAAATTTTTAAAATTTTTTAAACTTTGCTCTTTGACAGTTTTTTGGTTTGCATCCCAAATGCAAAAAAGGAAATTGGAGTATCAAATTGTGATTAAGAGTTTTCACTTTGAAACTTTTTTTGTGAAAATTGAGTCAAAGAAAAAAGAAAAAATGCAAGAGCTTGCAGTCAGGTGGAAAAAAAATATATGCAGGTTAAAAGGGTAAAAATAGTTTTGATAGTACGTGAGTTAGGGCAATTCGCTGTTTTACCAAAATCACCCACCTTACCAGATTGTTTTCCTCTGGAAGCTTCTGCGGGGCAGTCTTTGGGGGAATTTGCCGTATCTTTGGTGTAAGCGGTTTTGCTGGGGGTGTTTTCTGCAACCCCTTTCCCCCAGAGATCCATTGGTATCAGAGGGCCCAGGGGGTCTTGTTCTTGGATTTTTGTGAAGTTTTTTGTAGGGGGCGCTCCCCAGTTCACCCAGAAATCCCCAGTTGTCTTTTTTTTTTCCAAACAAAAAAAGTTGCTTTCCCTGCTACCTCAATTCCCAAAGTTTTTTCACTTACCCTTGGAGACTGTATGTTCAGGGATCCCGTGTTACATCCTTCCTGAACATGAAGTCAAAAAAATCGTTTGTGCCTCACAATAGAACCCAGGGCATAAAAACACTTTAATGTCTTTTTAAAATAAGCACTAAAATGTGAATTATCTTTTCCCTTATATAGACAATGCTGTAAGTTGAATTTCTAAAACATAAAGCTAAATTAATGATTAAATTGATTTCCACATGGTGTTTTTTTTTATATGAAGTACATGATAAAAAAAAAATTTATAAATTTAAAATCTCCACTAGGCTATGTGCTAGAAAAAATACCTCAACATTTTCAATTGTAATGATCTTTCATTACTTGGGGTGTTCGATGGGTGTTCTTGTATGCAGATCTGTGTTTTGGGAGTTTCCAGCTTGTAGGCCCCCAAATTTGGATCTCCCGGGAGGGATGACGGAGATTTTGTCCAACATTTTGGGAAGTAGGAATGAAATTTTTGAAGGATGATGTCCCTTTTTTGTTCCATTTTAAAAAAATGAAAAAAATAAAACAAAAATGCCTTTGTGTATGTCCAAACCTTAAAAAAATTCTGAAAAAATAAAAACATGAAGTTACCCAAATTTGGGCCCCACATCACAGGCAACAACCCGTTGCTAACATTTTCAATTAAAATAGAGCAGGGTCCCAAAAGGTGATCTCTGTTTTGGAGGGTGAAATTTTCGCAACTACTTTGTACTGATTTGGATAATTTTTTGGGCAATTGGGGAATTCCCGTTAGGATTTTGGCAAACGCTGTCGACTTGAAACAAAAAGATTTTAGTTTTTAAATATGCAGAATTGTGTATTTAGGGTTTTTTAAAAACCCCTGATTAGAATTGTAAACTGAGTGGAAACAGAAATGTGCTTGTATTTTTGCAGACTTGGTTTAAGGGTTTGGTACATGAATTTTAACATCCCTGTAAAAAGATCACCTACCGTTTAAGACATGTATAACATCTATCACAAATCTGCTTGTTACTTATTTAGTTGTTTACCAACTTAGTTATTTATTTGTTTACCTGGTTACTTACTTGTGTCCATGTTACTTACCTTCTTATTTACCTGCTCATTTACAACATTATTCAACTGCATATTTACTTACATGCCTTCTGACTTACCTGTAGAAAGATCACCATCCTACTGGGACAGATAGAACATATTCATGTACATGTCCACAAACTTGCATACATGCATACACTCACAAACCTCCATCCTTAATTTCTTATTTAACTACTGGTACACATTCTTACCTGTTTACCTACCTGCCTATTTACCTGCTTATTTTGTCATTGAAATGCTTATTTACTTGCTTACCTGCTTACTTACCTAAATTCTAACATCCCTGTGAAAAGATCACCTACCGTTTAAGACACGTATAACCTATATATGCATACAATCACAAATCTGCTTGTTACTTGTGTCCATGTTACTTACCTTCTTATTTACCTGCTCATTTACAAACTTATTCAACTGCATATTTACTTACATGCCTTCTGACTTACCTGTAGAAAGATCACCATCCTACTGGGACAGATAGAACATATTCATGTACATGTCCACAAACTTGCATACACTCACAAACCTCCATCCTTAATTACTTATTTAACTACTGGTACACATTCTTACCCGTTTACCTACCTGCCTATTTACCTGCTTATTTTGTCATTGAAATGCTTATTTACTTGCTTACCTGCTTACTTACCTAAATTCTAACATCCCTGTGTAAAGATCACTTACCGTTTAAGACATGTATAACCTCTATATGCAAACAATCACAAATCTGCTTGTTACTCCTTTACTTAGATATTTACTTGTTTACCTGATTACTTACCTGATACTTACATGTTTTCTAACCTACCTGTAGATGTGGACAGACCTAACATATACATGCATACACATTGAAACCTGCTTACTTTTTAAATGTTTACTGACACATTCATTTCCTTGTTTACTTACCTGCTTATTTACTTTCTTACTGACTCATTGCAATACTTACTTACTTATCTTCCTGTTTATTTACTTTTTGTCAAACTTACCTTTACCAACATGAACTCTACACAGACTAAGATTCAGGTCCCTGCATATTTCCTTGTCTGTTTACTTACCTGATTATTTACCTGCTCATTCATGTACTAATGTAACTTGTTACTTGCTTGATTACCTGATTTTGAATCTACCTATAGTAAGATCTACTGGGGAAGGTCTAACATATGCATGCATACACACAAACAAGTTTACTTATTTACTTGTTTATCTAGTTTTGAATACTTTACTTATGTATTGGTTTATGCTATAGACTTACATGCATAAACACTCAAACCAGCTTACTTAGTTACATGTGTACTTACCTGTTTATTGACTATTCATTTAATGCTTATTTACTTACCTACTGTACCTGCTTTCTGAAGTAGCTGTAGAAAGTTCCCCAACATACTTGGACAGATCAAACACATACATGCAGACCCGCAAACCAGCTTACGTATTTACTTGATTAACTAGTTTTAAACCCTTTACTTAATTATTGGCAAATGTTGGCGTCAAACAAAAAGTAACTCATCAAAACAGAGCACACATTTGTCATTTCCTATTAATTACATTACCCAAATAGTGAGGAGTAAAAGGTTTTCAACCTCAGTTGTAGTGATGTTTTTGGAATTATGTACAGTAAGCATTCCCTGTGATATCAAAATCCTCTTGCAGGTACATATTGTACAAGTAAAAATGAATGTATTGGTGTCCATCATTATGCAAGAAAGAGCCATAAGGAAGACTGCACGTGTCCAAAATAGAACATTTATGCAAAAGGAGATGAAAACATTCAGTTAATCTACCTTACTGTATGCCATCAATTAACTGTACGACGATACAAGTGTAGCCACCTTACTGTAAAGACACCAAGCCATTACATATTTGATTACTATACTGACATTTACTATAATCACTGAAGATGAACAAATATATTAATGCTGTAATATACAAGATGCATTCAAAATGTGTACATGCAACTAAATAAATAAATAAATTAACATCCAGAATATCACAGGAAATACTTACTGTACATAATTTCAACTACTTTGCCTCATTTGACACAGTTTTTTTGAGTTTGCATACTGAATACAACAAGAAATTAGGAGTATCAAATTGTGCATTAAGAGTTTTGCACTTTGAAACTCTGTTGTGAAAATTGAGTCAAAGCAAACGTGAAAAAACTGCAAGCAGCTTGCAAGTCAACGTAGAACCAATATATGCAGGTTGAGCTAAATAGTTTGATAGTCACTGTGAGTTATGGGAATTCAGCTGTTTTACCAAATCAATCCACCTTACCAGCATATGTTTTCCCTCACTGGAAGCTTCTGCAGGGCAGTCATTGGGGTGAATTTGCCGTCATCTTTGGTGCTAAGCGGTTCTTGCTGTGGTGCTTCTGCACTACACTTCCCAGAGATCCATTGGTACTCAGCGTGGCCAGTGGTCTTTTTCCTTGCATTTTCTGTTGATGTTTCTGTAGGTGGCGCTGCCCAGTTCACCCAGAAATACAAAGTTCGTCTTCTGTTCATTCCAAACCAGTGCTTAATTTGTGCCGGGGCTAGCCGGGGCACAGCCCCGGCAAATGCCAAGAATCCGATTTTGCGCCCCGGCAAATGTCTTACTCAGAATCAGAGCCCCGGGCTCTAAAGTGCGACAACAACGCGTATTTTAAACTGGTATTAAACAACGTTACGTCCAGTGAACATTACAAGAGTAGGTGCGCGAGGCCGCGAGCCAATCAGAGCCTAATATGTAAATAGATGCACGCACGCACGCACGCACGCACGCACACACACACACACACACACACACACACACAGACAGACAGACAGACAGGAAGCTTAAAAAAATATTACAACGTCAACGTTTAGTTAGCTACTGATAGCAAGCCGACAAAACAGATTCACGGTTAACATTAATGCAGCACAAAGCTGACTGTTAGGCGACACAGAGGTAGGAAAAGTTGAGGCGAGTTGAGCCCCGGCATCTCTTATTTTATAAATTAAGCACTGTTCCAAACAAAGCAAAGTTGCTTACCTGCTACCTTAATTACCAAGTTACATACTCACTTACCGCTTGACCGACTGTATGTTCAGCAGGATCCCAGTGTTACATCCCATTCCTGAACATGAAGTCACAAACGTCGCTCTGTGACCTCACCAATAGCAACCCAGGCATCAACACTTTAATGTCATTTTAAATAATGCACTAATATGTGATATTATCTTTACCGTTATATAGACAATGCCTGCAATGTTGTACATTTCTAAAAACATAAAGCATAAACTCAACTGATTAAACTTGCATTCTACCACAGTGTGTGTTTTTTTGATATGAAGTACATGATAAAAAATTCATAATTGAAACTCTCCACATAGGCTATGTCGCCATAGAAAACATACCTCTCAACATTGTCAACTGTAATGACTCCATTCACTTACTGTGGCTGTTCAATGATGTTCTTGCTACTGCAGATCTGTGTTTGGCAGTCTCCCAGCGCTGTAGGCCTCCAATGCAGTGGCGGCTGGCCAATAGAGGGCGCTAGGGCGCCGCCCCACCACTGCCCACATCCTAGACTTCATTGAATAAGACTTTCAAAATTACTTTCTTTTTTTTTTTAAATGAGCGACGTAAATATTATATAGTTAGTGAGTAGAATGTATAATCTGCAATAAAATGGAGCTTGGTGGCTGCGCCCCACCAACGAACTGCGCATGTACAAACAGCATTTATCGAATGCTGCTGATTTACACACCACCAACCACTGGTTGGCAGCAGAGAGCGAGTGGCTCGTGGTACATCTGACATAAAATGCGCCAGAATGAGACAATATACTCGGTCGTTTTCAAGGAGCTAGTTTAGTAGGAAGGCTTGGCTAACTGTATGTAGTGACACCAATGCTTTATTTTGCTTTCCCTGCATCCTTTTTCAAACGACAGGTCTCAGACCCAGCATGGATTCAGACAGGTTTGAATGATTTAAACCACATATCAGAAAAAACAAAAGCAAATGTTTGGGAAAGTAAACATAGCTGCTTAGCTTGATGAAGGCTACAGGATAGGGATCTGTAAGCATAAAAATAAATAAAATAATAAACTGTGTCAAGTTCTGTGGTGCCATAGAGTCATTGAGAAATCTGCATCTCTCAAGGAGAGAAGGGCAAAATCTATGTACAAAAAGTTTAAGCCACAAGGTGGCAAAGTCATATGGCTTTGAGCCAGTTCACTCAGCGTTTTGATGGCACTGGGTATTTCAAATGTAATACCATATTAATTTATTTTTTTCTTAAATGTTATTTTCTATTAGGTCTTACTGTGTTCATAATTTTCTGCCATTGTCTCAGGGTTTTGTGTTTTTGCACTTATCGAGGCACTTTTCGCTTACTTTAGTCTTTCACCATTACATATTGTAGTATAAAAGATAATTATTATAAAGTACCTTAACTTACCTTAAGCACGTTTCATTACAACAAATGTTCATTCAGCTCAGCAAATACAAATAAAGGCCTTTTCATTTATTTAAATACACTGATGATACCTTAGTACATGTTTGTTTGATTTTTGGTATAGCCCCCCCTGGAGAAAAATGCACCAGCCGCCACTGCTCCAATGGATCTCGGTAGGGATGGTGGAGATTTGTCCAGCATTCCCAACATTTTGGGAACGTAGGAATGAATTTCTTAAGGATGACTGATCCTCTCTCTGTCTCACATGCAAATAGTGAACGCAACTCAAAGCAAAGTACACTTTGTGTCATGTCTCAAACCCTCAAATAAATTCTGCAAAATCTTCAAAACTAAATTCACTGAAGTTACCAATTGGCCACACATCACAGGCACAAACTAGTACTACTACCTCTTGGATATAATGAGTGTGTAAGGCAGTATAAGGCATGAGGGACTGTGGTAAGCTCACTTTATAGTCTTGCAGGTGTGCTGAAAGCTGTCGCGGTCTTCCTCGTTCTTGTGTTCCGCTTTCGGCTGCTGCTGTTCTCTGTGCGTCGTGGGTGAAGTAATCCGGCTCAAAGGACCAATGTTGAATATAATGAGTCAGTTCCCACCAGGATTTTGCGGAGTTTTTTTCTGATTATTGCGGCCCAAAATGATTGAATTTGCAGCGGCTTTTATCAAAAATTGCGATGCAATTTGCGATATTTTTCGTGTTATCTTGTGGTAAAACAGCAGGAATTGATGAAAAATTCGAGCCCCCCATCATACCCAAAACATTGTAAACTGCCCACTCTGTTTTTTAAGTTGTTTTTTTAAAGTAGTAGAGTAATCGTCACACATTAATACCTCCTGGGGCCGCCGGCTGAAAACTAGTTTTACTACACATGATCTCTGTCTAGTGCCTTTCTTTGTCTTTCATTCCTTTTTAATCCTAGTTTTCTTTACATTATTTTGTTTGTTTGTTTTCCCTTTAGGCTGCAATGCAGCATATCTACAGTTTGCCATTGTAGCACCTGTAAAAAGATATTTTTTTAATACCTGCCCAATCCCTTCAATGTTTTGTTTAATAATATACTGTGGCATGTAGTTATTTGATCAGTTCTAGGTTTATTGCACCTGCCAGTAGGTGGCGGAGTGAGCGGTTTGTAGTTCATTTTACTGGAAGACATAGAAGAAGGCGAGTGGGAGTGGTTGGTCTGTGCCGATAGTGGGGGAATGGTCTGTGTCCGGTGCTACCTTATAGCCAACTTGCATGCTTTACAAAATATTGCCGCAAAGTAATAACATTAACGTTTTCTACACCACTAATGCAGTCGCTGTGTAAATGGTGTAACACCATCACATCATTAGTTGACCCGTCACGTTCCCGTCTCGCTCTAATCTGTCAGGTATGTCAGTGCTGCCAATTTGACACAGAGAAAAAGAGAGAGAGGTCCGGAGCGGAGAAGCACATCTAACTAGTCACCGGCCTGTTAGCAGCAAATCAACTTGAACAGTTTATAAAATGATTAGGCTATGATCAAAGGCTCAGGATAACAAGAAAGCAAATGGTACAAATTGCATATTTAAATAAAAAAACAACCTCCCGAACATGTAGGAGTGTTAATGTAACATGTAGGAGTGTTAATGTGGAAGCATTGTGCCAATTTGACAATTTTATGCGGGAATATTGTGGGGTTTTGGCAAAATTGTAAGCTCTTGCAAGTATTGCGGCAGTTAGTTGAATTTGCGTTAATTCTTGCGATCGCAAGATCGCAACATCCTGGAGGGACTGGTATATGGAGTGAATATGATGCCAATATAACTTACAAATGTTTTTAGAGAGTCACAAATGTGAATGAAGTTTTGTGCACAGCAATCACAACTTACACGTGTTTTTTCCGAGTCACAAATGTAAAAAATAAATGTGTGCACAGCAAAAAAGATTTGTGCACAGTCTTGAATATGGATTTGTCAATTTGCACGCATGTGTGGATCTCAAGTTGTGGAGACACAAAACTTAAAATGGTTTTGGCACTATATTTCCATGTACCATGAGGAAAAAATCCACACATGTATGCACCAATCAAAATGAAGTTGCCTCCAGAGCTCATAACCAATCAGTGAGCGGCAACGTTATGCACGACCACTGGAGCATAAGTGAAGGTCTACAGTGCTACTGGACATTTGTTCAAGTATGGCGGACTGACTGATAACAGATAATATGGTTTAAGGTTTACAACCTTGGAATTTACAGTGTAAACTCTTAGATACCCACACTATGTTTTGTGAAAATCTTGTGACAGTAGGACCACTACAAGACAAATTGAAAGGTGCATGCATTATTCGGCAGGGCTTGTGTTGTACCTGCCGGGAAATGCATGCCCCCCCCTGATCTAAGGCCAGGTAAGGTTTACATGCTTGAAATTTACAGTGTAAACTCTTAGATACCCACACTATGTGCTGTGAAAATCTTGTGACAGTAGGACCACTACAAGACAAATTGAAAGGTGCATGCATTATTCGGCAGGGCTTGTGTTGTACCTGCCGGGAAATGCATGCCCCCCCCGATCTAAGGCCAGTTAATAATTTCTACTCGGCATGAATACATTTTCATTAAATATTACTCACCTCCTGCATTTCCGTCATATTTTCAAGAACATCCAGTTGTGCTGTGCATAACGTTGCTGCTCACTGATTGGTTATGAGCTCTGGAGGCAACTTCATTTTGATTGGTGCATACACGTGTGGATTTTTTCCTCATGGTACATGGAAATATAGTGCCAAAACCATTTGAAGTTTTGTGTCTCCACAACTTGAGATCCACACATGCGTGCATATTGACAAATGCATATTCAAGACTCACAAGACAGGATTTGTACTTGTTAGATGTGCACAAATCTTTTTTGCTGTGCTGTGACTCGGAAAAACACACGTAAGTTGTGATTGCTGTGCACAAAACTTCATTCACATTTGTGACTCTCTAAAAACATTTGTAAGTTGTATTGGCATCATATTTACTCCATATACTAACTCCTAAACCGAAATTGGAATTCTGCCATTAGACATTACATTAAATGTATAAAACTCAGACAAACGAAAGACAATACTTCTGCTTGCACCGTGCCAAACATTTGCCCGGTGTATACCACATGTAACATTATACCATGTTTCCCATGCATAATGATGCGGCTTGACTGCCTATTAGTTGAGTTATCACAGGTGTACAGTTTAAATAGTTAATGGTTCATCCAGCCAATCCCAGGGGAGTAGATAAGCAGTGCTGGGAATGCTCCTGTGTTTCTGACAAAGGTTGCAGGATTTCTTCTTCTTCTTTTCTTCCACTTCCTTATCTAACTTTGGCCACCACACAAAACTTAAGGCTAAGGCTATCATTTGTGAAGCCCTAGGATAGCACTGATTTAGCTGCTTTACACATTTTTCTGAGCTACCTTGGGGACAATTCTTGTGCTACCCATGGCACACAGCCACTCTGCTCGCTCAGCTCGTTTTTCCATGCAGTGAATGGTTAAAAGTCAGCCCCTTCCAGCTCTGACGGCCAACCTCTCTGCACCATCTCCCTCACACATGAGGAGTACAAGCATCTTTATCTGTCCAAGTACTTACTTGTTCTGCTCTCATGGGTGTGATGAGTTTTCCAGCATGAGTACCCTCTCCTCAGGCACTACTGCACTTGGTTCCTCTGGCAAAGGTCGTCGTTGTTGCCATGGCACTTTCCTGCGGGGACGCCATTTGTGGCACAGCTCCCATCTCACTGAAAAGTGACAACAAAGGCTTGTGATCTGTCACAATGGTAAACATGAGCCCTATGGATCTCTCCATTCCACCCGGTATGTGATGTGACAGTACCGTACAAGATAATGTCCTTCTCTGGATCATAATGGACAAAAACTGACTGCATCACTTTTTTAACCTGTTCAAAAGTGCCCCTGTGTTCGTCGCCCTGCTGCCACTTTATGTTTATGCATAGTAAACTAGATCTAGAACTGTCGACAGGTTTGGCAGGAACTAACAGAATATGCCTTCAACTCTGTCACGTTAGAAGGTGTGGGTGCCTCTTGGATTGATTTTATCTTATCATGCACTGCATACAGCTCTGTGGAGTCCACTTTGTGCCCCTCACTGCTCATGAACATGCACTTGCTCCTCTTTAGCCAGAGGCCAGCACTCTCCAGCCATTTCTTCCAGTCAACAGGATATCATCCAGGATGATATGTCTCCCATTCTACATACTTGACAGGCCCAATTATGTTCTGGTGTAGTAGACGGTCAATTTCTACTTAGTCTTAGGCATAGTCTTGGTCCTGATTTGAAAAGCCTGGGAGCTGTGTCCTTGACTTAAGTCTTAAGTCATTTGATTTACCACCCCCAACTATAGGCTAGGTTTTCTTATCCGGCCTCTGCCTACCAGATCTGGAGCTAATCCTTTTTTTTTTATAGTCTCTTTGGCTTTGGAAATTAACAAAAACCTTTTTGTTCCAAAGTGGGCACCAGGTTATCCTGAAAATAACATATCCTGTGATGTCAACAACATTATACTGCGTGATGCGCCACACATTCACATTAATGTAACAGACTTATTCTTGTACAAGAGGGGTCTTGCCAGCAGAGGGCACTGTGCTACAACAGGAAGTACTGTGTTTTCTCTAGTGAGTTTATGTCAAACCAAATTCTCACAAGTACAGGATATTCAATGTGGTAAAGAGAAGTGGGAAATTGGAGAGAGAATTGGAGAGCTCTCTCCATTTTGAGAGATTTGTCATGGCAGGAACATGTACATGTAGGCCAGTGTGAATGTTTTGGAGCATCAGGTGCTCTATTACTAGTAGTTTTCATTGGATTGTGTTAGCCTTTAAGTGGCAATGCTTGTTATGACCTTGTTTCAGAGAGATATTGGGGTTGCCACAGACCCCTGCTGGTATTTAATTACCCTTGCACTCTCCTTTTTATCACGAGGGGAGGGCAGCCATTGCCAGTGGGTGAAACTTTACCGTCCATTCCTTGAATAAGTCTTTTCTTTTGAGGTAATAAAACTAGATCAAGATGTTAATTCTGTTGTATACTGACCTGTGTGTGTGTGTGTACACATGCACACATGCAACTGCAAGTGAACGGAAGTATTCATTACTTAACCAGATGAGTCTGTCCTGCTGCTGGTCACATACAGGATGGGGTGGGAGAGTGTGCTTTGAATCACATAACACCCAATGAACATCAGACCCTGTGAAAATCGTTAAAATAGATGGTAATGTACTCTATAATTACTGTATAACAGAGGGTAATGTACTGTATAATTTACTGTTGCTGGTTCTCTGAACAGTTTCCAATGTATTTGGATCCCAGAGATGTGTTTTATTATGTTAGCATAATATGTTCCACTGGCACACGATTAAAGAGAATTCTTTGATAAGTATGAATTAATTAATTTCCTCTTTTGAGGTATAGCTGTGACAACAATCAGTAATTAACGAGAGAACATTTCCCCATCTACGTCTTTCACTGTTCAACATAAGGATACCAGTTGGCATGGTAACCTCATTTGCCATCTGCAGGCCTCATTCAGAGTGAAGAATGACACTCAGGGAGCTGTCAAGAAACAATTCAATATCATCTGTGACAGCAACAGTGGGTTATAATATGTCTGCATGAAGACTTTCTGCTTGATGTGCACCCAATTGTCTTTGTCAAAAAGGATAATAAACACCCGTCTTTCACTTAGAGCCAATCAAGGTTTGGATTTGTAGTGAATATGTTTGGTTGGTTTCCAGTGTGACAAGCTCACACATGGTTGAGGATATTCATTCTAAAGTGTGATGTGTTTAGTATGGAGAAATTAAAGGACTGTTCAAAGTCTAATTCAGCATCTGAGGATAAAAAAAATCCTCAGTGTTTGGCATGTGTCTGCATGTCTGAGTAAATGGAGGATGTGAGGTCACATGCAAGATGCAAGGGTGCCATTAGGGAGCCAGAAGCTTAAGGATAGAGGACAGAGAGAGAATTTGGAGCCATCTTTATGTGACAGCACCCGCAGAAGCATTGACTGGGACACACACACACACACACACACACACACACACATACACAGGTACATTTACTCCCCCGCCTGAAGCAGTCAGCCCTTACTGTGATGCCATTAGCCGTGTAACATGTTCAAGTTGAGTCATTTTCACAGCCACAGGGAAATATTATTTGATTTAGGTGAGCACTCAAGCAAAGATTGCAAAAGATATATCCTGTCTTTGCTCACTGGGTATGTCACATACCCTATGTCCTTGAGGTTAACATGCAATACAATAGGCTATTATATTGATAAATGATGTTGAATAATCTTGCTGCATTGTTCCCTCCTTGTTCCATTGCAAAATGTATACAATATGAAAATACATTGTTGCGTCAGACACAGAAGGTGAGGACTCATGAGCTTAGCCTAAATTATCTTTATAATTGTTTTACAACTGGATAAACTAGTATGGAATCCAGTTTTGGTTCTGTAGGGGTTTGTCACAACAGTAATTCATTTCTCTCATGTCTCACACGTGAATGCTGGAGCTTTAGTTTATTCAAATTGTATTTGCACAAGTTTTCTTTGAAGGATCAACAGGCCACTATAGGATATAACATTTTTAACATGCCATCAGTAAATAGTCTACAGGTATAATCCTCTGTGACAGTTACACAGAATTATGTCCTATTCACTATTCAGTTTTTCACACTGTGGTGAAAGATGAGAAATGTGATTTTACAACACATTCTAAACAGCTCGCGGGTGTCCTGTCTGCTGCTGCTGAACGTTCTATTCCTTTAAATTTTTCCGCGAAAAAGTAACGTGCTTGCTTCGACGGGATTGGCATCACCGCAGCGACGCCTTCTCTTTCCAGACGATTGGCCGGGCCGTGGGAATATTCAAATATACTCCTGATTGATTGGTCCGACGCCGGTTTCAACTGTGCGGAGGACGCATCATTTCCACTCCGACATCACGCTGTAGATCAGGTCGGTCGACTGCCGGGAGGAGGTATAAGCGGCGGCACGCAGAATCTTATCGGTGAAATTACCTTTCACGCGAGTATTAATCACGTCGAAGAAGTACCGTTCGTGGAGTTGACCTCATCAATGGATATTGCCACAGAGTTTTCCATTACTCTCCGGGACGTTAGTGTCGAGCTTGCCGTTGCAGAGGAGATACGCCTTCCGAGTAGGAGAACAACCAATCAGCCGTGGTGAACCAAAGATAAACAAGCCTTATGATGAGATAAAACTCTGTAAGCAATGCATTATGTTCTGCTATACATCGTTGCATTTCATGTTCCACGGACACAGTTGAGGGCTCATAGCAAAAAAAGATACTTAATGCAGAAATTGTTGTGTAGTTCGCCTGCAGTTATAGCAGACTCTCCGGGCTTTGAATAGTAGCTGTATATACTCCAATGATATGTGATAGAAATGGATGAAGGAAAGGATTTGAGGTAATAATTGAAAGGCTGTTTCAATGCATGTTCTCAGGATTATCCCTTCATTGATTTCTGGGTCGACAGCACTAAAGGTGGCGAAGATGCCCGGCGCGCATTAATGAATAGCAGCGTCTCGCCCCTACAACACATCGGTGTCCTGCTGTTATTATAATGCACGTGGATTTATAGGCACCGAATACGTGAAATAGCCATTTGGACCCAGTTAGCTACTTGCACTGATTAGAAGAATTATTTAAGTGGAATTCTTTGAGCCTTGGAAATAGTTAAACCTAAGATACAGTAGGCCTGCAACCGTTCATGTGATAGATGTTGCTCGATTTAAAGGCATTAAACCTAAGCATAACGGGACACCTTTTAGTTTCTGACTATATATTTACTCGTGCAACTCTTCTGAATAGGTACTATAATACAAAAGCCTCAAAAGGGTCAAGACTAGCAGTTCGTCTCATCTCCCTGCGTCGTGAGTCAGGATTGGTTTTGTGACCAATGGACAGCTTTCAGTAAGGAGGGGATTTATATGTCAGAATCTCACTGGATAGAGGAAATGCTTTGAAGTATATTATTGGTCTTTCAAAGCTTCCTCCGAAGGCTTAGCTTCCATTTCTATTGTCTAAGCCGGAGGTGGGATCATCGCACCTCATTGCACCGGTGGTAGCCGAGGTTGAAGGCAGCAGAGGGCCATATAGATTATTGCCCAAGTGGGAAATTGTATCCTGCCTGCTTTCCTGCTTATGTCAGATCATTCATTGTCCATAAAGATGGGATGTCACAGCTTTCCTTCAGGGGTAGAGAAGATAAAAGGGATGCGGTATATTATGCTCTCCTACAGCCCTATTTGGTATTGTTTATGACCAAAACTAAAAGCAACATATGTGAAGCCCCAGGGTTATGATGTTGTGGGTTTTTTTTAATCTTGAGGCATCTGACACACTGTCAGAAATGGCCAGCTGTCTCTCCCGTCTTTCCTTCTCATTTAATCTCACTCTAAATGTAAGCAAATCATGAAATAAACATTATGGCCTCTGACTTGCCTTTAACGTAATTCATCTGAATGAAACATTTAGTCCGTTACCCTCCCAAGGAAATTGCTTTATTCATAGACCTTGGTTTGACATTCAGTCCATCTCACTGCTCTGTAGAGTCTACAGTTTGACTAGCAGTGGCTAAATATTATTTTCACCTGCCAGTCAGTGTGTAGTGCTACATGTTTACTATATCACACACAATGTAATTACATTTCAGAGATCTGTATTGGTTTTCACACATATTTAAGGATTTTTTGTTGTTGTTGACTTTTTTACTGGACAGTTAACAATAGAGAGAGACAGGAAAGATTGGGACATGAGACAAAGGTCCTGGTCCCGGATTCAAAGAGACATTGCGTTTACATGGTATGTGCCTTAGCCCACTGAGCAACCAGCACATGTAGCACATCTTCAATATGTTGGAAACGTGGTGTTATTGACACTGTAACTGTGCTTTTGAATTATAATCCACTAGACGTAATCAGTGGTAATGAAACGTAAAATAAATGAGTAATTGTCTGGGCTTGAAGCTTATTTTTTTCTGGCTTGAGAGGCTGGTAAATTGGGTAGACTTGTGAACAGTCATGTGTTGGTGTCCCCTGGGGTTTCCCACTGATCTCACATCCCTCCCCGGCAGTCGGTGTCCAGGTCAATGAAAAAAAGGGATTTGTCATCTGGCTGCCTGCTCCCCTATGTTTTCTTAGAAGCCAAGTTGAGCTATAGTGGAGCTAGTCTGTGATATATTGTGACGTTTCGCAAGGCTCGCTCAATCTCAAGTGAACTAAAGGAAACCGTAATGAGAAAACTGAGGAACTGAGGAAACTGAGAATGACCTTTTCTTGGTTGTGGCATGATTATTGCCCAGTCCAATACAAGGACTTGTTAAAGTCTGATTTAAGATGAAGACTGACTTGTTCCACAATCTCATCCATGTACCTCCAAATGCTTGGCTAGCTGCGTGTGTTGTGAGTTTTATGTTATGTATCAGTCTGTAGTCAAGAGATTGAAGGATAGCAGTGACCTTGGAAAGCAGACGTCTGCCCCTGTCACTCTGCTCCTCTTACAGGGATGATTTCAATGGCTTGGTTGCTAAGCAGTTCTTCCCATGTACCCATAGTAATCACCTTTTTTTTTTTTATCTGCTAAGGGATGCTGTATGTAATTACAGGCAGCTTGCCATCTTTTGAAATCCGTCTAATTGGTCTTTTCATTTTAATAGGATGAGGGGGCAGGGGGTTAAGGGCGGAGGGTTAAGGACCGGACCTCTGAGGTCATTGGGCAGGGGGTCTTTATTTTGTCTACATTACGGTGCTCAGTCGCTACCTCAAATTAATGATGCACACTGCCAGATTGCACTTCATGCGACATCATTTGCCCTTAATGGGAAGGCAGCGAGCTGATGTAATTTTGGGTTAGTCCAGGGATCAAAGAGCCTTTTTTCCTAGAACAGTTTGTTTCCATGATGCCTGGTAGAGAGTTTATCATTAAGTGTGGAAAAGACGTTATCTCCCACGTGAGAGCCCTGAAGGGAGCGCTTTCCCAATCATGAGTTCTATGTTTTATTAACATTTTTAATGACTTTAAGGAATCGGTGACCCTTGACAGCATAATGAGCATAATGCCTTGCCTGTGCAGATGAGAGGGGGAGGCGGATATAGAAGGGGGGAGGTGGGGATTAGCCAGTTATTTTGTAGGATAATTTCTCTGTTGCATATTCAATCTGAAGAGAAACAGTTTGTCGCTTGAGGGGAAGTCAGAACGTTCTCCTTTTCTTTATGGATGTGAGACTAAAAGTGTATTCCTATGATTCCACCCATGCCTGAGTTGACTGGAAGGTAATTCTTAAAAAGGGAATATCTGTATTGACAAAACAACTTTCAGCTCAAGTCAAGGTTTTTCCACAGGTTAGACATTATGCCCCTAGTTAGCTGACAGTGTGTCCCAGTGTGCACACTCATAATGTGGGATAAGGATAAGATTAGGCTCTGTTTACCTTCTAATGCTACCTTGGCATTGGTCAAATTTTACCCCATGCAAAGCATTCCTCTTACCTTGACGCTGTATGCAAGGGCAGATTTGGGTGAGTCCAAGGCTTCCTACTCCTCAATGCTGTTCACTAAAATTAGGCCTGATTTTGCCCTGGCAGCTTTGTATTAATGGCTTATAAGGTACTCCTACATATACATATGGAGTCAGAAATACTATTTTCCAAAGAATACCAGGAGTATAACCTCTCTTTCCCGGGAATCCCATATTATTGTCTTGTGCACAAACACACATAAACAAAGATACTCATGAGCCGGGTACATTTGAAAATTGAGATAATGAGGTTTTGTCCTGTTTCATCTGCAGTTTGGATATATTGCTTGTGTGAGTGTCTTGCCAGTTTTCACAAGCTCACAGAAATAGCCTATACTCACACTTTAAATTAGTGGTTATTGTTTGTGAAACTGTGTGAAACCTCAATTTAAGATATAGTAGGTTGCTAACTTATTGCACTCTTACCTTAACACTAGTTATGCTCTTAGTTGCTTGTTTAGGAAGGAAATGCACTTACGATTTCTGGTGACTAGTAGTTTTCTTGCCTACCTATGTTGAATGCACTTATTGTAAGTCGCTTTGGATAAAAGCGTCTGCTAAATGACTGTAATGTAATGTCAATGACATATTTCACACTAGCCCAGGTAGCTGCTGGTGACAAAATGAATCATTCATGCCGGGATCACAAGGAGCTGGGCTTTCTTTCAGTTTAAACCTATTTTCCTCCCTATTGCGTATCATGTGTTTGGTCATTTGTGCACCAATACCAGATGTTGAATGCTGTTGAATAAATCGTTAGACGGTGTTGCCAGTGAAGTTGATCTCAGCTTTCATTGGGTGACTGCCATCGTTCATTTAAGCAACACATCTTTTTCACCATGAGGTAGTGAGAGTATACACAGATAGATACAGCTTCAAACATGACAGGACTGTAAAGGGGTGGTACAAGTCATTCTAACACTAACTAAATTGCTGCATTGTTTCCATCAATTCCTCAATTAAGACTTATTCATAGATTGTATGTTGATAATTGTATTCTTTATTATATTGGATTACCAAGTAAGTTCAATAGATATAGCAGATCTAACAAAAATAGGTTGGGTTGCTAAAGAAAAAGGACAACAACTACTATATTGCTATAATAATGGATGTTGATATTTCTTTGTGTAGCGTGATTCCGTTTAAATAGAAATGCTAGAGGTTTTATTGTAACGGCCAGGTGGTTCGATGTGCAGGGGTACAATGCAATTACAGATGCAGTGAATTACCTTCATAATAGCAAGGCACTGTTCAGTGGCTGGGCCCAGACCACAATGAGCATGAGGAAAATGTTGGCAGAACAATAATAATGCGCAAGTTTCTATTTTGGATTGCCTTTTTTTTTATGTGTCAGTAGTTTGTGATTCTCAATCATCATAGAGTCGAGGGCCTGTGGTGTCTAGCACATTTTAAACCTCTTGGCTTCATTATTGCATCGCAACCATTGTTTCTACCAAATTTAACATGAGAGAAATCAACCCCAGGATCTCACTTTGTGGTGATCATCGCTGATATGCAGACGTGTAGAAATTTTAAGGCCCGTAATGTCTTAAAATACTGTTGTGGTTTAACAACAGCTGGACATAACATACCTAATGTAACATAATCCACCTCCCAGACACCCGACCATAAATTCTGCGTGATTTCCATGCACGTCTGGATAGCACTTTGAATTTCACCCAGCCATTGTATTTATTTTACATATATTTTGAGCATGTGCGTGAAGTGTTTAGGAAGCCCTGGTTACCACGGTTGTAATACCTTTTTATAGGAGCTCATCTCAATGGAAATGAGGCTCATTGTTATTGGCCTCGGGCCTTGAGAGCGCTTATTGTGTAGAGCAGAGTGGCTCCGGGTTGTTTGGTTATCCTGTATTTGAACCTTTGTGTCTCTCAGAGAAGGAGAAAAATAAGAGAGCAATCTAGGTCTCTCATATGGGGCCCTGATACCAATTATGCAAACTATTAGAGAATTTAACCAGGCCAGCTGTTATCGGCTAATCCGGGAGTAATAGATTCTATTAAAAATGTGTTGGGGGTAGGGGGAATTGGTGGGTGTGGGTGTGGGGGTGGAGGGATCCTGCAGTGCCTATAGTGTGGAGACTGTGAGTAATTTATAGCCCACTTCTTTTACTCAAGAGGTTAAGCATTGCTCTGTATACTAATCATTTATTTCTTTGTTAATGAACCTTTTTTCCTGTCTTTTGTTCTTCTGTTGTTTCCCTTTCCGCACTGCCAGTCTGCAATTTCTTAGTGGATTGGGAAGGAAAACCTGCAGCCTATAGCACTCGCATGCTAATCCAACTAGAAAGCGAAAAGGGTGCTCAGCTTAAACCTTTTTTTCCAATATCATCTAATTATTAACTAAGTATACTGAGAGCTGCTAACAGGAGCTGAGTGATTGTGATAGGGAGGACTGCATGTGTTTTCTGTGCATGGGCGATGCACTTCTACCCCAGCACAGACCCTTGACGCTGCTATAAGGTCAGACACATGCTCTTATCTAGGCCCATGTGTAATATAGGGGTTTTAGGAGGGTGTTGCTCACTTCCCACATTGTTATGCTTGTACTTTGCTAGATATCGATGTACAGCAGCTCTCTACAGTCAAGCTGAACAGGCACTGACTACATTTTGGAAAGCATGTCAAGTTAATCAAATCATTTCATCTGGTGGTGCATTTTCTGGGTATTGGTGCCTGAGAGATTCACATAGCCTAGATTGTCAAGTGTTATGGTATTTTACCTGAAGCTAACATTAATTTTGTAGTACAAAAAGTAGTTCCAGGTTGATTATGCCTCATCAATAGCTTTGTCAAGGGTATTTTCTGAAGGGTACATTTGTCCTCAGGAGATGCCATCTGGATTCAGTTTAACTTTGAAAGAATTAGTTCTCTGCTGATTTAAACAGCCATCATCTAGTCTCCCCATCTCTGCTCTTGTGCCCTTGTTATCTTCTCACAAAGAATCCTGTCTTGTACCAGGACCGACAACGGGGCGCAAAATGAGACATTTTATTTTTATGCTATTTTCCCCCAGATCCTGGAAAAATAAGTTCAGCATTGACCGAAGGGGCCAATTTGTCTGCCAAAACATCCTTATCAAAAAACATTGGGAGACAAACGATGGACTGCAGAGCACAAGGTCCTTATCTCCCTGGCAAGTCCTTAGTGGACCACATCATGCCTGATAACGCTGCTTATCAGCTGCACTGATGTCGCCCCAGAGTGGCAAGGATTGGGCGTCCTTGCAGCTTATACTCTATCCCCTGTTGTTATTATCCATGGTAGTGGGGGCCTTGCGGACATTAACTTACAAGGCATGGGAATGGAAGAGGGGGGGGGGGATCACAGGGAAATGGAGAAGCTAGACAAATGGGTATTATCATGCTAACGATAAAGATCCTTTGCCCTATATTTAAGGTTGAGTTGAACTATGCTTATGACTGCTGTTTTTAACATTGTTGACATTTAGTTTGCAGTTAGTTGTCATGTTGAATTTTTATTATTTCAGCTAGACTGCAACTGTGTAGATATGAATTATAGGCCTAGTACATCAGGACATGCAAGACATGAAACTTTTTTTTTTTTTTGTGTAACACAATATGTGAAGGTATAAGAAGGAAAACAGGAGCGCTTCGGGAACCTCAAACAACCACAGGTGCTTTACGACGTCAGGAATTGAACTAGGAAAAATTATGACCACAAAATGTGTTCCCGTGGCATAAAAAATCCATGCACTCATGCCTGTTTGCAAATTAAAAAGCCTTTCATTAGAGGGCTAAGTCATAGAGAAACACCATCAGGGTGGATACACAATGCAGGTCAGGCAATTATATAGACTTTGCGCACCTGTGTAGCAGGATGTGCCCTAACCTTGCCACTAGGGGCAAAACAGTCTCCAGTCCCAGACCACGTACAAAAACTATGTACAAAATTACAAACGCAATGAAAATCTTGAAAAGAGAATAACTTATTACCTGTAACAAGTATATAATAATAAAGTATACAATAAACAAGTTAAATTGACCCAACAATAAGACTGTTCATCATAAAAACTATATTCTGATACCTGATTTACTACAACTACAGTCTCATGTGACAGTCTCATGTGTGTCTTTCCTCAGTTCAATGTAAAAGAGAGATAGGAGGGTGGGTGGGGGGTAGCTACAGAAAAGAAGACAGGGTCCTAATTCAGTCCTGGAAAGGTGGTAGCTTTCAGGGACCTCTCGTTGTTTGAGGCGTTTCAGTTTATCCCTCTGGAAACACTTCTCGCAGGATATTGTCACATCTGATAATTTCCCAGTTCCCATTATGTGTTGACTTGAACCCCTTCCTTACTGTATCGAGTAACAAAGTGGGGCTATTGAGTTTGTTCTTGTTTACGTTTGTGACAGAATAGTTTCTTTCAAGTGGCAAGGCTCTGTTATGTGCTTGCGTTAGCACCTGCGATTGATACCCTCTTAGTTTGAAGCGTTGTTGCATGTCAGCCGACGGGGTAAGAAAATCCTGCTCAGAGTCACATAATACGTCTCAGTCTATTTGTCCAAAAGGAATCTTATAAATGAGCCAAGGGGAGTGAAAGCTATCTGTGTGTAGTATAGTATATCAATCTGTAGCTTTCCTGAAGATTTCCTAAATTATCCTTTAGACATTTTTAAATCTAAAAAATGGATCTCTGTTTTGTGAACATTAGGAAGCATGTACAATGAAGGAAACCATGGGAGCAAAGAGTCAAACTCTCTTTTAGAAATCCTTACTCATAGTGCCAGATAACAGTTCAGAAAGTTCACTCTTCATCTTTTCTAATGATTTAGAAAATCATTAGAAAATTGATTCACCCCCCCCCCCCCCCTCGCCTTCCTTTTCCTTTTCTGGAGCTTTGGCTGTGTAGCGGGGGTCAAAATAATCAATTGAATCATGTATGTCAGCTGCATGGCGGTGGTCATTAACAATATGTGGAGGGTTGGAAAATTGATATAGTTTGAGGTCTTATCCCAGATATTAACATTCTGCTGTCTGGGATCACTTTGATCTTGGGCTCACTCCCCTTTTTAGTAATTCTATTCAAAGGCAATTTTGAGCTTAAATTTCCACAAGATCTTTAAATTTTAGATTTAGATAACAGGATGAAAGAAACTTTTCATCAGTGATGCTTTTATGTCTTCTTTCTAGCTTCCTCTACTGCTCTCAGTCAAATTTTTGCTTTAAACCACTGAACTCTCTCTGAATTATAATGTCCTCCTTGATGCATTTTTCATCCAGCAGCAAATTAGGGGAGTAATGGAAGGTATTCTGATACTTCTCATTTTCCGCTGGTGAAGTAGTGAAGGGATTCCCTAGAGATACCTTTTCTCTCTCTTCTGCTCTTTCTGCTCATCCCACTTTTGATAAATGTGTGGTAATGGAAGGGTTGTTGTGAAATTGGCATTCTTTTCAAAATGGAATCTGACCTTACGAAGGCTTTTAGCTCCTCAGACGTGTGCTCAGATGAGAAAGCCTGTGCTGAACAGTTTGAAGTGGGCTTGTCATTGAGGGACGGGGCGGGGGAGGGGGGGGGGATGCAAGAGAAAAGGAAGAGAGGGGGGAATCTCTTTAGGCACCTGACTAAAATGAAAGCCACTCTGTTCCTTCCTCCTTTTGAGGTGGAGGTAATCATGTTTCAGCAGCTAGTCAGTGAGCACTCTATTCTGTGGTCGACTCACTTAAGCTGCCCCCCGGAGCTTGTGGGAGAAATCAAAACAATAAGCCGAAAGAACCGTAGAAGAAAAACCTAGCAAGAAGAAGAGATGAAGGCAGTCTGATGGATGTATGCTGCAGGCTCATATTAGCCTAATTGAGGAGTATCACAATGTAATGAAAGTACTTTTATTAGTGTGCTAGCTGAAGGCAAACACAGTGCTACTGTTAGTGTGCTTGCTTCAGTAAGAGCGTATTCTTGTACTTTGTTCGTTATTATCAGGGTTGGGGAGAAACAGAATACATGCAACGGCGTTAGATAATTACAAAACATTGTAATGTAGGCCCTTACAGTAATTAAATTATAAGTACTTATCAAAAATTGGAGGATTACTGAAGGGTTGCGTTCAAACACCTTTGAAAGAAAGAAAAAAAAAAGATTAGATTAGAGCAATTTTCAGCAATTTTTCCTTTACAGATGTGTGAGGGGGGATTGCAACAGTATTAGGCAAAAGAAGAGATGCAAGAATGTTGTCCGACAAAAATGTATTTACGGGATCGAAATTTTACAAGCATTACACACACACACACACACACACACACACACACACACACGCATGCATACAGACTGTTGCTTGCAAGCACATTCACATTTTCTTCAGAAAATCGAATCTAATTCCAATTATAACAATTCCACTGAAGAGCAAATCTTTGGGTGTTATTGATATATGGGTCTAAGGATGTAATATTTTGCCTAGATAGCAGTTTGTCTATAAGACCTCATTCAGGTGCAGTGATGCCTGTTTTGAGATAGCCTCAGGTTCTTTGGTTTTGCAATGCTAGCATTCAGATCTGCTGACTATCAGATAATCAAAGAGATATTAGAGATTCATCCCTCTATGAATGATTCTGATGATACCCAGCTTTGTTTTCAGAGTGATCGCTTCAATCACAACTGCTGGAAAGAGGCTGGTTCTCTGCCAGACACAGCCACTCATTACGTATGATGATAATACTTACCAGAACCCATTTTAGTGAAAGAGCTGCTTTTGGCTTTTCTCTGCTGATCAATACCGCCATAAATTCAATAGGAACAAGCCCAGGTCTCGGAGCTAGTTAGCCTGGGGCTACAGGAGGCCTTGTAAATGATACGTGTTATAGCAACAGACAGAAAGAGGTTGATAACAGGAAAGGGCCATCATAATATCTATACAGAAGGAGGAAATGGAGCCGTTATCAAGAGATATTACTCAGCAGTTGAGAGGAGGGCTCCTGAATTTTAATATGGTAAAAGGACCCAAGAGGTTGCATCGTTTTATGTAGGCTGTAGTTTCGAGAGAAGAGAGACTCCTATGGGGTTTCTGTAACTTCTACCAGCAAGCCTGCAGTTTTCTTCCAAGAGCTAACTGATGTTTTGATGTAACATTTGGACTATTCAAGTACCACCTGCTGCTTATAAAATGATGCATCTTCAAACTTTATCTGAAAGTGGGCACCTATTTTCTGTCCTTTTTCACTTTGTGGCCAAGCTGCAAAGTCAACAAAAAACTTCAATGATGAAATCAATTATATGTAGTTGAAAAAATTCTGGTGTCAGCCAGAAAGTAACTGTCTGGTTTTCCCTTTTACCCTTTTAGCATGTTTACCAAAGTTGTGTGCAGCCGTAGAACCCCAGTGAACTACCATGCTGGCCTGCATCCCGAGACGGCAGAACGTCTTGCCCCAGCATCTGGTCTGCCCCTCCAAAATCCTGGATATTCCACCACCTCCGTTATTGCTGCCTGTACCACCGTTGCAGCCCTGCACTCACACAGGTGAGTCCACATCAAACAGGTGAAGACACTTTACTATAGATGACAGAGGACAAGCACTCAGCACTGATATCATGGACACACAATCTATCAGGCCCACAGAGCTATTACTAAATAAGAGCATGTTTATAACTGGTTAGGCACCTGATGCTTTATTATCAGCGAGAACCAATCATGTAGTCTCGTTAATAGTGCATGTAGAGTTGAGAAAAATACATGTATTCATTTTGATTTTCATTTCTTATTGTTACACACATTTTATGACGTTTTTTAGTTAGGTTTCTGAAGTTTCTGTTAGGATGTTGTCTGGGCCTCCTGATGGTGAGAGTGATGTGTTTTAATGCGCTCCTGCAGTGCAAATGTGTGCAGGCCAACGTGGACACAGAAATAACAGGGTGTATCAGCTCTCCCATGAAGCGTAACTAATGATCTTCAGATGAAGACAAAGTTTAGCATGCCCCAAAAGTGCTCCATGTTAGTGTTGCTTGCCCCATGCACAGCCGTCTACTGGACTGATCATGCTATACGAATTGAAAGGTTGGGTTGGTATCTTTGAGACTTCCCTGCACTGATTCTCATCGTTCTATCAGACAATATTTAGTCTCCATTTATGATTTATGTTTCTTCTGCTTCACTGATTAAATGCGATCCAGGCTGATACTGTTTTCTTTATGTATGTTACACCTTGGCCATACTAATAAGCACAGGTCCAAATTGCGTAGTGCTCTCCTGCCAGGTCAGTGACAAAGTCTAGAGGCACATCATAAGATCATATTATCCCAAATTAGGTTAGTCTGCATTGGTTCCTGGTGGCTTATAAACCTCTGCTGGCTCTGGTTTGTAGCTACATCATTTAACCACTTATGACTCACAGTGCAGTCTGAGATCCTCAGGCAGGGTACTGCAGAAATTGATATCATCTTTTAAAATCACCTCTTAAAAGACATTTTTCCAACTGGATTTTTGTATCATTTGTTTTTAGTGTTCTTGCTGTAGGTGAGAACACTATTACTAGTGTTCATATTTAGTACTAAATATACTACTAGTACTATAATTGCTTCAACTAGTGTTCTGGCAATTGTCTTAGACAAATGGACTGCAATCTGAATTTAAGCAGTTAAATAGAAACACAGTACCTTAAACACAAGAGAAATCAGTCCACAGTTCATAACTCTTCAGTGGCTACCGCCGTCCCCGGCTCTCTCAGCAAATAGGCCAATTCATCATCAGGCCCTTTCCGATGGATACGCCACCGCTCCTATGCTGCCGGCTGCTTGCTCCAAGTGGGCCCCGATGCAACTATCGGCTCATCGTGGTGATGTCTTGGTCCATAAGGTACTTCACTGCGTTGTGTGGGGAATCAAAGACTTGTGGTCCTCAGCTAATCTAAGTTCTTGGGCACTATGAAGCAGGTTCTCCTCAGCAATTTGTCTGTATTTGGCTCCATTCATTGTCCCCTCTATACTTACAAGTGTCACTGTCGCTGTCACTGAAATTCAGAGTCTAAAGTTAAATTGAGTATGTGTGTAGTAAATGTATTTAGGTAATATATGGAATGTATGTATTTTTAATGCATGAGATCCCGCGTATGTGTACATGCAGAGATTTGCCCAAAAAATAAATAAGAGCAAAGCAATAATATAATGTCAAGTTCAGACTTCTCCCTATGCTGTCCTCCCTATTCTCACCTCTAATGCACATCGTCATTATTGCCAGATTTAATGATAGGGACTTCAGTGAGTGATTAACCCAACACAGGCCATTCTTCATTTACCTTATTACCTCATATTAGTATTTCATGAATTGGTTGACAAAAAGCATGCTGAAGGTTTTGTATTATAATTTCTCAGCTTTGTTGGAAAATGTTGGATTTGAAACAAAATCTTCTTGATATGTTGAACGCACCCCCATGACCCCATCTCCTCATCTCTCTGTTTCTCTCCCAAGGTGTTATTAAAGATTAATCAGGAATCAGTGGAGCACTTATCTGTTAAATGCTGGAACAGGAGAGCGTGTTTTTGCCTCGGGCATAACCGGCGGCGCTTTTCTCATCCTCTCATCTTTACCTGCAGGATGCTTTTCCCCTGGGTTTTATGTACCATGTGTTGAACAGCACCACCTAGCCTCTAGCGCTAGCGTGACATTTCAAACACAACCAGATGAAACTGACTACTCGGCCGATGCGAGCCTCTGCCTTGTGGCCAGGCTTCTTCATTAAATGGGCCGTTGTTGTATCAGGTTAAATAGGGACAGTTTGTAGGACACAGTTGTTTTTAGTTGCTGCTGTGTTTCTTTTAAAAAGCATTTCCATTTTTAGCCGTCAATGATGCCTGGTACTGGCCAAAGAGGTCCTCAGCCACGCCAACCCACATAAGACCTCTATGTCTAACTGAGTGAATGAGAGCTGTGCCCTCCTCTGCTATCTCTCGGCATGAAAGCAGGCACTGGGAATGCTTTTTTTCCCACGCTGCTGGCCTGTGCATGCAGAGGGCCGGCTTTGAGAGGAAGACTTTTCCCCAAGCTGGGCCAAGCAGCACAGAAACAAATGAGGAGTGACACTGGTGTAAAGAATGATCTGCCCGAGTCTCCTCTAGCACACATATCAACCATATATCAAAGTGTTCGACCCTGAGGTTACTCTGTTCTGTGAAGAGATAACTAAGATAGCAGGAGGGAGGTGAAGGACTGTCTGTTTGTATTTGAGTTGGTGTTAAAGGAGCATATGTTCTGGTGTCAGTACGTCCTGTGTCTGTGTTTTTTTTTGTACTTCAACCATATTTGTCTAATGGTCCTCTGGGTTGCTAGGCTGAGGAGCACTGAACTGAATAGGACCCTCAAGGAAGCAATTTTTCTCTCTTTCTCCCTCTCTCCCTCTCTCTCTCCCTCTCTCTCTCCTTTTGTTCCACATGGAGGCATTAACTGGCATCCCCCCTGTTAACCCCATAGGGCATTAATATTAATGCCTCTTTAAATGGGTACACTGACATGAACCAAACTGCTGGTACTGCATCTTAATGGTGATATTCTATAAGGGCACAGGCCACTGCAGAGTGGGGGACTGCACGTGACTCCCAAGTTGACAATGAATGCTTCAAACATGACTCAGGAGTTTCAAATTGAAGTGAAAGAATCCATAACTACTAAATATCACTTGTAGATATTGAAATTATACAAAATAAATACAGCATCAGTTGTATTTATTTTTAGCTGGTAGAACTGAGGGAGAACATAGATGTTGATACTCGAGGTGTCGTCAAGGCCGAGTTGCTCTGCTCTGACCAGCAGATATCCAATTACATAAGAAGCTCAAATCAAACAGGTGTATGAAGGCAGGGCCAATTAATCCCATGGTTGTAATGACCGGGGCTATTAGAGCCAATGTGTGCATATAGGGGGTTGTCATGGTAACAGAGACATGGGTTTTAAATGTGTTGTGAATGTGCTGAGCGCAGTGAAGGTAGGCCAGGGTATTTCACATACTTGGTGTGATTATTGATGTGGTAAACAAACAGGTATTTATGACTGCTGGGAACCTCAGTTCTGTAATTCCTGTAATTGTAGTTCCTGGTGAGGATTACATACTTTGCACGACAGTTCAGCCTACATACTGTATATCGCTATTAACAGGGAATGTTTCGTGATTTTTTTGGTTTCATCTCATTTGGGAATTACATCCAGCGGTCATTCTACCAGTTTCATCATGTTGGCCTTTTGGGTTTGTAAGAGCTGCACGTCAGGAGAGAAGCTGTGGTGTGGAAATGCAACTCTGCCTCAGGGGGCTTGTTTTGCCCGTAAATCAGTGATTAACTCAAACAGCTCCAAAACAACGAGGTCTCCACTCTGTTCTGGGGGGAATTGCTTTAAGTGTGACCATGGGAAAAAGATAAACCAGCTTAAAATGACAGAAGGCGTTGAGTGGGATTGTATGGGGGTGGAATCAGGGTTATGAAAGACCATACAGGCATGATGAATACCCAATGCTGTATCTCCAGTGTTTTATTTTGATGTTTATACCTCTCTTATCACTCTCTCCTCCCCTCATTCATATATGTGTATACACACACACACACACAGACACACACAAATGTGCTTCTACCTGCCTTTTTGTGGTTAAGTGGTAATTGAGAGTTTAGGATTGGCCCCCAACTCTGTCATTATGGACATCCTTTGTAAGGAAAGACAAAATCAGGATTAGGCATTTCCTGTGAAAGCATGCCAGTTTCTCAGCATGGTATTACATCAACTAAGCAGCATGTTTCATGCCTAGAGCACCAAACTGAGAAACATTCAAAACTACTAGTGGGACCATTACAAATATCAATCTAGGTACCTAGACAACAGTGTCATTATGCTGGTTCGTGAGAAACAAATACACAAACATGCTTTTGAAGTAACTTCAATCACCCCCGTACAAAAGCAAGTGGAAAATAAGTTTAAAGGAGTAAAAAAATGTAACCTTGTAAGCACTGCATGATGTCCTCGGCCAAGGCTGCCTGCTAAACGAGTGATGTTAGATTCAGTGAGTGGATTTTGCATGTAGAGGGGTCTTATGCAGGATCCTCTGCTCTCTCAAGGGCTTAAGGTCTACCATACTAAATGACTTGCTGAGATGGATGTTTTTTGTAGTGTAGAATATTTTCCTGTGTATCACAATAGTAGGGAAAAGTGCCTAAAATATGCAAGCAATGTTTAGAAATTGTAAAATAAGTAATAATAAAAACACTAATTCCTAATATCTGTTAAACGTTGCACCTTGATAAACACTGGCAACACACAATATTAAAATATGGGGTCACTGTGGTGACAGAATAAGAACAATCAAGCACAATATGACACAATATCAACTTGTTTTTTAGCTTCTCTTGTCCCTTTTGTATTCTTTGGTATAAATAAATCACAGACTGGCCAGGTTGGTAAACATGCTGTGCACAGTTTAGTCATCATTTCATGGTATTGAAGTCTTGAGAATGTAAACAGTTACCTCACACTATCATTTTGGGCCACCAGTATATGAAAATTGCATAGTGCAGCTTCAACTCTGGTCACGGTGTTGATGATTTTAATTTTAATTTCATATGATCCAATAGCTCTTAGGCATTTTTCAAGACCAGCCAAAAGTATCCCATTGAAGAGACGGCCTATAGCCCGTGAGGTTTCAGTGTTGCTACACTAAGCCAGCCACAGTGGGTGGTACAGCTGTGTTACATCTCCATGGCTCTGACAGGGCTATAATCTCTGGACTTACAGTCACACCCTGTGAAGACATGTTAGCATTCAAAATGTCTTTGAGTGTTTAAGTGTTTACGAACAGCCAGCCAATCTCAGTGAGACTGTACTGAACAAGAGATGGCACAAATGGCTTGTCTTTGATTTGTTTCATAATTTCATAATATTTATTTCTCTTTGGTAATTGGGTGACACGATCCAGGGCAGAAAATATATGCTGTTTGTGCAGCGGTGCCAATGCTGGTGTATGGTGATGCAAGAAGGCTAGGGTTTTTGTCTCTTTTTTAAAGGGCTCCTATTATAAACTATCATACATTTTCCTCTCTTTATATACATTTATAATGAAAGATGTGTAATGAAGACATAGTTGAAATTTGTTTGAGTGGCTTAAAGTTATTGCATTTTTTACAAAATCTACCCATTCCACGTCAGTCAGCTATTTTAGTGGCTTTGCGCACGTGAACATAGACCTGTCCAGAATCTGCACCTGTGGTAACTGAATGACTGTGTGAATCACAGGCAGTCAAGATGCATCATTACACCCGGGAAACATGGTGCCAGGTGTTGCAATATCTCAGTTTACTTGGTTTTGTTTTGTTTTATTTGACATTGTTTTAATAAAGACACTCCATTGTTTACATGTTCCCGTGTGGCCTTTATCTGTATTGTAATCTGCCTTGGGGAAAAAACACTTTCAATTTGGAAATGACATCAAAAGTATATATGCGGTTAAATTTGTTTACATGACTCAAACCAACATAATATACAATATATATATATATATATATATAAAATGGCTATTCTGGTGGAGACTGACATTTTTAGAAAACTGGTTTACACAATAAGTGATTTGAAAATGCACTAAAGAAAGCAATTTCAGCTTCCTAGTCTGGTTTACTAATCTACCCAGGAGTGCCAGACCCTGGAGACGGTCCTTGTGCAGCTACTCTTTAATTCATGTTGTGAACATATAAATGGCAAATAATCGAATTTGACATTTAAATAATTCATATATTTCCAATGCATCACCTCGCGAGCTGACCTCTATGCCCCCAACACCAGCAATGCTCTCTGTGGGGACTTGAGAGGTAGAGACGTCCTGGCGTTGAGGGACCGGCTCGTAGATGGTCCCCCCTCTCGCGGCTGATGCTTCCCTGCGGGATGCAGCCGGTTTCTCTTTAGCTCTTCGCCTTACATCATTGAACGTTTTCTCACACTGGGCAGCAGTTCTCAGTGGAGAAGAAGAGGCATTGCCAATCTGCGTCACCTCTTCCAAAGCCCCGAGCCAATTTTATATCATCAGGCCTTCGGGGGCCTATTTGAGGTGCCATAAATGCGACCGTGTCGACTCCACACCTCCTGCTCAAGGATATCGGTTTCTTCTTGGGTGAAGCTTTTATGGCGGTGCTGGTTGGGACTTGATTTAACAATTCAATTCAACTTTGAACTAACCTACATTTATTTGCAAAACATCATGAAGGACATTACTCATATCAGGAGACATAGTAAATCATGAAATCTCAATAATATGGGACATTCAACTCCTCTCTTCTAAGCATTTGGGGTGAACATCCGTTTTTGGCTAAAGACCAGGAAGCTTTATTGCAGTCCTGCCCTGGTTTCACCATGTTACCTCTTCCTCCATGGGTAGATTATGCAAGACCACAGAGGAGGGGGCTCAACATCTTAAGGCTGTGGAGACATCTGTTCAACACGCCCAGATGCCATTGTTCTCTGTAGAAGCGCTATATTGCGATCCATAAATTAGCAGTGTTTTGCTGTGCTGTATTTTTCTGTAGAATTCACTCGTGCTGCTGGCACCATGGTACACGGCGCATGGTGCTCCGCTGGGAGATTGCTGGATGGATTGAACACTCCACCTTACCTCTTTCCTCCATTTTAAACACCCAATTTATTTCCTTGTAGATTGAATCATTTTCACAGTTGGAGGCTCACTGCAGGCCTCCCAAATCAATTTAAAATGGGAACAATAAGTGAGCTTTCCCTCTGCATAGCTGAAATGGGTTTTGTTATTGAAAATGAAATGAAGTGTTTTGTTTTTTTCCCCCCTCTCCTTTTATTGCAGATTACTACCTTGTTCTTGTGGCCGCTGTGATTTCCGCTGACTACAGTGTAATCTAGGTTAATTTCAGCACTTTTGCTTTTCATGTCAGGAATTCCATAAAAGTGTCACTCTGACCGGTGATGGTAATTTCTGCCAGGTGATTTATTGCTTTTAAATGGAGCACATTTTCCATCTTTCCTTTGTCGCTGTGAGTTAAGCAGCCATGAAATTGCCTGAATAATGGTGTTTAAATCCAATCTTGGTTTGTCCCCTCAGCTATCTCATACACCATTCAATAGCAGTCCTCGTGGCAATTGCTCTTTTTCCGTCTGCCTCAACTTTTTTCCTCGCAGTTTAAGCTCCAGGCTTTTACAGTACAGTCAATTCAGGTTCATAAAAGGATTAAGTGGAACTGAATTTCACAGGTAGGCGCTGGGCAGCCTTGAACGATTAGGTAGCTATTGTGAGAAGACCATAACAGATGTGTGGATAAACCAGGACAAATTGCAGCATTTTGGCCAATTGCTGAAATACTCATCATATGCAAGAAGTGACAAATTATTAGCTAGGCTGAGGAGTGTTCATGCAGTATATTTTCACAGAAAGCTACAAATCACTCGTCTTGGGCACCTCCTGGCAATTTGTTCTCACACTGCCGCAGCTTCCACCTCGCCCCCTCCTATGATATTTCATGGTAAAATGTCATCAGATTAATCTCATTTGAGCCACTGTGGTAAAATTAGCTCCTCTTTCCTCCCCTGTTGCCTCTGCCCCGCTCCTTGATTTCCCTGGGTAATCTAATTCTGGATTGAAATAAGTCTGAATTAATTTCATCAAGCGCTGATCAAACAGCGCTGGAGGTGTCTCCCTACCTAAAATCAGTTTAACAGAGATGCAGATGTATACCATTATTCCCTTTTTTAAATGGGTTTGGGGAAGAACTGAGAGGAGAATGGGGAAATGGAGGCGACAGAACCATAAGTTGGGTTTTTATTGAACTATTTATCACTGCTTTTGAGTATAGGCTTAGTGGTGTAGACTAATTATTTGTTTTTGTCTGCTTGTGTGTCTCAGGTGAGCCAGCCTCCATGACTTCTCGGTACCCTTCTCCTGCAGAGTTGGATGCCTTCGCTCAGAAGACAGCCAACAACCCCCTATCCATAAAAATCTTTCCGTGCAACATCCGGGTGCCACAGCACAAACAGCTTAACAGAACGGTCAATGGCTTGGACACCACCGGCCAATACTATAGCCCCTATTCCCACTCATACTCAGGAGGTTACCAGGGTTTGTTGGCCATCGTCAAAGCCTCTGTGGTGGTTAAAAGTGTGCTGAAAAACTCTGATGGCAAGAGGACTAAACATGCATGTACCCAGACTTCAGTGGCACCGTACAATAATTCTTTCAATAATGGCTACACAGCTACCAGGCATAAGGCCTATCATATAAGCTCCTGTAAGCCCCCTAAGGTATTCAATGAGACACTTTGTTCTAGTGCTATGGTGGCCTCTGGAGGTCAAAGCCTGGCCCCCCAGTCTGAGCTGGCTGAGGTTCAAAGCCTGATCAGGCAGATGAACAGAGTCTCCCACAGCCAGGCTTTGCAACTGGGGGGAGAGGCAAATGCCAGCCCTTCTCTCCAGGCTGTAGCTGCTGTGGCCCACTCAGACTCTGGCTTTGTCCTGGGAGTGCCACCCCAGAGCAGCCTGGCATTTTCAGGGGCCGTGCTACCTACCCAGAGTGCAGACGTGGCCAAAGCTGGATACGTAGACAAAGGAGACTACAGCATGTGGCAGCACAAACAACGACAACATCAAATACAGCAGCAGCAACGGCAGCAGCAACAGCACTATCAACAGGGGACACTAAGGATGTACAACAACGCTCAGGGGCACAGAGGAGCAGAGGCTGTGGTCAGCCAGTCTCCTGAAACCTGCCTCTCTTTGGCATGTTCCACACAGCTGTCATATAGGCCACACCCCCCTAGTGCAGGCACTAATGGGGCTGAGCAGGAGCGGGTCAGCACCTCCCCACTCAACTGTGCTGCCATGCATGGGGAATTCTCTGTTGGACAGTACTTTGCTCCTCCCTGGGACAATGCTCTGCCCCCCCCTGGCAGTGACTGTTATACTTCTCAGGAGCTGGCAACTGGTCCTTCTATGGGCAGGCCTAGAGACATGGGGCTTTCCCATCCCCAACCAAACTGCCATCACCACCACCATCCACAGCATCATCAGCCTGAGCTCCACCCTCCTCCTCATCCCCAGGCCTACAGCACAGACCAAAGCCTCTGTTGTGGGTTGCCCACTTCTAGCCTGTGCCATGCCTCAGTGCTTAGCAGCAGCCTGCAGTCTCTGGAGTGCCTGATCAGTGAGATCCACCCGCCCTGCATCAAAGAGCGTATGCTGGGCCGTGGGTACGAAGCCATGGGGATGCCTCGGCTACTGGACCACCACCAGCAATCCCACATCCAGCTCCCTGTCTACAGATAAGACATAGCGTTGCCACAACAGGGCACAGAAAAGACAAACCTTTTATAGACTATGGAAGTGTGGGTTTAGACAGACCATCCTAGAATGAGATTTCAGATTCAGAGGCTTTATGTTATAACCCTGAAAAGGTAAATCATAATCATGCAGGTTTATCTTAACTTATTTTTTTCATATTTCACTTTATATTTTGGATGGCTATCAAATATGCCTGCTATTCCTCATATAATACCAATGCTAGGCACCAAGTCAGAATTAGCCATTAACTCTAACATCACTTTAAAAGGCTATAGGTGATCTGCAGGCAATCCCTCTGTAGTCAAAAATGAAAAAGTTGTTCTTACTTTATGGGACAAAAGGGGCAGGAATCCAGCCTTGAGTGTCCACAGGTTTACTTTCTCCAATTTAAGGGCAATGATACTCGTCTATAAAACTGAAACTTTGATATGGGAAGGTTTTGTGGTTATCGTTTTTGTGAATATATTGTATATTTTTGACATAAAATATTTTGCTGCTTATTTGGGGGGAGAATTCCTTTATTAGTAGTTGTTTTTGTGCTGGTTTATCATTATTGTTATTGTTTTCCGACATTTTCGCAATTTCCTGTGAGATGGTACATGATAAGAGACATATGATGAAGCAAATGATAGAAAGATGACCCTGATAGGCCAGATGGTGCTGCTGTCGTCAAATAAATACATCCATTATGCATAGGAGGCCATAACTCCCACACCGTGAGTCCAATTAACATCAAACTTTCTAGAATCCGTCTATGGACTGAATGGATCAAAAATTACATTTGGTGTTTTGATTTCTTACATGGTTCGGCTGATATTAGCCAATGCATCTTCTAGCAGGTGTAGCCGAGAACAGAATTAGCTGTAACTCATTGACTTTGTATTCAATCTTCACTGAACATAATACACATGTAGAGTACAGGTACAGAAAAATGGCTGCAAAAGTATTCCAAAATGTACCATTTTGGGGCCACCGCAAATGCCAAAAATGCTCCATGTCTGTTCAATCAAATGTTATTACATTCGGCACATATGCTCAAGGCACAAGTATTAGTCAATATGAATTTTGGTTGCAATTGGTGCATGTGAGTGTGATTTGTTTTGGCTAACATCAATCCCACCACTGAGGTTTGGTTGTCCCCAATTCCACAGGCTAGCCATTGCAATCTATTGGTCATTGTATGGTGTTACATTTTAAACATTGTATGAAATGTGAATACTCTAGGTTATTATGTTTTGCAGTTATGCAGCCATGGACACATTGAAGTCATTTAACATCTTTATTGATTTAACAGAGTGGTGCTCAGCACAGTGTATTATAACTGATTGCGTACCCAAATCAACACTGTGGCATTTAGGCCATGAAGGGTGTGCCATTTGATTTGAAAGTATGGTTTTTCAATAGTTAGAGTCTTTTAATCTTTTTCCTTTAATCAAATATATTTCACTGGAAAGTTGTGACCACTGTTTCACAACACCTGGGTATACTAGAGTGCCACATTGGAGCGCCACATTGGAGGCAGGCCATCTCAATCACTGACAGGGCTGTACACCTGATGGTCTGAGATGTATGACAGAAGGTCTCTGTGTGTCTGCATCGGTTCTGTAATAATATTTATTTATGTCAGCCCATTTAGTTAAGTAGCAAACTGTCTCTATGATTATGAAGTGCAATTATTATATATAAACATGTGAGCCCTTTCCATGAGGTATGTTGTTGAAATGACTACAGTTGCAATGTATGACCCTAATCCCTTAGCCACTTTGCTTATTCTTAATAGATTGTTAAATAAATACACTTTTCTAAACCTGCCTGGCAAATAGTTTCTGTTATTACATATTATTACATATTATTACATATTAGCTTGGCATTTTTTATGATGGTGTTTATGGTTGATTAGCTAGTTATGGGAGGAAGATGAGACCTTTTAATATGAAGGTATATATGAAGTTTTGGTTTTATTGCAAGGGGGTGTGAGATGTAAGCACTAGGGGGGTCTTTAGTCCAATATTTAGTCAAAGATCTCATTTTATTTTTATTTATTATATCTTTTCAATTCAGAACTTCATGTTTATCATATGATTTGAGTCCATCAATGCTATGTGAATTACAGTGGACTGGTTCCTCCATAAATGTTTTTATTTTGCTATAAGTGGGAAGGGATAATTTACTCATCATAGTGACTTAATTATGGCATTCTAGATGGATGGCTGAAGCTTAAGGCAGAAGCTATTGAAACATATATATATATATATACATGGAAATGAAAACGTACAGGCCTCTCTCCTCTCCCTGTGGGTTTGAATGTGTATAAAAGATGCACGCAAGAATATATTATTTTAATAATACATGTCATTCCATTATTCAGAAATGGGCTCACAGCTATTGAATATTTAGCCTGCGATGGCGTGCGTCCTTGTTGTGCTTCATTTATATGCCCTCCTAAATTGGATTTGATGCTATAGCAATAATGCCTTTTAGTCACCACAAACACCAGACACACAAATGCAGACCTTTGTTCAGTCGCCCATAACGAAATGAATAACCAAGATTGTGTGAATATTGGAATCAGAAGCACTGTAAAATAGTGATAATAAAATTGGCACTGTATGAGTTTGATGACCTCACTGCAGATGACATATACTGTATTTCAAAGTTATGCATCTAGTGTCTAGGTGGCAAGTGGCGTTGTTGAAATTGAGTTTGTATTCAGGCCTATTGTCTCCAGGCTTTGCCTGGGGCCATCCTACCTATCAGTCTGTCCAAGTCAGCCCGCTGTGCTGACAAACCCACAGCCATGCTCCTCCTGCTCTAGCTGGTTCCTCTGGGAGAAGAACAAGAGCCACTCAGGCCTGCCCACAAGGACACACTATAGATGTGTTTTTTTCAAATATTTTCTCCAGCACTTAGTTTCAGGGTAATCTGTAATTTGGAGATATTAAATGATGAATTTCTAGTTTGTTTAAAAATGTATGTGTATCATTTTGAAAGAGATCTCTACAAATACTGTCAATATTTCATGCACCAACTGCATAACACATACTAATTTTTACTAAAAAGGTCTTCCATTAACCTGTCTTGTCCCCAGAGTCGAGGCTATCTAAGTTAATAAGGAAACTTCTCAGATATTCTGACTAAAAATCCAGTAAATGTCTCCACCTAGAGTAAAACTCATGAACTGAATGTGTTTATTGATTAGACACTTGTTCAATTACAATGTCAGTTTAAACACACATTTTTTTTAATTCTCAAAAATGTTGTGCTCAAGCTTCAAGATCTTTTGATGAAAAATAATTTGATTATTGATTATGTAACCACAAACGCATACAGAAAAATTAATTCCTTATCTCCCAGATAATATGATAGTATTCTGATCAAATGAGAAATGTTTTCCAATATTATCGGTTTGTGTAACAAATAGCTCCAGAATAAGCTACAGAATGATACAACCACAAAAACGATCAAACACAGACACACCAGAAACTCCACACCTAAAGCCATCCCAAACCAGAGTTGAAGTTCTGGTCACTTTTGCTTTGTATGTGAAAAAGAGTGACTGTTCCACGGACGGAGGCTTACAGACTTTACATGTAGAGTGCTAATGCAAAGACAAGAAAAACACAGATTCAACTAAACATTGATTTGTTCAATCAAATACACAATGAATGGTATAGCAATTACAAGGCACTAACTGGATTACAGTAATTAATAAACTGAGACTGAAAGTGAACATTTCCAGTTACTACTGGGGTTCTTGCTCCCAGGTCTACAGTGGAGGTAATCTTGTGCTGCTGCAATTACAAAGCTTAGGAGAAAGAGAACTGGGTGCAGAGTCTACAGTCAGGGTATCTGATTTGAAGCATTATCAAAAATGCTTTTCCCTCCTTAACTGTAGTAACACTCTCAGGATACAATGTCTGAAAGCCACCTGTTAGTGCTATATGTGGAGCAGCAGGCAAGACAATCCTGCACAAGGGTAAAAGCTACACCATAGCTGTGGGAATCCTGAAATTGATCTATACTTCAAAAACACAAACTTATGGTATAATGCACTTTTAAAATTTAAGGCCATCCATACCTTTTTAAGGAAAAATATATTAATATTTAGTAAGGCAGGACATTAATAAATACTAAAGGAATGCAAAGAAATTCTTGAAATAAAACACCTGAACTCTGAAAAGATGGACTATTCTGACACCTGAGAGGGATGACAAACGGGAGGCTGATAAGAAACGAATCATGCAGGATGGTGTAGTCCGGTTGTGCCTTGTGACGTCAAACCGTGTAGTCCAGCTCTGCATTTAGAGTTGTATACATCTTGTAGATGGCATCTACAGTGGCTGTGTAATTGACCAGGAACTGACGAAGATTTGCCAAACAGTCCTCCTCTTTGACTTCCTCTCCCTTTGACAGAGCCTTGAGGAGGTCTGATCTGTAGGGTGCAGCAAGTAACGCTGCCTGCAAGACAGAAACCCAAGGTTATATGATGTTCCAGTGGATATATTAGCTTAGAAATACTACCAATATACACCATATATCGTGTCAAAGTATAACAAATCAATCATACTTAAAATATCTTTGCAATAAATGGACAATAAAACATCTGTGCCTCACTTGGAAAATCTTTTGGACAATCCAGCCGTGATATTTCTTCAGTGCTTCTTCGTAAGCTTTGGTGATATTGACACGTATGAGGTTGGGGTTGTTCTCATCTTTCTCTCCATCTGCCAAACTCTGCAGTAGGATCTGTATGAAACGGAGACCCCTGCAGGAGAAAACAAAATAAACCTCTGGCCATTTAGGTACAACCAATAGCACGCGCCCCTGGGTTAGCACGCTCACTACAACAGTCCAAAGTTCAACACATAACATAACCGCACCTCTTCAGCCACATGAGGGCCAAGGTTGCTCCGACTTTAGGCCACTCAGCTCCGTGGGCCTCCCTCTCTGCCTCCACAATCTGCTGCAGGGTGGAATACTTGACTGGGTCCTTCACATACACACCCTTGATCTTCTGAAAATGCATGTCAGTTGAGTTTGCATGTGTGTTGTGGAAAAAATACCAGTCAAACTTTGAGAGAGAGATAGAGATAGAGATAGATCTCACCGTTATATTGCCGCTAATGTCTGATTTGATGAGTGTAAATACTTTTGACCCTAAGCAGTCTGAAAGAGAAACAGACGTTTAAGAGCAATGCCATGAGATGTGACTTCATCACACACATCCACAACCCAGAGGGGTGCAGTCTTCAGGGGGTGAACTGGAATCAGTCTTTACAACTGGGGAGAATGCAGTGAATGTATAACGTCGGGCTGAAGTAACAATGAGGGTAATGTGTGGTCTGTTCAGTGTAGAAACAAAGACTTTCTCACAAAGGACTCACTACATGGGAAACACTAGAATTCAGACCCACAATGCGGATGACACAACATAATGTATGTTGTGGTAAAAAACCCACATCGCACCTTAAGGCGCGCGCAAGAGGGCTCGCGAAATAATCCACTTAAATCAACAGGTCATGAAAAATAAATCCACCAAGAATGTACAACGTCTACGGTAGCGCCGGGCAGCGTTTCGTAGGTGGTTTCGTTTTCAGGTGTACTCACCAAAAAAAGACGGAATATGAGACACAGCCTCCAGAAACAACTTTGTATCTACCGCATTATCGGCGGGTAGCTCGGTGAATTGGTTATCCAGTAAAAGAGACATCGTCCACCCCTTGTAACGCGTTATAACCTAGTGAATAGCTTTCTGTTGGAAGAACCCGGAACTCTCTTCCCTCGTGTCATATAGGCGGAGAAGCGCCCCTATCACTGTCGCCTATTGAACAGGTGGGAAATTGTGGGCATGTTGGAAACTACTGTATTTACAACAGAGACGCACAAACATCATAGTTGGGTTATGAATTATACTTTATTTCCTAAAGGCAGTTTTCAAACACAAAGGCAGTAGTATACTAGGAAATGTCAGGGTTGTATCTGGCTCACGACACTCAAATGACACATTAGCACCAATTTTCTAAGACAGGTACTGCAACTGTGAGGGAACATTTGCTTAATAGTTGATTGAAAATCCGACTTGTACATATTTGACCACCACAGAATACACAGGGGCTATAGCACCACACCAAATAAACAGAGTACAAGTAGCACAGCTTACAACTCACTGCCAGTTGAGATGCTCCCAACATAGAAACAAAAACAAGCCTGTAATAAGTATCATGTTAAACATATATTTTATGAAAATAAATGTTGACATTTTGTTAGAGGTATGACATACAGTTTATAAATAGAATAGCATTTGGATTATTTGGATATAGAATTATATGGATACATATTTTTTACACTTGCATACTGGATTCATCATGGATTTAGACCAACTCTCTGACAGTTGCTTCAAGAAAGCTGACTATCTTGCCCATGAAGCTATTGGAGCTGAAAGTATTCAAAGTATAGCTTCATCTGAAAAAACTACCTCAACAGGGAAGTGGAAAGTCATTTTGATTATACCTTACATGGTGTTTCTTGTACTCAATCTGTTTTAATATCAGAATCCACTTACTAACAAACCACTGGACTCTAAGTACGCTCCATCATAAGAAATCAAGATTGAATGGTTATGTCTTAAACACAATTAAAATGGCTAATGAAAAAATGATCTAACGTCATCGGTGTATACAAAATAACTATAGAGAATAGTAAATTAAAAGAGGCTCAAACACCCATTGCCATTATTGTTTTATATGTACAACATTGCACTTTGGAAATGTTGTGTAAATTCAAATGTGAGATAATGAATGATGACAGATTGCCTCCTTCACCTTGAAAGACAAATCTTCATTCTCTATTACCATGATACAAAAACTGCAAAATAAATAAAGCTTTAGCTTGACCAATCATTTTGCCAGGTACATTTTCTGTAAACCTTTCCTTCCTACACTGAATAAAACTGGCAAACAAACAATAATGGTAACACTGATAAAAGTTGAAATGAGCAACATCAATGGAACACTGTATTTTGAGTACTTCAGAAATGTCTTTGGATTTAAGTTAGTTATTTTCTTTGGTTGTCACAGTGACAAGTTGCTTGGCAGCTTTGGCAATGTCGTAGGCGCACTGGATGACCTGCTGAGTGATCAGCTGCATGTCCGAGGGGCAGGGGCTGTGGGGCGTGGCCTTCTGGCACTCTACATGGAGCCGGCTGGCACTTGAAGTGAGCAGACACAGAGACCCTCGCACAGTCTCCAAGGATGGCCTCTGGGATTACAGGAGGAATGATGGGAGGAAGAAGAGATTGACATGGGAGAGTCCAAAAATAAACCCCCTTACACTATGGGCCCACTGTGTGTGTTTGTGTGTAAACTTTAGGTTCCCTTTGGCTGTTTACTAAATAAACAACAGATCCCTTAAGTACACAAAGGAGGGGAGACAACTTACCTTGGGAAAACAGGGTGGCCATCTCCTTTACAGCCACATGAATCCTTTCTGAGCACGGTAGAAAGCTGGAGGAGGAGAGAGGGAGACAAAAGACTTAATGGTAGAGGAACCACTCCTCTGTGGCATATACTAAAATTACACTCCAGACCAGACACCTTTCTACTAAAGATTTATTAGACATATCACTGTTAGACAGTTAGCTGCCATATATATTCATGTTCCTCGTCATTAACCTCAATAAAGAGCAGCCCGATAGCAACATTCCTTGTAAATACGTGGCACTTATCCTGCATATTGCGTATCTTACTCACATGAATAACAAATTCTGCTTTGCTCAATGACATTTTTTTTTATAATCAGACAAATTACTACATATTCTTTACCTTATTTCCTAATGTCATCTAGTGAGCTGTTAAATCCAACTCCCCTGGTACAGTACACAAACCTAACTGCAAATTTCACAGAATTTCACAAATTTCCAATTTCACAACTTCAGTATTTGCAACTGACACCATCTTACCGGTCACTAGTATCATCAAGTAGGATATTGCATTTGCAATGTTTTATACCTGCTATATTTAATTGGTTACAAAATCAAGCATATAATTGGCAGGAGTGGGACCCTTCAGAAGAACTCTGAGATAACCAGCCTGGGGGTAAAATGTGGCACACGGGTGCAAAAGCTGAGCAAATACCACACTGGGTTAGTAAAACTTTAGGGCTATTGAGGCTTCCAAATACAATCAGGAATCATGACTGACATGATACTGTGCCTGGAAGCAAGCTGGACAATTCCTGTACAATTAAAAATGTAATGTGAGGCTATAGAGCTGCGTAGGAGGATTCTACTGGCAAGTGGGGAGACCAACAGTGGATGGTGTCAAATGCACATATAAGGCAAAATAAATAAATATACTAAAGATAATTGTTGATATAAAACCAATAGAAAAAAACTTGAACTTATTCTCTGTATATTAGGCAGGCAATAGAGGAATGTGTGATTGTGTGATCATGTGATCTTTGTTTCCTGCCAGCTGCATTTGACACAAGGCCTACCCCCAGCAGACACACAGAGGAGTCACAGTGCCTGGGAGACAGGGCCAGGGGCCAGACTACCAGGATCTAGAGGGAGCCAGGAGGGAGGATGGAGCCCCATCAGCCCTCCTCTCAGGGCTGGGCATAACGACAGAAAGACAGGTCCTGGTTCCCTTGGTTACTGTGGATGTCCAGTGGATGAAATTTGTGGATGAAATTTGCAGGCAAAGTGACGCTCCCCAACCATTTGAACTAGAGCACATTGAGAGCATTTTGTAGAGGATTGTGGGAAAGTGACCAGCCAGAAATTGCAAGCAAAAGGTGGGGAGGATTACACCTCCCGCATTTTCAATGCCAACGCAGGCATTAACTAATCAAGTGAATAGTGGGTGTCTTTTTGATTCCTGAAATCCATGGTGTAGCAATGAAATGCATTTGTATTTTCTAGGGTCCCATCAAATTTTAAACCATTTTATTTGGTGTTTTGTAGAACTCCTTCACTGACAGCCATTCTCAACAAATTAACTAATGAAATAGAATTAACCTGTTTTATTTAAAAAAAAAATATATCTACAGGACAACATTACTTGCATGCATTTATAGCCAACATTCAATCAGTATTTGTTTAGTAGGCAATCCTACTATGAAAGCAATACCTGCATCCATTACAAACACGTGCCCACGAGGCGGCCAATATTTATAGTGTAGTGTTGTGTTATGTATGGACATTCACTATTAGAGAAAGGCCTGGAAGACACTGTCCACCAGCCTCACAGCATGGGAGCAGGCCAGAGAAACAGCCCTGACTGGACCTACCCCATATCATGAGTGAGGAAGATGAGGGAAAGAGGAAGAATAGGGGACATAGTATGAACACAGAAACAGTAAATGCATCCTAGGGAGAACAGAAAGATTAGAAAAAAAATGCAACTGAGATAAGGTTTAATAATAAAATACCTTTCACGGTTGTTCTCCTGGGCAGCTCTCAGAAGTTCCTGTATGTTCTTGGTGATCTGCTCTGTCTTACAGATGACGTCCTCAGTGCATGGCAGGGTGGCCTCTGCCTCTCCCTCCTCCTCTGGCTCAACGGTTTCAGAAGCAGAACTAGGGATGCACAATATGGACAAGAAATGTCATGTTGGGCGTCCTGGTAGCTCAGCAATACCATATAACCACAACGTCCTCGGTTCGAATCTGGCCTAGGACCTTGCAATCTGTCCTGTCTCTCTCTACTTAACTGTCCAATAAAGGCAAAAATGCCCAAAAAATAATCTAAAAAAAAGACATGTTGCTTTTTTTTGTTGAATATTGCAATATGAAATGCAATGCACGAGGACACAGGTTTTTCTACATTACATTGTTAAAACATTATTTTAAATGGTGTTCCAGTTTTAATAAAATGTGGTGTGTGCTGAAAACACAGTGATCTTCAGAGTGAATACAATGCCACAAAGGTGGATACAGAGTTAACATGTGAACAGTTCTTACCCAGTCTCCTCCAGTTCTGAGTGGTTGGGTGTATTGTCATAGTCCTTGTCCAGCATGCTACTCTGTCCTTCCAGACTACAGCCCTGTAATGGGGGTGGTGTAGTAAAATAGTGAAATCAGAGGATTATCTTCTATTGAATGCTTTACACAATAATATATATGAGTAGTACATAACCAGAGTAATTGATGGAGCACACTGAATCAGAATCATGCTTTTCTGAAAAAAAAAAGCCATGTTCACACCATCAGGCATTTGGTTTCAAAGCAGATGGGAAAAAAAGATGAAATTTCAAACCCGCTCCTTGTGGCGTAATGCAGTATGTACAGCAGTGGATGCTGTTAGTAGATCTGAAGAAATACTGATGGCAAATGAGGCTGTTCTATGGTCGTAAGACAAGTGACGGACAACACTGAGTCATTTATGCTTTAAGCAAAGTGTCGGGAGCCGTCATATCCATGGTAACCAGTCGTTTCACCGTCGACAGACACTTGTCTTACAAAAACAGCCATAACAGTGGCTATGACTAATAATCCCATTGTGGTGAACCTTATTTCATCATCAATGGATATTGGGCCTTCTTGTTTGTTTGAGCAGGTTTGTGAACTGCAGGAGTCCATAACCAGTACTGATATGTTTAGTTGAGCCTCAAGAGTTCAGGTTCTCTGTGGCTTGGCTCAGGGAGTTCAGGTCACTGAACTGCAGCAGATGCACTGTGGTGCATGCAGGCAGGCAGGCAGGCTATTCTGAGAGGCAGTGGAGGAGCAGTTTAAGGATAGAGGTAAGCTGGGAGAAAAGTATGGGGACAAGCAAGTGGACAGTCTTCTCCATCCCTGGGGCCGCCTCTGAACTGAGGGAAACTTCAGTACTTAACCCTTCGTGATCTCTCATCCCACGACCAGGACAGGGGAGAGGGGAAGGTAGGGAGGGAGGAAGCAGCCGTTCCCAAAGGGCCCCTCCCAATCTAGAAAGTAAAACCAAGTTGAACATACTCTATTGAGATGGATGGGATGAATGAGTGAATGATGAATGAATGAATGAATGAATGAATGAATGCACAAACTAAGGAAGTAAATCAAAAAATGACATCAGCACAGAGCCAGCCTTATATATACTGATCATCATCAGTTCATCAGATCACCATCAGTGGTTATTGTGACAGTCCAGCACAGCCACGGGTGCTTCTAGACTTACATTGGTTGGGAGGGGTTGTAAAACGAGTCCATCCTCATGGCGAGGTGGTTCGCCTCTGTGGGGGTACTGCCTCAAACTAGAGCCTGTCTCATACATGGACATGGGGCGGGCTGGGTGTCGACAAGACGGCTCCTGGAGTTGCTTTGGTCCACTGGGGGCCTGCCATCGCAGTGTAGTGTTTTCAGTCTGCAGGGTGTTGAGCTGAAAAGAACAGATCTTTAATTTCAACTCCAGCTGGGGGATGATCTCCTTACAAAGCCTTGACCGGACACTAGACATTAATGATAGAGTAGAGTACAGCTGATCCTCTAGGAGATAAGTAATCCATCTACGGTTACTGCATCTTTAATTCTATTTCATTTTCACTTCCTCTTCTAAGTATAGAAATAGTCTGGTTAAGGAAATTCTCTACCATGCTATAAACAGAAAACCACTTAAAAGTTATTTTGGCAAACAAATTGCTAACAATATGTGTTGATAAAATCAGCTACCTGCAGCATGATCTTACTAAAACAGCAAAGGAAAGGTGAGAAGCTCAATGAGCAACATGAGCTGTTCTGCTTTCTGGCTGTCTAAGAGAGTCCCTACTACTATGTGACAATCAAATTTAGAATATAACATGTTTCAAAAATACATATCACTGATAAGAAAGAAAAAAATATTTTCTATGTTTAGCTCAGCTCTTGGTATAATTGTTTGTTGATACAATTCGGTTTGAGAACTGTTGATCGGGCTGTTTCAAGCTATCAGTGTCAACTATCCCATTAGCTTAATGTTGTTGATGAAAACAACAGGGCGCTTATAAATTGCTGAGTAATGTTGGGAACGACTGATAAGCCCAAGCGTGGGAGTGTAGGTCGACTTTAACAGTGTTTGGTGTCGACAGCGGGAGTTGGGGGTGGATCTGTACAAAGTATTGTAACATCAAATCCTGTGTATTGGTAAATGGATGCATTAGAAGTCTGGTGAGTAGTGATGATTACCTCAGGACCACAGGAATTTTATACCATCCAGAACAAACATGTCAGTGATTTTCTCTGGCTACCCTGGTAAAAAAACAAAAAACAAAAAAACAAACATTCCGGCTGAAACTACCTAATGCATCTTGAGTTAACGCTGATGTTTGGTGGTAATTTTAATCCTGTATAGATCGACATCTGGTGTTTCATACAAGTATTAACTAACTGCACCTGGCATCTTGATTACATGGGCCATTTCATTTTAAAAGGGATGTGGCGGTGTGTGACACAGACGTGTCCCTGGATTACCACGGTCCTCCGGATGACTAACTCAAATTACTAATGGGCAAAATCAAATTACTGACGTCCCCTGGTAATGCTAATGGCATCCGGAGAGGGCTATATGGGTTTATTTCTCCTAAAAGTGTCAATGAAAGGATGCAAATATCATGTGCAAAGTAAAAAGGACACTTGTGTCATGGTTCTTGAAATATTAAGTTGCACCCTTACATCTAACTGACGTGATTGAAATGAAACTGTGAGTGCACTGCACAGTGCAGAGAGGGAGTGGAGAGTTCAGACATGTTCCTGGTGTCTGTGAACATGTGAAGTACAAACAATCTGCAATTCATGACATGTGAATTAGCCAACCTTGCTTTGCATCATTCGCAGCTCTTCACTCAAGTGACAGTTGACTTTGAGAAGCTGTTGTATTTTGGCCTCTGACGCAGTGAGGGCGCTCTTCACCTCCATAAATTCCTGCACTGTGATAGGTCCATCGGAGAGGTCAGATGACTCAGAGCTCTGCAGCAGGCGAGGTTAGATGGGATAGGATTGAATTCAACAGTTCAAGGAGCAGGGCAAGATGACTTATAATTATCATAACACCCAGTTGTGGGGACCAACAAACATTAACCTTGGTCCTTCCATCATTGCAACTGTCCCCACAGGTGGCCTCCTGCTCTGGGTCTTCATCTGATGCCACGCTGTCGTAATCTGGCTGGTCATTGTCTTGGCTCTCACTGCCGTGGCGACTGTCTATTCCCTTCAGGATCAGCTCCACATCCTCTGGAGGCAGATGACCAGAACGAAGGATTAAGGATCAAACACGCCCTGCTGGCTGGAGACAGTTGTCTAATTCAAATGGCTTAGTCAGTCACATTTTAAAGGAGCTGTATTCTCAGAAGTACATTTGATTGAGAGAAGTATTTCCACTACATGCATCTGAAATGTCTAATTACTCTCATTTTGTGTGATTTATATATTTATAAAAAAAATCATGTAAACAACAATATACATACTGATGACAGTATCTTTGAAATGTACTTCTCCATGTAAAACTATGTCAACTGATAATGTGAATCGGGCAGTCACAACACCCTGTCTTCTGTTTACTGCTACTGCCGTTTATAATCAGACTGCTACTGTGTCTAATGTACTCGAGTGTTGCCGACTGATGTGAAAAACAGAGGCATAATGTACATACATGATAATATTGTGCTCCAACAATCCAACAAGGTTTGAAATATCAATATCATAGTACCTTAGAAAGGACATTTAAGAGCTGTTAAAAACATTTAAATACTGAAATACATGTTAAAGTGTGTCGTACCTTTGGGACTTTCACAAGAATTACCCCATTGCCGACGTTTGGCATCAGTTAGAATATCGATGACAAGTGTGGCAAATTCATGAGCGTTGAACCTTGCTAACTTTTGACGGCCCTGAGAAAACATATATCCAAGAGAGAAAGGAGAAAATTTGGCAACAGCCTTGAGGTTTAAACTACTGATCCAGGTGACATTATAGTTGAGATTTAATAATCCACAAAACCAATCAATGTTCAAAGAGGAGACAAAACTGGTGCAGTCACTTGCCTGGTTTCTGGTGGAAGAGTACTCAGGGTTGACAGGCAAGAAAGGCACCACTGTGGTGTCCGTTACCAGTGTGCTGTGATTCTGAGTGGCCAACCACACTGACAACACCAAGCGAGATATGACAGAATTAAAAAGTTAGAGTTATTATTAGAGATTTTACACAGCATAAGTAGTATGATGGCAGATGCCATAGGCAGCATATATATTTTCAAAATTCTTGAAGGTTCACCTGCGTCCATTTCTCTCCTGTCAACTTCATCATAAACGTCCATGGCAAGTTCTTCAAACTGATGGTTACTTAGCTAAAATTAAACAATACAAAATTGAATCTCTGGTTCACTTGCAAAATAGTTGATAGCAGCAGCAGACCCATGTTTTGGATGTTGGAAAATAAGTGAGAAGCAAAAGTTTCTTACAGATTGTAGCTTCTTCTTTGCAGCTTTAGCAAACTCTGACAAATCCAGACTGCTATGAACAAGAGATTGATATTACATGTCTTGCAGCCAACACAACCCACACAAACGAGCAGACACACAATAGCAAAAATAACAAGGGTACTTACTTATTTCTTATCCATCAAGATAATGCAGCATTGGAAAAATCAGATGGTAATTATATTGTCACAAATCTGTGACATGAAATCTTTACACTGCCATCCAAATACAGATCATACCATTAAGTAAACCACCAAGCATCGACTACTAGTCAGGAGCTAACTTTACAGCTAATAATATCACTCAGTCTTATCTTGTGTTCAAGATCTCCTTTTCTGTTTCTTAAAAATGAAAATATTTACTGGGTATGATAAAACCCAATGACAGAGCACAGCTCTTACCTGTCTGCCATTTGTGGAATGATGAAATGCTGCCCATTTCTATGATCTAGAATACAATCACAGCACGTTAGAAGATGACACAAAAAACATCAGTTCGCAGTTGTCACACCTATGCTTGATATCCCTACTTACCTGGTCTTCTACCACAAAGATAAAATGTCAACCGGTCAGTGAGTTCATACTGGATCTCCACTAGCCTGTCTGTCAGCTCCTGCTGCCCAGCTTGTCTGTAGAGTTTAGGAATAAAAGGTGATGATTCAGAAGTATGTCCATGGCTAAATGACAGTTTTTTAATATGCTCTAATATCAGCACAGATGAACATAACTACATAAGAATTAAAAGTAGGTAAAAAAAAATGGTATCCCATCAGTTACTTAACCTTAAAGAGATAACCACTATCTGTAGTGAGAGTAAAGAGAGTAATAGAAAAGTTCCAACTGAGCATCTCCATAGACATACTCTCTATGCCACAAACAACAAGATGAACCAGGGCTAAATGAAAAAGCATTGGGCCTGTTTTACCTTGCATAATCGATGGGAGTCTTTCCACCAGAGTCCAGAGCCCCAGGGTCAGCGCCATAAACTGCCAACAGTTCTGCTTGGAACATTTGTCCTGCTTTTGCTGCTATGTGCAATGGGGTGTTTCCTTTCTCCTACGGTCCAAAAAGCCCAACACAGTTCCATATTAGTATTGTGTAAACAAACTTCTGAGACCATCCACCTGCTCATCCAACTTACTGGATGGAAGAAGTTGGCCTGTGCTCCCAAGGATAACAGTCTCAGGCAGGTCTCCAGGTTTCCGGTCCGAACACTGGAGTGGAGTTGCTGAATGGAAAGCCAAAAGTATTTGATTGTTTTCATTTTTGACTGTTAAGTACACAAATTGTAATGTTACTAATGATTCTGCACTAAGATAGCAGAGATGTTCTTGAGATTGTACTCTCATTTATCCAAGCAAGTTGACTTAAAACATTCTCGTTTACAGCAACAGCTTGGGTTAATGCATTACACACATTAACACACTCAGACTTCAGAGCCTCCCAAGAGCAGCTCCACTGGAGGTTATAAGCCTGCTTCTCTAACCTACTGCTGACCCCGATAAATGATACAGTATGAAATGTACTGACAAATTAACACAAAAACATTAAGGGAGCAATGTGTCACCTTGCTGAGGTCCTTTGTGGTGACATTATCGTCCTCACGACATGGCATCCGATGGACAAACGCCAACATCTGATATTTGGCCTTGATGAACTCAGTCTTGTTGGGACTGGAAGCAACAAAGATACAAACACACACAAACTAAAACCACCGACTGAACAACTGGAACATTTTCTAACATTTTCTAAACTTCCGTGCTTAACTGATTAGTAACTGCACTTCTCACACTGTGATCCCTGCCATGAAAATATGGAACAAACTGCGATCTGTATTCATTAATTCATTCTCAAAATTAAAGACGATTCCATATTATAAGTGAAAACACATTGTAAAATCCATCATTATAGTAATAAATAACCATCTTGACGCACCACCCTCTACAGAAAGAGACGTATACCCTATCTCACTGAGTAAATAATGCCCAAGAAGTCAATCGGTGCCATCTTAAGGCCAGCACTGCTTTCAAGCATAAAAACATCATATGCCAAGTCATACCATTAAAACCTCAAAAAAAAACAACACTTACTGGACTCTGTCCTGGGGGTTGGCCTTGCGTTTCCCACTCATGAGAGAAGAGGGGTCCAGAAGGCTGTGTTCCCATATGGAATTAGCTCCATTGCCATATAGTGTCTGCACCATCTAGAACACAAAACCACATAATCAACCTGAAGAAATCCCTGAAACTCTACATAAAGTAGTCCAAGTCACTTGATGAAGATATATCTGATAACGCAGCCACTGTATGATCCGCCTACAACACTAAGTTAGTGAACTGACCTGATATTATCCAATGATGACGCGATGCTAATGCTCATCATTTAGAGAGTTGATATGTGTGGGGTGTGTCCCTTTCCTCTCACCTGTAACTGTGAGGGTGGCCATGGCGTATGAGTCAGATGTCGGACTTGAGAGCTGTGTCGCCCCAGACCTCGGTGGATGCTGCAGCACTCGTCGCAGATCAACACACCCCTGTTCACAGAGGCCCAGCGTGGCTCTGGAATTTAAATGAAAATGTTAGCTATCAATCTAGAGGACAATAGATCCACACATCCTCGATCACATGCTTTTATAGTGTGTCAAGATGATTCCAGATCACGACGCCAGCTGACGATGAAGACGTCAGCAATACATACTGAGGTTTATGTTTATAGTAATGTCTTCAACACAAAATCACAAATCAGAAATGCATCCAGGTATGGATCTCTAACAAGAACAGCTGAAATAAACGCAACAAGACTGTGCTACAATGCTATTAGCTATCTTGATGTCTGAAGTGAGCCTTGACTAACGTTAGTTAGTTACGCTATAACCCATTATTAACGAAGGGAGTCACTTGAAGGAATGGGAGCTTCAGAATCAGACTCAAGTTGATGAAGCGTTGCATAGACCAACAGTTACAGCTGACGGCAATTCACGTTTCACAACATACTTGTAGGTAAGTCTTTCCACAAAAACAAAATATATAATCTTACGACTAGCTTTTAGAATTAGCCAACTAGTTATCGACGTTGTACATAAGGTTAGCTAGCAAGCTAACGCTAGCTCATTTGACATCCTACCCAGAGCACTGCAATCAGCGCAGACCTCTCTGCTTCGCAATCGCTTTGACATCCCTTTAAATTGGTAGAAATCCTTAAACTATCCAGTCAAGACAAAAATGTATAAGATACGTTATTAACAGAACTAGACAAAGACAGGACAGGATATTCCCACGCAGCAAATAGCGTTTCTACCAAGCAAACTAACTGCCTGTGTGCCCTCCCCTACGCTGTGTAACAAAGCAAGGTCCCATTCGAATACTCATAAAGGGTCCTCCTTGGTTCCTTGCTTGTTTCCTTGCCTGTTTCCTTTGCCGTTCCCTTCCTTGTTGTGTAGCCTATAGGTCACCTCGTTAATAAAGATAATCGGTAGGGACAATGTGTAGAAATGTGTAGTGTGTATGTAGACACTTTTATTCAAACTTAACACATAGCTGACAGAGAGTGCAGTCCATCGGGCAACTTGCCAGTTGGTTGGCTTGCAGGCTTGCTTTTTTTTTTTTTTAAAGTTCACATTGAATTTAGAGCATCTTTAAAAACACACATAACCATTAACGGTTCAGAAAATCTACAGTATGTTTGGAAGAACTGCTATTATGATTGAAAGAAATTTCTTCTCTACTCGGACAGATTCATTGGTTCAGAAGTGCTTGATTCTAGCATGTAGTGTATGGAGGCATTGGTTCACACTGTTGGTTTATCCACGCTCATTGCATGGATGGCTTTGTTTGTCTATTGTGTAGTACCCTAGGTAGAGGACCTTGAAAGCATCCAGCAGCTCTTGCTACAATTATTGATTTATGACTACTTGCTTTATTTATTTATCGTATCCTATTGTGTCCTAAATCAAAATCAAAGGTAAATTAAATCAATCAAATTAAATGTGGTTACATTAACAACACCACAATTTAAATCATTACATAAATTAAGTTTAGGTAGGCCTTCATGTCAGGCTGGAATGGGCCATCAACACCGAGGCCCTGTACAAGAAGGGCCAGAGCCGACTACTTCCTGAGGAGGCTCAGGTCCTTCAACATATGTAGGTCTCTGCTGCATATGTTCTACCAGTCGGTTGTGGCCAGTGTCATCTTCTTTGCGGTGGTGTGTTTAGGCGCTAACACCAGAGCCAAGGATACCAACAGGCTGAACAAACTGATCAGAAAGGCTGACTCTGTTGTGGGCATTAACCTGGACACCCTGGAGGAGGTGGCAGAGAGAAGGATGCTGGCCAAACTGCTGGCCATGATGGATAATGTCTCCCACCCCCTCCATGCCATGGTTATGAAGCAGCGGAGCTTATTCAGCCATAGACTGATCCCACCACGGTGCGACAGAGAGCGCTACAGGAAGTCTTTCCTGCTGGCCGCCATCAGACTTTTTAATGCCTCCCCTCCCCCTCTACAGCTCAACTGAGGACCTCTTATCACCTAGCACCCTGCACATTTCCTTTCACATTCATTCATTGCCTTTGCCCTGCACTTTATCCACCTTATCCATTCTCATTCCCATTCATTCATCCATTACCATTCCTTATCTCTGTATACATGTACCATCCATTCATTCGCTCTGCTTATTTATAAGTAGTTTTTTTAGTATTTAGTATTTAGGCCTTTGTTTTTGGTATTTTGTACATTCTTGTGATACTGTTATGCTGCTGCAACCCCAGAATTTCCCCCCCGTGGATCAATAAAGCATCTATCTATTATACCACAAAAAGTAGACCTACTTCTAGTACTATATACTGCAACACCGCTCAACATATGCTACAACAAACACCTGTTAATTTCACTGTACTGGAATGTAAACATCATGCATCATGATTCTTTGAGTCATGATGCACACAAACAATGCAACACAATACACATCACAAAATGCAACGGACAAAGAACAAATGTAGAAACTGAGACAGGACCTGCCGTTTTTTTTGTCTGTGTTGGGCAACAGTGATGGAGTGAAGGTCATCAAAGCTCACATCTGGGTGAACGTAATGACTGTGTTCATCATGAGGCTCTCTGGAGCAGCAATAAGACACCAAAACATCAAACACGATCTACCAGGGCTCTTCCTGCCAGATGGTGTTCACAGCACTGGGAAATGACATTTTCATAGATTTTCGATTCAAGAAGTATTGCTATAAAAACAGCACTCAGTACATTACACACACGCACGCACACACAATCTTCCTCTCAACCATTTTTTGTAATTACTGTATATAGATAAACAGCCATTTGATAAGAAAACCATGTGGCTGTTTTAAATTAACATATACAAACAATAGTTATGTTCTTGTAGAGCATATGGTATGGAATAAAGAAATGGCATTTTGTCTAACAGGCTCCTTTAAAATGTCATATTTTGTAAGGATACATACAGGGGTATAAGGGCTGCCCCTTTACTTTCCGGTCAAGGTTATTTGTGATTAATGCCTTTGACAGAGCATAGCAGAAAATGGGTGAATTTGGAGAGATTTCAGCCATCTATCACTAACAAATGTAGAGCATAAAATGATGAACAGTGATCATTATCACTTGTCTCCAGTGGCTTGAATCCAGCTGTACTCTGGTAACGCCACCTGTGCAGGTAAAGAGGAAAAGAGAATATCACAGCCTGTCACAAAACAGATGCAATAATCAAAATAATGTACTCAGACTGCAAAGCAAAGATTAATACATTTATTTTCTTAAAAATACACTTAAACGGTGGCTATAGAATTTGCTCACAGGAAATGGCCTTAGCTTGGCTTATAAATTTAAAATGTCAAAATCAGATTGCCAATAGACAAATACATTTTGCTATGATTTAATTGACCCGATTGCATGTAGCTAACCTAAGATGTATGGGGAATACTGAAAGTTGATAGATAAAGCACATGTAAAGAAGCAATAAAAATAATTTATATAATTCCAGGAAATATATTGAGGTTTTGGCATATTGCACTGTGATATTTAAAACATACAACTCTGTAACTGGAACTCTAAAGATTGACTAATTCATATATTGACATTTCACAGTGATGTTTACAGGTCAGGATAAACAGTGCTCTGCCGCTCCTCGCTGGCCAATGGGGGAGAGAGGACGGAGAGTACTGGAGAGATGTGTGGAGGGTCCCTCTAGTGCTGACAGATGCAAACAGCAGTTCCCTATATGACACCCTTTCAGCCCTGAAGGTTTTTTTGGGGGGAATTCTCGCCTGAAATGACACACCGAAATGAATCACGTACAGCTCCACAACCATCAGGCACACACGCATGACCTCGGACTCTATAAATAAATAACAATCGTCGTGCGTAATGAAAAGTTGTGCGTACTGAAAAGTCTTGTGTAATCCTCTTCAATTGGCTGTCCCTGTTTGCGCGGCAGTGTGTTAGCAGACTGGTGGGGCCTAGAGTGATGAGTGACACCTCATTTGACAGATCTCCACCAATATATTTATAGATAGATAATAACCTGCAACAACGCCAACAATCTGCAACTTACTGAATACACAGTAGATGGCGCCAAAGACATACATTGTAATACATGGACCTATTGACTGAAGGAGTAAGTAATCAATATAAATTGCCTTTAATGAAATTATCGTAAGTGTTTTATGAAATACTAAAAAAAGGATATGTTATGCTGGGTCTCAAATAAAAGAGGAGATTATCTAGTATTAGTGCTAATAGTACTATCTTCTACTATCATCACCAGTACTGATTTTTTTATTATTAAATAGATTCAAATTGCAAAACAAATAAGACCTGAAATAGTTTTCCTGAAATAGTTAAGTTATTAACTCTGAATTCCTGTTAACCATTCCGTTCAACAATTTATGAAAGTATGACATTTGAAAACATTTTCTAAAAAGATGCACACAAACATGGACTGCAAAATATATTGTTTAATACACAATAAATTAATAATTACCACCGTTAATTGACAATTTAAGAAGACACTGAAAAAAATAAAATAATATATTTATTTCCATTGGCTCATTTTCTTCAGTGTATTTCTGTCCATTATAATCAGATAAAGCCCATGTACAGACAATGTATTGCATTTCATGAATATGTACTAGCTTAGGTTATTTGTACAATGAATTTGTTCCTTTTTAACACTGTGTACAGTTAATCTGTTGACAACAAATGCATCACAAACAGCAATACACAGACATGTATCAGAAGATAATATGGAGACACATGTTAGCACTGATATCAAAATACTGGAATTTAAGCCACAGTGAACCAAACTTAAAATATGTATGCTGGCTACTTTTCAACTGTAAATGGTCCCATTTAAAGAATGTAAAGAATGTGATAAGGATCCTGTTGCAAACTGAAGTTCTTGAATGAGGAGTTAAAAGGAGTACTGTAGTACATTTAATCTGGTGACCCTTATGTTTCTCTGACTGGCATACAAGTGAGCACTGTGAGGAAGTAGAGGGTGCCACATGCAACTTAGTAGGCACAGTGTGTTGATGGAGCCAATGGCATCCAGATGGGCAGGACTTGGATTCACTATGACAGGGCTCATAACAAAGACTGTGTTAATTGATCCAGTTTGATGTCCAAACATGGATGGAGGAATTGTGCGCTGTTGGATGTGGTAGGCAGACACATGAATGACATTAGAGTTGACAATGTACCATAAAATCTTAAGTCTGAGCTCTTGCAGACCAAGACTCAGTGATTCAAGTTCATGATTCAATCAGCCTCTTGAGGTCCTCCATAGCCCATCAATGCTCTTCTACTGGGGAAAGGCTGAGTTAACATGATAAAGCGTATCCGGAAGCAGACTGCCTTCATTGCTAAACCCTTTGGGTTCACCAACAGCCCAAGCTCAACCATTGCCTCCATAACAGCTACAGCAATCAGGAGCAGGATCTGGGGCACTGTGCTGTCAAAGAAATCAATTGGAGGAGATCCAGGAGCTTGTCAAAGCTGCCAGACTAAGCTCGGCCCCTGGACCAAGAGGAGTACCCCACAAGGTGTAAAAGAGGTACTGCAAACTTCTGCATATGTTGTGGATGTTCCTGAGGGTGATCTGGATGAGGTGGAAGGTAGCCCCAAGCTGGATGTTATGTACTGAACGAATATTTTACAGTATTGTTGCCCAACACTTGAGTACCTCCTGAATAATTCTTACACTCACAATTGAATGCAGAAGGGTGGGATCTCAAATGTGCACAATATATTGAGCACACAGCAGCAATAACTCAGCTAATGAGCAGTACACAGGAAACAGTGGAGCCCTGGTCATGCTCTCTCAGTTTAACCAGTGTCTATGAACCCATGGACTACTACAACAGCTTCAGTCTGAGAGTTACCCCCTATCTGAATGGTATCCACTGGAAAAGGGGATCATCCACCTCCATTTCAGTGATCCTCTTTGCCCTGGCATTGAACATGTTGGTCAAGTAAATAGAAGTGGAGTTCAGGTGACCTCTGACCAAGTCTGGCATCTGACAATCCTCTACCAGAGCCTTCATGGATGACCTACCATTAACATCTACGTCAGTGTTAAGTTAGAGAAGGACCCTCTGGGACCTTGAGCAGCTAATTGTCTGGACCCAGACGTGCCTCTACCCATCAAGATGCCTGGTGTTGAAGAAGGGACAGTTGGTTGACAAGTTTTACTTCTTCTAGGAGGCACTCCTAGAAGATGGATTCCATCCATCACAGAGACAACACTCTAGTTCCCGACTAAAACTACTAGATCAGACCTGCCAGACAAGTTTGAGGCCTAGATTTACAAACATGACATGCCCCTGTGGATGCTGTAGCATCTACTTGTCTATGAAGTCCCACCGACTAGTGTTGAGTGTTTTGAGAAGATCAGCCATTAGCAGGTGGCCGAGTCTACCACAAAGCTTGACCAGCACTGTTTGTTTAAGGGCAGAATAACAAGCTGAATTTCTGCATCAACCGCTGGAATGAGGAGTTTATGATGTCATGCAATAATGTCAGTGTAGGGAATCCACTGATCCTAAAGTCTCGCTGGCATGCATAGAAGTGAGGACTGGGAGAAAATAGAGGTCACAGAATGCAATTGAGCATTCACAGCTGTGCCAAAGCATGCTGGTGGGGCACGTGACCATGTGATGTGAATGTGATGTGCTAGACTTGGTAGCTTTCACACAACTTACTATGCCAGGACACAAAGACTGAGCCAAATGGTCCATGTGGAAGTATGAGCTAGAATTGTGGAGTTGCGCTAGAGGATACAGACAAAGGACAGCAAGATCTCTTGGTCTGAACTCTGCAAAGCTGAGTCTCAGGATGGATCAAATATCATGATTCAAGCAGTCTACAATGTCCTCCTAGGCCTCAGGAAAGGGACCCCAAATCCTTAACCCTGAGAGGCACCACAACTAGGTACAGCAGACTGCAGTGGACACAGTCTCCAACCAGCAATGCATTGTTTATCAAAGGCAAGAAGCCTGAACCAAGACTGTCAGTTGGGCTCATTGGAACAGCGTGAGACTAGCAGCTGACAATTAGGGAGGAAACTCCAATTTTCAGAAACCCTTGTTTGACCACACTTGGGTCAGAAATTGTGCTGCTATCTGAAAAATGAAGAAAGTCTTATTATTTAAGGAGAGTTTCCCAGAAGGATTGGATGGAGGAGGCCAATGGAAGGGGGAGCGCAAAGTATAGTGGACAAGTTCCAGAGGAAAGGGTGGTACGCACAGTATGTCCAGATCAAGCTGGACTGCAGAGAGTTCACAGACAATCTCTGTGTGACCTACAATCACTTGGCCGTGATGGCAAGCACAAGAGGAATGCCACCAAACCACCAAACAGGCTGCAGAGGCATCCTCACAATGTCTATAGAGAAGCAAGAGGAGCAATCCATGGACTACACATGCTACTTAGACCCAAGCCGGGAATGATCAATCCCAGCTTGGTCACCAGGGTAGTGCCTCTGATGTTTAAAGACCCAAAACAACCAGTAATCTCAGATATTACTGACAATATGTCAAAGTGTATCACAATATGTATGTATAACCATGATACTTATAGTTCTAATACAATTAGTCTAGCAGAACAACAATACAATGAATAATTTGGTTGTATCCCTGAAAAAAATAGCTAGATTTATGGCAAAATAAATAATAAATAAAGTAAATCATAAAGTCCTGAAGCAGTTTTAACAAGGGCACATTCGCTAAGTGAACAATGACACTTATAAATATATTTACTGGCAATAATTGTATTACCTGAAAATAGGAAGGAGCAATCAGAAACAAATTGCTATACAACTATTTTAGAATGATCAGTTGTAGTTTCAATGGCCATTACCCTCTTCAGTACTCAGTTATATTTAATTATCAATGGGTTCTTTTCCCTAGAATACATGAACGTGTCACTTTTTTTTTACAACAATTTAGCACATCAATGGCAATAACAGCAATGTAGTGGATCACTTGTTTTCTATGAGTGTCTGCACTTTGTGGACCAAGTCCCGAGCCATCATGAGGACCTGTGGGACGTTGTGCCGCTCTGCCATTTCTGAGGAGAGAAATAGGGCATAATAGTTAGGGTATAAATACTTTCGATGACAAACAAAATTACAAGAATATTTAGTTAGCACCAATTAAAGCAATATATAGTTTGGAGGAGAAAATGTAAACTTCTGAATTATTTTTATCTTATTGTATCCTTAGTACTGAATAATCCCACCATATCAAACAAGGATCAGCTTTATTGATTGGTCCACTTTGCTTCAATACATTATTAAAATTATATATTTGTTTGAAGAAATGATGAATATGCCATATTGCAACATTGGTACTCATGACCTTACCATTGAAGAACTTGATGATCTCAGTGAAGTCCATATTATTCTCTAGGATGATGTCTCTATACATCTCGACAAGCGCCAGAGCAATGAACAGCACAAAGTGATCAGAGGAGGTATACTTGGCTGCCCAAATGGTTTCCCACACGGAAAACACATCATCATACACCATTTCTGTTTGGACAGCAATAAAACAGATGACAAATTATTAGACCCCTACAAGATTTTGTTCTGTACAACAGATATCATGTTATGTGAAATACTTAATATAGAGGTAGTCAATATTAAAAGGCCATTCAAGCAATTTGTAGGTCTACTGGATATAGTTAGTGATCATAAAACAAATATGATTGATGCCTGGATATCCCATCACCTCTTTTAAAGTCCAGTAGAAACCACCGATAACAGAAGTAGAAGTGGGTATAGTCTCCATTCTGCTGCATCAGTTCAAACAGCTCAGAATCCAGGATCTAGTGAGAAATAAAGTGATGTAATCATTACATTGCAGCCCACGTGTGTGCACGTGTCTTTGTGTGTGTACTACAGTGGAGGAGTGTGTGTGTGTGCTTGCATGCACTAAGTTGTCTGTGGTGTTGTCTGTGCATAATACCTGGATAAGAGAGCGCATATTGGCAAAGTGAGAGTCCATGGCACCACCATGAGGGAAATTCTGATTCATCCTCTTCATCAGCTCAGTGAAGCAGCTAAATGCCATGACCTCTGGGAAGCACACATACAGATACCAAATTACTCATCTTGCTATTTATGTGCATTTAGGCAAGAAAGCAAAGCTCATATTGATACGGTTTTCATTTAAAAGACATTCACTGACCATCGTCTAGAATAACCAGCAGGGGAGCCAGCAGATCACACATGCCCTGGACATAACCAGTTTCCAGATGTTGCCATACATAACTACAAAGACAAAACCACATCTTTACCCCTGTGTTGATTTCTTATAACACTTCTGGGTTGGAACAACAGCAGAGTGACATATTTATTTAGACAATAACTGCCTCATTCAGTTAAACTCTGACATCGGTTACCTCTAGACCGTGATACATGTCAAACCTGTTTACCTGCACATGATGTTACGGAGCTTCTCAAGGTTTGCAGGAGTGAAGTACCAATATGTTCTGTCACATCGCCTGACATCCTTATCAATGCGGTGTAAGTTGATCAAGTACATGTCCAATTGTTCTTGCTACAAAAAAAACAACAAATGGTCAATTCTATTAGTACATGTATATGATAGAAAAAGGAAGTGTATAGGGTCTTTGGTTTGTTATGCTTACAGAATAGGTTTGTTCTTCTGAGAATTGAGAGCATCCATCATGTTTGCCATCTCCTCTCACCTCTGGTGATTCTGGTCTAGGGAGTGCACTCTCCATTGCAGACTCCTCTTCAGAAAGGCCCAGGTCTATTCCTTCAGGGCTGGTATTAGATCCTGAGTCCAGGTGGTGATCCACGACAAGGTCCTCTGGTCTAACCATCTCTCTCAGGGCCAGGGAGACAGAGGGGGCAGAAAAGCATGCCAGAGGCCTTGCCCTATTGTCCTCAGAGGTCAGACATATTCCAGTGGGAATGTCTTCCATCTCCAAGGCAGAAGCAGAGTCATCTGAATCTGCTGTGTCTGGAGACTGCTTAGAGTGGGATGACAAGGAGATGCTTCCCCTTGACGCTAATTGGAGGGCATTCAGTACTTGTCTGACAGGTGAATTTGAACCAGGTTTCTCATACGGAATTTCTGCAGCTTTGTCTTTTTTGGTTTCAGCCGATCCAGCAACTTTTCCTTCAGTGTCCTTCCTTTCTGGCTCAATGGCACAGGTCTTGATGATTTGCAAGGGAATTTTGTCAGAATTTGTTTCAACTTTTTCAGAAGTCTCAGGGAGATATAATGGATCCAACTCCAGATCTTTGCCCTTGTGTGCTTTAATAGTTAAGGTCTGGCCAAGTGGGGGAGCTTGGAAGTATTCATTATGAACCTCTGTTTCTAGCCTTAGAACGTTGGTGTTCTCTGGTGCTGATCTCAAAGAGATGCTTGTATCTACTGCGTGTACAATTTTAGATAACTCATTTGTAGTAACTTCTTTTTCTTCCAACTCAACCACTTCACTTTCTAATACATTGGACTTCTCTGTGATTGCAACCTTGTCCTTAGATATTGGGTGCTTTACATCCTCCCCTCCTGATTGACAGACAGTGAGCTGACTGCTCATTGGCTGTGGTCCAGCGTTAGTCTCCTCACTGACACCTGCAGGCTTCAGTAATGGTACTACGAGTGATGCTGACAGTTGAGAGACTGTAGATCCAACAGCTGAATCCAATACAGGGCTGTTGTCTGAACCCAGACACTGATCTGACAGACCTGGGTAGGAGATGTTACCGGAGGGAAGTTGTGGAGAATCTTGGGTGCCATTTAGGATGTCCTTAACTGGGCTACTAGGCAGCACTTCACCTTCCTCAGGTCTGGGCTCAGGCTCAATCTGATCCACCTCCTCAACTGAACCAAATGCCTAATAAACAAAGGAAATGCATTACATTTTAGTATACCATAGTACATAGTGAATGAATGTTAAAAAGCACAAGAGGTCAGTGTTGCTGTGAAGTAATGTGAATCTACCTTTGTGCTACTGCTCGTATCGTTTTGTGAGTGGGCATTCTGATGCTCTGAGCTGCTACTAAGAGAGGACTGGAGTGGGAAAAGACGTACATCAAACAAGACGAAAAACAGAGTTGTCATGAGGCATGTAGCTTCGAGGTTGTTTCCTCAGCATATGAATGGTTCACTGTGATGTTTGTAATGATGTAAATATGATGTAGCATATTCTCTATGTTTTGCAATCGTCAGCAAACAGGGGAACCTTACATCTGTGCTGATTGTGGAGTCTCGCTGCACTGGTCCTCTTTCCACGCTGGCCCCTGAGGAACATCTGGCAAGGGCTTCAGCATGTTTCTCTCTCTCCCTCTGGCGAACAATGGCCTCACAACCCTGCCACTCCCGCATAGTCTGTTCATAAATGGTCTGCATCTCCTCATCAAGCTGAAAACATAAACCTTGTGTACACTAAGATTGTGACATATTCATATGATGTGTGTGTGTGTGTGTCTTCTTACACAAAAAGTTAGTCTTACTATCAGACAGCAGATAGAATGTACCTGGAGCCTGCATTTCTCAGTCATGGTGAAGTGGTAGTGTCCCAACAGGAAGGGCCAGACCTCTTTGCGAAGTGTAGGGGCCACACCACCAAAATACACAAGCCTCTGAATCTCATGTTCCTCATAGGCCTGAACAAGGGAAAACTTCAAGTCACACTGAACTCACACCCTGACTAACCACAACAGTCTATACAACAGTAACAAGTACAAAAAATAACAGCCAGTTATATTTCTTTTTGTTCTATTAATTAATCAAACCCAAAAGGAGTTTGAGTTGAATGAATAAGCTCTTCTCTTTCACAGTGTGAACTAAATTTAGGCTTGCCATTCAGGTGTGTATCTTACAGAGCAGTCCTTCAGGAAACTGCCCCAGACCTCCACAGAGAGTCCTCCCCGGGCATCAGGGGGCATGTCAGGATCGACGATAGTGGGGTTGACCAGAGCGGACAGGTGGGTGCGAACTGTGGACAGATGACGGCAGTATGCTAACCCTAGAGAAGAAAGAAAAGGGTTTTCATACTCACTGGTGCATTACTGCATTGTTTTAATTAATGATTGATCATTTCTCATTCAACTTGAGTAAAAATAAGTCCAAAATGAATCACAGATATTTGCACTCACATCCATAGAAGGCACGGGAAATGATCTGGTACTTCATGGTGTCACAAAGGAGCTTTAAGGGAGCCCTGATGGAGTAAAAAATGCCAAATGTAGTCAACTGGATTCTCAATTGGATATAGATTTGGGTCTGTTCCTTGGGATTACTTGCCTGTCCTGATTACAGCCATTAGACAGAGAGCCATCAGATGAGCCATTCTGTGAGCAGGAAGAACAAGAAGTCTTTCTCGGGGTGGGGTGCCACATGTTCACTCCCTGGTCCATCAGCTCTGGAGCCACTGCACACCATAACAACACCTGTTATCCTCCTCACTGTTGTTGCTGTTATCATTATCGCCACTGTCGTCATGACCACCACCATCATCATAATCATCAACATCATAAGATAGTAAAAACAAGATGATAATCCAACACAGTAAAAAGCTGAAAATGTGTTTGTGTGTAAATAATAAGCACATGTACAAATTAAAAAACATGGAAAACAACAAACCAAGTCAGAGGATGGAGATGTGGTAGACAAGTTATGTCCATGCAAGGTCTCCTTATTGATGACAGGGCTATAATGTGAAATGGACACACAGGGACTAGACAGGCAGGGAAAGGATGGGAATTGTGACAATTTAACATTAGAGAGAAATTAGAGAGAAGTACATTCCATATGTCTTCACACAAAAGGACAATATCTCTACAGCAAAACAGATTTAACTGATCTTCTCTGATGTGAAAATATTAAGAGTGTAATATTTTCTATGGTGCCATCACAGATGATGCTTCACTATATTGGGACAGAGAGGCAGAACGGGGAGATTAACAAGACGTACCAAACTCTATCTGATTGCCAGGGAAGACGATCCGAAACACGTAATCTGTGGCTTCATCATCCTCTTTATCTGACACAGAATCACATGAGCCCTGTGGACTCCTTTTCCGCAGCTTGGGGAAAACCTTTCCCTGTGAACAGAGAGGTATCATTGATATCATTACTCCAGATCTATGTTATTAGATTACGCTAAATAATCATAAACAAACACAATCCGATTCATTCATGCCATGTTTTCCAGAGCAGATGCACTGGAACGCATTTGATTGGAAGTCGGGAATACCGACTCGGAACTATCGACTTCTGAGTGCAATGGAATGCACCATAAAGACCCGCGAAGATTAGTCAGCTGATGTATGAAAAAGCTCCACTCCAGTCCAGTAGGTGGCGGTACTGCAGAAGAAGACTATACAACGACGATGGCGCCATATAAATCTAAAACATATTTCAATGTTGTTATATTTATTTACAGACTGTTGAATCTGCATTTACAAACTGCCAGACGTGTGTGAACTTCATTACATTTGTGTGTGGATTTTTGAGAGTTCCCTGATGCGTTAATATTCACAAATGCCTTTTTCCTGAAGGAGGTCTTCTCAGTAGCCTATCGGACGTCTCTTTCCATTTCAGCCAATCACATAAGTGTAGCTTCTAGCGTATAATTCAACACCATTACATAGTGCTACTTCTGCTCAGTCTTCATGGACGATGAGCATGGCGTCCGGTAGCGGTACTCCATGTGCAAGTGAAACATAAAATGTTTAGCCAATAATCCCCTTGTCATTCATCTGATTAGTATCAACAGTGAGTGTGAAGGGGGTCATTCTGGGGCACCCTAACTTCCTGCTGAACCCTCTGGAGGTGTTGTGGAGGTGTACAGATCCCTTTTCCTCTAGGTTTCTACATAGATGCTCACCCAAAATAGCACATGGGATAATTACTGCACATCCTACGTATTGGTAAATATAACTTCTAGTACAATTTGGGGAGAAATTACTGGTCTAGTGCCAGTCATAAAGCAGGTAGACATGTTAGTAATTATATGTGGCTCATCTGTTTAATAAATACTATGCATGTAAGTATTTTATTAATCTCTATTCATGCTGACCTTTCCTCTTTGAGACCAGAGTGGTGGGTCCAGCTGTCCATGAGGGAGCAGACCAGTCTCCAGGCATGTGAGAAATTGGAGCAGGTGGCCTCCTTTAGGGAAGTGCAGAGGAGGCCTCTGGATCCCATCCTGGCTCACCAGAACTATTGTCCCACCACTATTCACTAGGGAGGCAAACACAATGGCAGATACTTGAGCTCTCTAATTACAAACTCTGAATCACAAATGTACACACCAAAACATTTACACAGTATCCCACCCCAAGTGGCCTGCAAGGAGTACTCATGTGTAGCCAGTTGGTCAAAAAAATCAAAAGGTGCTTGATGTGACAAACATAAACATAAGTACAAAGCACAAAAAGAAGGATTACTGCACCTTGCTGATGACAGTGGAGATAGACAATCTCCTCCAGACGAATAGTCATAGCATAGTCCCAATAAACACTGAGAGATGAGAGAATATGAGTCATTACAGTGAACTATGTTAAAACAATATGTTATTTATAGATATTATATGTTCCAGTGTTTCCCATCCATAGGCTCATCTGTGGTGCACCGCCACAATATCTGTACGGCCGCCTCAAAATAAAAAGGTGGTCTATTCTTATTTTATATTATATTATATTTCATTCTTTGAGTCTGACCTTTTCTCAGAATCCAGCTCTCCTACATTGCCATTCATCAGCTGATTGGGAGTCCATTTCAAAGTCATGAGATCCGCAGTTTGATGTAGAGAAAGGTAGCCTGGGATAGCCTCCATGTCATCTCTCTGCAAACAAAAGTTAAGAGCTTACAGATCATAACACTTCTTACTGCAGTGCTATTCAGATCAGTAGTTGAATAAGAGATGTAATCTACCAAGTTCTTTACAAAGTACACATCCATCCCTTGATATTCCTTCTCTTAATGAATCTAATGAGATTGTGTGAAAATAAAAAAATAAATAAAAACAGTTCTGATAAAAACAAAGACACGTACCGGCTGCACCAGGACATTGTTCTTGCCAAACAGAAGCGTGGCTCTAGAGTTTTGATGGAGTGACTCAACATACTCTCTCGCCCACGTGAGGGGCCGATCATCTATACTACCGCTGGACTGTCTCTTCTGGATCTGATACAAGATGACATCAAAACCATTACACATCTCTTATTACAATCGTCTATAATGGGCTATTCAAAAACAAGTCATTTATAAGCTATCTCACCAGGGCAGGCCGTCTGGAGGGAGAATCCTGGCGGCAGTGGCCACTGTGGATGCGGTGCCGCTGCACCAGCTCGTCAGCAGAGGGATCTGTCCAGAAATGGTCTGCAGTCTTGACTTTGGTGTACTCCAAAGCACAAGGCCCAACTGTAAAATAAGAATAAAACAACACTGTCACTGTGGATAAGTTTGTGGATGGAATAACTGATAAATTAGTTTATTGCAACTACAATCCTACAGCATTAGTATGAATGATTGCCCCCTTAACAAGATCAAGAACACACAGGAAGTCATCAAAAAGGACACACTCAGCTCTTCCCTTTCAATCTCTTCCCTTTCGCAGAATCTTAGTATCATCACCAAAATCTGTGTTTTTTGTGGTTATAAAAAGACATGCCCGATGTGTCTTTTTATATATTATAAGTTGATTTAACTGTACCTCACATATTGCAATATTGCTTGGGATGCTACATTTGCAGAACTGTTGTCTGAGGCACTAGTGAAGTAAATGCACTACTCTAATGCACTACTGGACTCAACGGGTACCAAATTCCTATTTTAAGAGATTAAATAAGTAAAGGTCAGTAAAAATTAAGAAGGTAAACCTAAATTAAGTGGTTCATCTGTCATAGTGGTCACACAGTGTTAAACAAAGGTTAGCGTTGTGAGTAGGTTAGTGAGGCTTATCAATACCTAACAGAGATGCAAGGATTGGCCCATCCACAGGATCCATCAGCATGGCTTCTTTCTCATAGAATGTACTGCAGGACAGAATAATCATACATAAAAATGGGAGTAGAAACCTTCTTTTATTTCCTAGAGCAGTAGAGAACTGCTTAGGCCATAGCGAGGATACTAAATGGAGACAATTTTCTAAAGCGATGGACTTATTAAGGCATTAAATAATGTATTACCTGCAGTTCTCTACCATGTACAGGACTATCTTGTCCAGAAGCTTCTCCATCAGAGCAGTTCGGATCCACATGTGTTTCAATGCCTGAGGCGAGAGGTTAGCCGACTTGGCCTGCCGACTGCGGTCATTATTCAGAGGAGAATTGTTCTGCTTACTAAAGAAAAAGATAAGAAACATGACAGATGAGACATCAGTGGATAGGACAGCATTAGAAGGGATTGAACAGGAAAGGACAAGATAGGACAAGCCAGTACATACAAAGGGAGAGGAGGCAAGATGGGAGCGAATTCAGAGGTAAGATTCATATTGATTGGCATTATTCCATTAGCATTAAAACAGACGGTTAACATCTGACCTGTTTTCAACAAGCTGTTCCAGTTCCTGGACCTTCTGGCAGAGTTCCTCAGCAGGCGCAAAGCTTTTCCCCACCTTCATGAAGAGGGCTGCTACCTTATTACTGCATAGCAGGCCTGCAGCACGCCGCTTCAGTCCATGCAGCACGCAGGCTTCCACTACAGCTGCATGGATATGCACACACAAACACACACAGTTTTACTAACTGTGTCATTTTATATTCATTTAGTTTCTGTTATTCAATTGAGTTGAATGTGTTTTTTGTTTTTTTGTTTGGAAGCGAGATGTTTTTTTAAGCCCCTTGAGATTTGTTTTTATCTCACCAGCACAATCTGTAATTTTCTCTTCTCCCTTCCACTCTACAGAGATGTCATTTTATATAGAATATAGGAACAAATATGTCTTTCACCCAATGACAGGGCCTCAAAATTATTCTGCAAGGAAATAAGTGAAAGGCAAGCAGGACAAGAAATAGACTGAAATCTGCCAAGCACTGTTGACTAGACCAGTGGTCTTCAACCTTGGTCCTCAGGGCCCACAGCCCTGCTGGTTTTCATTCCAGCCGTCTCATCAGGGGCTGATTAACATGGCTGATTCACCTGGCACACCAGGTGAATGTAATTAACTACCTGGTAGGAAGGAAAACCAGCAGGGCTGTGGGTCCCGAGGACCAGGGTTGAAGACCACTGGACTAGACCAATACTTTGAGTTTTTCCATAGTGTATACACTAGGTGTCTCAATAAGATACGTATATATGTTTGGTCATTTAGTTGGATCACCCACTGACAGGAGAGAAGGGATCTGGCAGGATAGTCCCACCAGAAAGGGTGAATTTATTTGCGTAAGATATTTTGTCTTGAGCAGACAAACCATTATAATAGTCCAACGTTTCTCTACAAGACATGAAGTTGTTTAACTCATTCGGTACAACTCTGTAGCACTTCTGTGTTTTTCTGCCACCAGTTTGTGCGCATGCGCGGTAATATTTGTAACCACTGGGATTGGTCTATTGCTAGGATATCAAGGCATCACTTCTCATTAGTATCAACACCTTTGAATAGTGTTAGTCTAGATTAATAAACATCCACCCATCTACCTGATGGATTATAAATGGACATGACCAATGACATTATTACAATAAAATTGAGCAGCTTTCCTTGACCTGAACAACTAAAATTAGGACTGTTCCTTTGCACTCTCAGCATACACAGATTGTGTTTGTAGGAGGTGACAGGGCTTGACATTTAAACTCCACAGGACGATGTCAGCTGTCATTTTGCACTGTAAATGTAAATGTGGCTATGATACTGCAGCAAGTCCTCTGCCATACTCTTTTAAACAGGCTAAAAAGGACTGAACCATTTAAGCCAAATAAAGACACTTTATTTTGTGCACTTTATTGTGGCATGCCAAAACTTACTTGTTTGCAGATCTGCACACAAATCTCTCAATCATCAAACCACGGCATTGCTCCAGATTGTGCGCAGATCTGCTGCTAGGTTACTGACAAGGACTAAACAGATGTCATGGAGTCATCCTTCTCGTATTTTAGTCTCTCTGCACTCACTGCCTGCTGATTTTACAGTTGATTTTAAGATTCTACTGATTATTTTAGGTCTGACTCCAGATTGATGAATGCCATTCCTACATCAAGGTAAAAAAATAAATGGTGATTGGCCCTTTGATTTCTGGGCCCCTAAGCTGTGGATCACCCTGCCCAAGGAAGGTGGAAAATATGGCTTAGTAGGCTTTGTACACAGAAACACTCACCGCAGAAGGATATAATGTGGCTGCTGTCTGCATGCACAAATTTCCTTGTTACTGCCTCCTCCATAATTTGCTTCACCTGAGAAGGAAAGGCTGAATTTGTCACACAGATACATGAGGTGACAAGGAGGCGGGGAAATGGAAACAGTGGGGGAATATGCTACAAGAGGTAATCATGGTTAGTGGATTGTGGACCAAGAATGAACAAGTACAGACTCTGTACAATCCAATGGTACATTCATGGTGATGACATATAGACCTAATAAATAATTTATTATATTTATATTTTATTTCTCACTTGTCGATCAGCTGCCTTCATCTCTTCTATGGACGGCACAGTAACATTAGCAAACAAACATAGCTTATAGCATATTATATATAAGACATGTGTGAATGTGTTGTCTTACTATCACCAAAAGTTTTTAAATGTTTTTATAATATATCTCCATAATCACTGTATAGCAGGAGTCCATGCAAACTAATAGATGAAGAAATAAGTATGTTCTCATGATGTAATTGAAACTCATTTGTATTATGAAGAGGATTATAGGAGATTAAAATCACAGCTATGATGTAAAGATAACAAAGCAAGCTGTTAATGCAAGACATCCCAAACATATCAATGAACTGAAACAGTTCTGTAAGGAGGAATGGTCCAAAATCCCTCCTAACCATTGTGCAGGTCTGATCAGTAACTAGAGGAAACGTTTGGTTGTTGCTGCTAAAGGTTCCACCAGTTACTAAATCTCATGGTTCACATACTTTTTCCAATTCAAGCTGTTGACGTTTGAACAATATATTAAATAAAGACATGTAAAAGCACAAGTTTTTATTTGTTTATCTATTGTTATGACTTAGATGAAGATCAGATCATATTTTAGGAGACATTTATACAGGAATGCAGGTAATTCAAAGGGGTTTACAAACTTTTTCTCGCAACTGTACATTACTATTAGCTACTTCAAAATTCAGTGGTACATCAAAGAAGGACAGTGTTTTGAGATTTGTGAGATATTGAAATTGAAATTCATTTCATGTTCTGTTGTCCTGAATAAATGACCTGACAAGTCAGCTTTATAATAAAATGCCATCCATTTCTGTTAATTTCCTTTGGTTAGATGATTATGAAAGGCTTGTGGAAAACATGAACTTGGTTGGTATGTATGTATTAGGCTTGTTTAAGAAAGAGTAGCCTTATGTTGTACACAAAGGCAGTGTGATGTTCGGATGCAGTACTGGTTGGGCATTTAGCATGACATCAATAAAAACACATTTCAACAATAGTTCCTGAATTCTACTAAAATACAAATGCTAAAAATCAATTATTTATAGCTTATGCTGAGCTATTACAGAATATGGCACTATAAGCCCCTCCCTGCCGCAGGATCTGGTACCAATCTTCAAGAGGAGTCATGGATGTTTCAAATGCAGTGAGTCACAGGTGACTGAGAGTATGAAAGACCTAAAGGTGGAAGTCTCCAACCCTCTCCAACCCTCTCCAACCCTCTCAGCAATGAATAAACCCCAGGGGGTTTTACCCAGGGGAACCACTGAGTAATCAGGGTCTTTGGGTATGCCGTCTTGAATTCATTTGTAGATTAACGTCAAATAATCTTATAAATGTAATAATAAAATAACTTGATTTGGACATTCGTGTTTGGTACACTGGCCCAAGTATGGTTGTCTAAGCACGAAAATGCCAATGCAACAGATCGTCGATCTGGTTTGAGTGGAGCAATTGTGTCATAGGGATGTCACTTTGACCATGATTTGGTCTCAAAGAGGGAGAGAGGGGGATATAAGAGAGAGAGAGAGAGAGAGAGAGAGAGAGAGAGAGAGAGAGAGGGAGGGAAGGGGGGTGAAGGGGGCTACGCCAGTATATGAAACAGACTTAGGAAAAGCAGGCTTATCCATGAAAACATACAAGTGAAATTGTACAGTTTCATCATATTTCCAATTGTTACCTGACATTAAATCGTAATCATCATCACCGTGAGGCAGTCTAACGGCGCTAAAAATAGACCTCCGCACAATTTACTGCCAATTTCGCTGTACATGTGTAAAACAAGTACTTTCCATCATAAATATGGCGTATCCAAGGAACAAACGAACGTGAACGATGCCCACACAACGCCTAGGTCACCACATTGGTTAAAAAAATGCAATGCGAGAAGAGAAATGCAATATAAAATGCAACAAACCTCTTTCTTCACATTGCGCAGCAATTTCTGACGCGTCTCGGCCTCTGTCACGGGAGAAAACATTGTAATGACTATGCTGGTCATATGCTGGATGTAAAATCAATTAGGATCGCCTCATGAAAGCAAAATAATAACGTTGCCGTACCTCCCATCTCGCCAACTGGGGTACAGGTGATAATAACCAGGATAGCTATTTGACGAATGTCCTCCAAGCAGTGCAGGCGACACTGGTTAGAAGCAGTGAGGCTGCGAATTGTCTGCTGTAGTCTCAGCGACTAAAACTAAACCTATCTGCTACCTCTCCTGGGACCAACACCCCTTTAAAGTAACAGTAGCCTCCACCCTCCACACACTCCATAATAAAGACAAAAAAACAAAAAAAGTATATTAAATATATATATATTACATATACCAAAGTATATTTATTTACCCAAGCTTCATATGACTTTGACAATTAATAGGCCTACATCTATATGAACATGTATATTACATTACTGGTGTTTCATTAAAGGTTGTTTCTAAGTCACATTTTCTATACAATTTTGAAATTACATACTACAAACATTGATGTATTTGTCCTAGGTAGTCAAAATCTGCTCTTTGAATACTTTATTACACTTACGTGGCCTGCACCTATGGGCCACTAGCTTGCTTTCTTCATGGCCAAATTAAATATTGGCAATTAACTTCACCATGCTCAAGCCATCCAAGAACGGGATGGAAAATCGTCTTCTCGGAGTACACCCAGGCAATTCCTTCCCATGACCAATGGGCTTTAACTGTGGCCAAGGCACGAGTCACTGAGTGGTTCTGCAAGTTTGGGATGCCAGGTCATCTCCACTTGGCTCAAGCAGGAATTTTGAGAGTGCCCTCATCCAAAAGCTCTGCAGCTTGGATGGCATTGAGAAATGACCCCCTGCCACCCTGCCGGTAGTGGCCAATGTGAGCAATTTCATCCCACCCTGCAAAAACTCTTGCGTACATTGCCCCCCACCAAGAACAGGGAGTGGTCATCAGTGGGTTTATTCCACTGTTCTGGACATAGCCATGTTATCACTCCTTATAGCCGTCTACTGCATGTAGCCTACTGCGTGGAACCAACTGGTATTGGTTAAATGGTACGTTACCTCTTCTTCCTTCCTGTGAATGTTTTTAGTCTCTTAGTCCAATTTATTGCCTTATTCCCACAATAACCTATTCTCCCCACGTCCAGTTCTTTAAGGTTTTCAATATAGTTACTCTTATATTTCGGAATCATGTCTCTGTCTTCCTTCAGTTGACAAATTTGTGCAGCCTGTGTTGTCGAATCAAAGCATTAGAGTCAGGGTTTCTTTCATATCTTATATTTCCTTGGGTGAAATCCCCAGGTGGGTTGTCTGGTTACTTATCCCTCCTACGGCTCTGTCACACATGCATTCTAATCAATGTTGTTCGATGTTCAGCCCTTCAGGGGTCAGTGAATGGCTGAGTTTTAGTTAAGAGTATATCGACAACCACAGAAACATCGGATGTTCTGTCATGACTGGTTACAATTTCTTTCTCCTGTCATTGAACCTGACAGTCCAGTATGAATACAATCCACATTATCCTCATTCTCATAAATTCAGGAGAACACCCAGCTAGAGATCAGTCATTGCATTGATTCCAGATCTTGCTTTGAGTTGTCAAATATTTATTGCTTTTTTGCATGCTCTTTTGTATTCTTAACTCAGTTTTCACCTAGGAGCTCGTTTATCCACAGACTAGGCTCCAGAATACGTAATATCTCACCAGGGACCGTCTGATAGGTTGCAGGTAAACACCACATAAAATAAGTCAGAAGAACAATCTGCTGGATCTGGTTTGACAACATTCAACTCTTTAATAGATTTGAATTGTTTAGGGGAGGACTATGATCTCCAAGGTTAATGGCCAGGACAACAGCCTCCTCTTGAATGTCACCAAAACCAAGGAGCTGATTGTGGACTTTAGGAGGACACAACAACAGAGGACGTACTCACCATTGGGGATAAGTGGGACTACTGTGGAGAGGGTGAGCAGGTATAAATACCTGGGAGTCCACATCACTGAAGATCTGACATGGACAACACACACTGACACTCTGGTGAGAAAGGCGAGGCAGCGCCTTTACCACCTCAGGCAGCTGAGGAAATTCAAAGTCTCCCGGAGGATCCTTCAGTCCTTCTACTCTGGAGCTGTAGAGAGCATCCTGACAGGAAGCATCACTGCCTGGTTTGGCAACAGCTCCGCTCAGGACAGGAAGGCTCTGCAGAGTAGTGCGTTCAGCTGAACGCACTATTGGAACTACACTCCCCACCCTGCAGGACTTGTACACCAGGAGGTGCAGAACCAGAGCCTGCAGGATCATGAAGGATCCTCACCACCCCAACAACGGACTGTTTCAGCTGCTGCGGTCAGGCAAGCGCCTCCGTAGTCACGCTGCCAAAACAGAGAGACTGAGACGGAGTTTCTTTCCTCAGGCCATCAGGACTGTGAACTCTGACCTCACCAGGGCCCCCACCAAGACCCACACACTGCCCCTCTTATGCACACACACACACACACACACACTTAGGTAATGACTACACATAATTTATAGTATATTACATTCATACGATTTCCCTTACTATATTTTCATTTCCAAAGTGCTCTTACTGTATATGTTTTTTTTTTTTTTATATAAGAGCTCTTACTGTAATTACTGTAATACTGTGAATATTGTTTTTTTTATTGTAAATACTGTGTACTGTTGCCCTTTTGCACATTCCCGTTGAGCATTGCCACTTTTCATTTCACTACACACCCCGTGTGTGTATGTGACAAATAAAGTTCTTGAATCTTGAATCTTGAAAATGGGATCAGTGCTTTAATTGTTAAATCAAACAGCCACAAAGACCATCCTTGAGCAACACATTGTGGAAACAAATCCCAAACAGTACCTTGTCGTTATCCTTCATACTCCTACATAAATAACTTATTTTCTGAATATAATAGTTTTAGGTGGAGTGCATCAGTTTCACAGAAAAAACGGTCGTTCGTATGGCAACGGCCAGTCATTCGCGCATGCGCAACAGCCAACCCAGCGCTTTCGTGCTCTGACGCCATTTGCTATACCAGCGGAAGATTTTACACCGTCGGTCCCTCATTTTATTTACCGCTGGTGAAATGTAACGTACAATGCACGTTCGCGGTTAACCAAATCACACATTTATCCTTTTGCTCGCCACATCACATCTCAAGGACTCGTTGCTTAGTCCTGATACCCAGTTAATCCACTTGTGGTGCACCTCTCCATTATCCCCCCCACCCCAGACATCCTCATTGAGCGTCACCTATGCAGCCCAAAATACATACCAGGAAGCAGATGAACAGACCAATAGTTTTGTAACAGCTCACACATTTCTCTGAATGCACAATGGAACATAGGTTTCAGTTTGACTAGGCAGGGACCAAGGTTTTATTACTCTTACCTCTACCATGATGAGCAGCAGCCAGTCTGAACTTGGACCATTTAAGCAAGTTGTCTCAAGGTATACAGACATCCTTTGATAACACTTATAGTTGTCGATTGTCACTGCAGCTTTTGAGCATTAGCTGTTACTAGTAACCTCAGGTCAATTTAACATTCAACATGGAAAGATGTAAAGACAGGAGTCTGCTGGGCTGGAATCATGCCAATTGCTGTGAGAAAGCTGAACTAGACAGAATGAGGTGGTGATTACTATTACAGGTCTCACTTGTGGATTGATAAAGTAGTGTGTCTTACCTTGGTATTGGTTCACACTACTGGTTAAAAGGTCTGCTCAGACCACACCAACAATCTGAAAATTAAACCACAGGTAACCTACTGCTTAATTGCTAGCCCTTAAAGTAAATTTTCTGCTGAGACAAACAGATGACAGCAGACCAAATAGTCAACACTTCAATGAAGAACAGGTCTGGTTTAAAATAAATTGCCAATTACTGCAATCAAACAAGTTTTAAAGACGAATGAAAAAGTCAAAGTAAAAGCTTACATTTTTATTGATAAAGAAAAAAAAAATCAAATAATATTAGATTCATACAAATCATAGTCCACCCCTATTGGCCAACTCGGTCAGAGGTCCACATAAAAAAAAAACAGAAAAAACCCCCAAACATCTGAAGGGTGAGGCTCACAGTCAATGTGTGTCACTATTCTAAAAAAAGGTCACTATTTTTTACATGTTTTTATAACAGGAAGATATTGATTAGTTTCTCAGATTGGCTCTGTTCCAAAACAAAATGGCCTGACCACACTTTAGAACTGACAAGGCTACAGCAATGTGACACATAAAATGGAAGATTTTGTCAAGCACTAGGGTATTTTAAGAAGCAGTATTACAGTTAGCCAGATAGCTGTAGAATTTGTTGTTGCTTGTTGTGGAATTTGATGTAATAAACCATTTTTTCTTTATAAAAGAAACTATTAGTTATACCACATTATCACATTGACAGTTATCTTGCCACAGTCAATCCTGCTTCCTGAAGTTCCCCAGGGATGTGACTAAAAAAACCCCAACAAATAAACAAAACCAAAACAATAAAAACTTTAAGGCTGAGGAGAGGGGCGGGGAAGGGGTGGGGGGGGTTCAGGGGATCCTGATCATGGAATGTAAATCGCAAGCAAGACGGGGAAAAGGATGCATCCTATGAGGAGGCCTTGGGTATGAAAAAAGGAGAAAAATTTGAATTACAAAACATTTGCCCCTAGTCAGCTGTGAATGGTGGACCATTCTACCGATAGTGGCGTGGCGGTGGGCTATGGTGCTGTGGAGGGTGTCTCCTGGAGGGTGGACTATGGCGGGACATAGCATGACGTGGGGGCGACTGGTAGCGTTGTGGGGGAGACCCTCTGTTCTGGTAGGGAGGAGAATACCGCCCTCTGGATCTGGAGCGGGAACGTGATCGGCCCCAGCTAGGAGTGCCTCTTTCTTCGTAGACACGGATGTATGCAGTCTCACCCTACAAAAAGAAAAAAAACAAAAAAACAACGCTACTTTTCACCGGCACACTAGTCTAATTTTTGCCTGTGATGGTGTGTGAATAATTACAGCTCTCCATGCCTCTGAGACATTGAAACTCACTTGATGGGACCGGAACTCAGTCCTGTCCAATCTGCGCAAAGCGTACTCCATGTCCTCCCTGCGGAGAAATTCAACCACCCCCTCGCCATCTCGCTGCACGTCAGCAAAACACACATCGCCTGCCTCACGCATATGGTCCTTTAGGTCCTGCCAGCTCCCAGTTGGGGGTAATCCTGGAAGGGAATACCACAAACGCATTACGAAACCGTAACATCCTGCTTTCATTTACCTGCCATTTCTAAAATGAATCATTGCATAGACACATACATCTATTATCTGTAGCTTTGACCCTTGGAGCAATCGCACAATTTGTGCTTGTTTTACTGATTCTAAGACACTTTGGTGAAGTGTCAGCTAAATACCAACTGAAATTTAAAATACTACATTTTGCACCATTTGACTAGATTAACTACAAGATTGAGAGTTAATGAAATATAACCCTTGGGGATAAGGGCATGTGTAAATGCCCTTTAAACTTACTGAGGGATATTGTAGAGGGCCCCCATATTTCCAGACCAGCACCCCTTTGGGCTGCATTACATTGCAAGAATGTGATCTAGCATTACTGGTCAAGTCTGATAACAAAGTTATGACTTTGGAGGAAAAATCTAATCTTAGATAAGCAGTCCTATTCTGAGAGCATGTACACATATGTGGGGCCAGAAAGCACACAATGTAGCACACAAATAAACAATGAACCAAAAGCAATGACAAAAATACACCTACCAGTCACTATGGCCGGTGTTTGGGGTTATGCAGCCAACATGACCAGTTTGAGTTTACTGTTTTGTTTTTCATGACTTAAGCAGCTGACTTGACCTCATCCACTTAGTCCCCTTGACCTCCAGTCCGCCATGAGAGAGAGAAACATAAGTGCCTACGACTCATAACGTCCACCTACCAGTCACTATGACCCGGAATTCAGATCTTCGAGTTGGGGGGCCAAACCTTCCCCTAGGTCCTCCTCCTCCTCCTCCACCTCCTCCTCCTCCTCCTCCTCCACCACCTCCTCCTCCTCCTCCACCAACTCCTCCTCCTCCTCCACCACCCATAGGCCCACCAAATTTAGCACCAGAGGAGCGTGGGTACTCCACACGCAGTTTGGAATCTCCATATCCATATCCATTCCTTCCATAGACTGCGTCGTCTGCATCCCTAAGAGAAGAGAGCACAGAACTCCTTACTAAAGCACGCCTGTTTCACTAAGGGACATACACCTGGCAAAGCCTTCTCCATCCATTCCCTGCGTCAGTCACTGGAGACGATATTAACCACAAGACTTAAGGTTTCCAACAAGGTTTCGAATGTGATTCGACTGGCCAAAGCGCTTCCAGAAACTCACCGTGGGTCTTCAAAGCGGACAAAGGCAAAAGGGATAGTGCCTCTATTATTCTTCAATTCGATATCCCGGATTTTTCCATATTTGAAGAAGAGATCCTCTATGTCTCTCTCCTGGACATCCATTGGAAGATTCCCCACATAGATCCGTCCATCCGCCATGGTGGTTGAAGGACTGGTTCTGCCAACACAGAATGGAGGCACCTGCAGGCTTTTACTTCACTTCTTGATCTCACAAATAGCTGTAGAAGTGGTCCTGATTCCTAATCCTAGTCCCAATCCAAAACTTAGTCCATCCGTCTCCAATTCCTTAATTTAGACAAAAATAAAACTCTAAAACCAGGGATGCAGCCATAGTAGTATATGATGAGTTCAAGACAAACGGCACAGGACCTCGGATCCAAGCCTGAAAGCTTTAAAAACACAGGGTAATGAATGTCTAACACCCTTAACAATGGTTACAGTATTATGATGGCTGATTTTAAGGGCAGAGCGGAAAGAATCTAGTATATATATATATATATATTTTTTTTTTTTAACTAGTATTTGCTTTTTATCATTAGATAATAGAATTGTGTATGACGATTCAGTCTCATTTCACTGAAATACATTAAAAACTATACTGAATTACTGCCCAGCCCTAGTTAGCAAGTATAAACAGACCAAAAATATAAATTAAGTTTCTATACAACTATGCAAAGTGTTTGTAAAACACTTTATACTAGACTGGGGGGGGGGGGGAAACGTGTTGAATTAAATGCACAGTTATGAAAATGATAGCCAGTTATAATGATAGCTGCAATTAAGCCTTAAGGTCATGTTCATTTGCAGGTTAGAATTTAGCAATATGCGAAAAATACATACAATGATTTATTCAGCATTGGATAGACATGCAAGCCAAATGCACACAGGAAGATCAGAGGCAGCACGAGATTTGAATGAACCATTTTGAATTAGCCAGAATTACAAATTGCATGTCTCTTCTGTTCTTAAACTTATAGTTGACCAAGAACTGCATCCAGCATTCTAAGGATGGTACATCCATCTGACTTTAAAATACAAGCCACAGCTACGGCGGGCCGTGGAATAGCTTGGCCGGCGACTTCTTAATGCGGCGTGTTGCCTGGATTAGTCTCGTGTCTAGATTCGAGAGAAAGCTGCTGTTGGAGTTGGCCCATCTTAAGCATTAAGGACATTTACACACACAGAGGCGGTTGCTCATGCGTTCAAACGATATGCGTTTGATTTTGCTGGTATCATTTCCTGCAACACATACACTGTGGTAATATGCTTACTGTTAGCTCGTAAACTGAAACCTTTAGCCTAGGCTTGATTATTTTAAGACGTGCAAATGCTGGTGCCATAAACTATCCAGGAGTAACGCTTAGCGGTTAACACGCAACTGTATTTCACTACACCTAGACAAATGAGGGGTTTCTTAAAAAGGATTTCCTTTCCAGTAAATAGTCTGAACCCCAAGACGTGTTCAGGGCCTTATATCTAGCCAGCGTTACACATGGTTGCGCTAGCTCAATTTTAACATTGGCGAACCAAACAAAATCGTTCGCCACTTAATGGCTAGCTATTTAGACTGGTTTCCTAATAACCAATTTAAATGCTGCAAACGTCACTTATTTGTCACCGTTGGCAGTAGCATGGTATCAACCCTTTCGGTTCGCCGCGGTAGGCCTTGTTAGCCAGCCAGCCAGCTAGCAAGCTGCAGAGCTCAGACCAAACAAGCAAAGAGCTGACGGGCTAGGTAACGTTTGCTAAATAAGATTGGTTGCTAGCGTTACATTTAAGCCAGTCGCCTCTATAAATATTTAGCAGCCAAACGCCATACCATTAAGACAACCCGATATTTAATCTTGACATTTGTAGCTTTAAATTAACCTCAAGCTAAAACACATCCTCCACTCCAGCAACTAGACAAATTCAACTATCTCTTTGTTGATAATCTAAGCTTAGCTAACCTAACTAACAAGCGTTAAGTACCAATATCAGACACGCTTTGACTCGAATATGTAGGTAGTGCAATTCACGGGCATGCAGTCAACAACACTCACAAATTTATAATAACACGGTGCGATTACCTTTTTAGAAGCAAGGGTGTCTTCTTTTGTAAATGCTAATGCTAGCAATTCGCACGGCGTGCCGTGAGAGCCCCCTCCGCGCTAGTTAGCAAGGGGCTCGGTGGCTTCTTATGCTTCTTCCTCTTCTGTTTCTGGTGTTTGGCAAACAACTTTAAGAGCCACTACCGCCATCAATCGGACGGGAACATCAACCAGGGAACAACTGCTCCAACTACCAATATAAATGCCGACTTATCTATTTCCCACTCAACATGTTCTTCATTCTCTTATTTATAAACCCTTAGCTGCAGCTTTACTTTATATAATATGCCATGACATTATTATATAAGTATCAGTATGCTATTTTGTAGCATCATTAGCAACCAAAGAATATAAATGGAAGAGACTGAATAAAAACAATGTTTAGGCTTACCTCTTTTAATTGTTTGTTTTGTGACTGAATGTGTTCATTATAAACAGAGAGCCACCAAAGACCAAATTATGGGCTACATTAGTCTAAAACGAGTAGTTCCAAAGCTGTGGCTGTACTAGACAGGTGGAAATGGGGCCTGACTTGAACGATACCCACCTGGATCTCCTTGTGGGCTGTTATCTCAAATAACTTTTAAAATCTAAATTAACTACCAACCACAAGCACATTGCAATCACCGATTGGGCAATTTGAGGTGGCTGTATAACAAAGTGACAATGTAGTCTTTGTTTAACATATGCAACAAGGCTGAAACATTCAGCAATTTTTAGGTTCTGTATAGTTCTTTGAAGAACAAAAGTTCCAGGTAATGACGTTAAAATTTGCACTACAGATTAACTTCCAAACTGGAAAATGATCCCAAGTAAAAAACAGTTTGTACATCAATTGCAGACATTTTTGTAGGTTAATAGGTCAACAAAACTTAAAGAAAACATATCAAATGTAGAAGTGTTAAAAACTCAGGAGGTAAAGATAACTGAAACAGAATAGAATTTTACATCCATCCTTTATCTTCAATTGTGATTCTTTACTACTTATGTTAAGCACATTGTCATTGAATGCATTCTTTTTTATAACTTAATAAAGATGACGTCCAGAACTGCAACTGAATGTAAATTGCATAGTGTCAAACTGACCAGTTTTTCCTAAAATTACTACAAACTAGACCAGTGTTTGAGTCAGAAAGGGGTCAATTGGACTATCCTAAGAGTCACTGCCCTGTCTGAGGTGGTCAATAAAAACAATGATACTGAATATTGTTCTTGACATTTTATTGTACAGCAAAATTTTAATTGCAGCTCTGTTGTATAAATTTAATGATACATAAATGTATCATTTATGTGGAGTATCTACATCTTTAAGTCACTCTGGATAAGGACATCTGCTAAATGACTAAAACTTAACCTTCAATTCAAATCATGTCAATTCTTCAAACATTTACTTCAAATAAATTATTAAAGGGCATGGGATATTGAATGTGTGAATTCCAATGAGTTCTGAGAAAATTCTCCTCTTTTTGTGTGTTCTGAAGGCAAGACAAGTGTGTCAAGCTCAGGCTTCAGGTTCTCTCCACATCTGCTGTGTGTACTGGCAGGACTAGTGCAAGAGGCCAACTTCAGGATACTTTGAAAAGCCTCTTTGTGGTGCTGGAATATAATAGTATAAAGCTTTGCAAGTGAGCTTGTGGGATACTTACCTGCTTTCACACTTCTTTTTAGACCAAGCTACTCAGTTTTGAGTTCCTGGGCACTAATGAGAGCTGCACCTGGTCCAGGCATTGCAGCAGTCAATCAGGTTCAATCAGGTAATCCACTCATGTGCCATCGAGGGCCAAGAGTATGCAGGTTTTCCTTCCTGCCAATCACTACACCAGGTGATTTCACTGATTAGTTGCTCCCTCTCTGTTTGAAGGTGTGCTGAAAATAGGCTACATACCATATTGCTAGAGGGTATAGCTTCTCTGTTTTGGGGGTTAGGGATGGTTTACAGCAGCTCGAGGTGAATCCTTTTTCCACCACTGAAAGCAGTTGGTCATCTAACCCAATGAATTCTGCTATTTTCTCTGTGATTGTTTTTGCTTTTGTGCCATCACCAGTGAGCTGCTCTTGCCTGTGAATGGATTGTTCTAGATTGTTGTTAACCTCGTAGAATCGTCACTCTGCTGATATCTTTTCCTCCTGCCAGAAAGTGTTATGTTGCGCATGACATTAAAGTATCAGTATCAGAACAGATTCATGCCATGTCCCTCACTCGTAAATCGTCTGGCTACTAGTAAATTACCTCTCTCATGTCTACCCTGACACTTACAGCTTCCACTTAGGTGTTTTGAGCTAATGTGCCGCCTTCAGTCTGGAGAAAATATAACACCAATCAGAGAGAGAGTTGCACATCTACTCTGTCTATACTACAGCCATGAGTGTTGTTTATATCGCACAGGAATTTTGGAGGGCTAACTGGGCGCAGTGAAAAAGTATAGTGGCACATTTTGTATTTTCAGGGTTATTGTTGCAGTGGCACGGCCTGGCACAAACCATGCTGGACTAGACAACAGACTAGATAGAAACACAAGCTGACAGTTTTCATGTTGGAATAAATGCATTGTGCCTCAAGGAAACCGTGTGGATATTCCTATGGTCACAACTGTGCCAAGCAGGGATAAAATATCTCAATTTGACATTTGCACGGCTGACAGGTGGGACTGCATTACCTCGCGGAAGCGAGACAGTTTTTCTTCTGGCAGGGAGGCTTTCATATCTGTGCAATCTAACCAAATGCCAACCAAATAAATTTTGAGAATGAGCTGCCTGGTGAATCTGAGGGTAGATCTACTAGCAGAAAATCGTTGTAAAAGGGGTGGCAATCTGACTTTTTAGCAGAATCCAACAGAGGGCTTCGGACGGGAGATTGAAAATGCTGAGGACTGCTTCTGCAGCCGAAAGTGAGCCTAACTACAAAGTAGAATTTGGACTCCCATTTAAGACAGAAAAGGGGCCACTGCGATGGGTGAATAAGGGGTGTAGGGTGTCATGCAGATTGTCCACAACAGCCCATTCCACTTCACCGCCTAACCCTTTATGGTTAGCATCAACATGTAGTACATACAGCAGTTGAAGGTTTGCAAAAGCCACGCAGGAGTTGATTCAGGGGATAACACACTTTTGAGTCCTTCACAAACCATCTGTACTATCCAGAGAATCTAAGAAACAACTAGTAACTGCTTCAATATTTTCAAAAGGACATTTGTTACAGAGAAGAGCATTTGGGTGTCAGGTATGTTGATTAATATGGTTACTGTTCCTTTAGTTTGTTCTAGTGTGTGAGTTCCTCCTAAAACTGCAATTGTATGTAAATGTCATGTTTGTTTTTTTAATATGGTCCAATTGTCCATAATTCTGTAGGAACAGTATAGCCATAATAACCACAATTGTCTATGAGGGCTTTTCTCAGAGATGTCTTTTATGATGCTCTCATTTTTCCTGATGAGAACTCTTCTTCCAAAACACAAAAAGAAGTGATGATATTGTGAAAGTGATTATTTATGATATTGATGGAATTTGGATTTTGTGCCTAAAAACAACAATCTAATTTGTTCAAACACCAACAGGACACCAACAGCCTTGTTAATTGACAAATGTGCTATTGTAGACACTGTGGGAGGGGACTGTTCTTCTCTCAGTTCTCACAGCCACTGAGATGTGACTTCAGCTAGTGTGCAGAGCATGATCTAGAGTAGTGGTGTCTTTTCATGCTGTAGAAACCCAATCTTCACTCTGACACCGTTGATGCTGTTCTCTCTACAGGTAAATCAAGCTTTAAATTGTTTTACTTTTGCTTTTGCTCTCATTCCTTCCTAACTTGTATTCTGCTTTACCACTTGATTTATACTGCTGTTTTGATGACATAATAGTGAATGTTAAGGAAAAGCTTATTGGGTGAACAAATATCTGAACTTAGAGCTAATGTATCTGTCATGTCTGTGAGCATAACTGAAATTTAATTTCTCGTCATAGATTGTAATTAATCTTTTTCCGATGCACACATTCTCATTTGATGTCACATACTGATTAAACAGATGACTGTCAACGTCAAAGAAAGAGGACGTTTCTGAGTAGGTGTGCAAAAAGATGCACCTTTTTACACTTAAATTCATTTGTGAAGACTAGGCCTCTGTATAGTGTCAGGGGTAGGCTTCTGTGTTGATATTTTTACAAAATCTCCTGCAAAGATCAAATTTTGTTCTGTTAGGTTTTAGCTCAGAAGATTAAAGTTTTATATTGAATAACCACTTTAACTTTGAAATGAAGAGAAAATTATTACAGCCTTTTCATTAAGTGAGCAGTATGCTATTGGGCTGCTTGTAGTGGTTTCACTGTCATAGGCTCTTTTCTCCCCTCATTTTTTCCATTTGTTAAAAGGGAAATTTTACAACCATAAACATGTTTGGTGTGCAAACATGGGGGCTTTGTGTTTTGTTTGAAAGAAAGAATGATGCAGCAGTTTTCTTATCAGATATTCTCTACTTTCTCACTCTGGAAGTCTTCATTTACCTCTTCTCATGCCAGTGATTCAGACTTAAGTTAACTTACATTTATATTAAACGAGTCAAGCTTAGCCTTGACATGGGTAGCTACTATTAAAGCATGTGTCTTTTATGGTCACTCCTTTGTAGTTAAACTCTACTGTATTCCTGGTAAATGGCAGGTCTATGTATAAGAATTGTGGCAGGTGGTTGAATTGAGACTATGAATTGTGTATAAGGACAAGACAATAACTAAGCAGGTCAACCTAATTGGTCACATAAGAATACCCATGACAGTTACACAACAAAATCCAGCAAGTCATGTCTATAAAACGTGTTTTTTTTGGCCTTTTCTTTTTAACATTTTGCATCTGTATGTGTTTGCTCTCTAATCTGTCCTTTGCAGGTTCCCCATAGATTTCTGAATATGTTTGGCATTGAAAGAAGGAAGTCCAAGTCAGTAATACGACAACTGGTTCTTTGGGCTTTATTGACCAGCGTCATGCTGGTACTGTACTGCTTACCTAACCCAACCCAAGAGTAGGTAAATATTTAGAAAGAAAGCATCATTTTATAGATATATCAAACAAATCTGAGTTTCACTCTTTACTTACCCATATACTTTATTCACAGGAGCTCCCATGCACCTTCATGTGCTCTTACCAAGTCAAAATTATGGCAGAAGAATGTGACTATCCAGACAGAAGAGTGCTCTCCCAAGGTGAACATCATGTTTATGAAGACCCACAAAACTGCTAGCAGCACAATACTCAATATCCTCCTCCGATTTGGAGAAAAGCACAAGTTGAAGTTTGCCTTCCCCGATGGTCGAAATGACTTTTTCTACCCATCACCTTTCCAGTGCTCCCAGGTCAAGGAGTACCGGCCTGGAGAGTGTTTCAACATTGTTTGTAACCATATGCGCTTTGACGCTCAAGAGGTAGCCAAACTTCTGCCTGCAGATGCTATGTACATAACCATCTTACGTGACCCAGCGGAGCTCTTTGAGTCTTCCTTCCATTACTATCACCGAGCAGTTCCCCTCACATGGAGGATCAATGGAGACAACAAATTAGCGGAGTTTCTGCACCATGCTTGGACCTTCTACAACCCAGAGGCTTACAATTCATTCTATCTTAAAAATTTGCTATTTTTTGACTTTGGTTTTGACAATAACCTTGAGTCTGATGACCCCCGTGTTGTGACAGTTATTCAGACCATGTCTAAATTTTTCCATCTGGTCCTCATAGCAGAATATTTTGAGGAGTCTCTTATCCTGCTTAAGGACACACTCTGTTGGACCACGGAGGACCTGCTGTTTTTCAAGCTCAATGCTCGCAAGGGCTCGTCTGTATCTCGACTGACCCCTGAGTTGAGAGCTAAAGCCTTAGAGTGGAATGGGGCTGACTGGAGACTCTATCAGCACTTTAATTCTACGTTCTGGGCCAGAGTAGAGGCTTACGGGAAAAAAAGAATGAAACGGGAAGTAAATGAGCTGAGGAGAAGGAATGCTGAGATGAAGACCATCTGTATTGAGGGTGGGGATGCAGTTGAAGCCAGGATGATCCAGGATAGACGTTTGCTGCCCTGGCAGCCAGTTGGAGAGTCTTCCATCCTGGGTTACAACATGAGGAAAGATATTGACCCCAAATTCAGAACACTCTGTCGAAAAATGCTCACACCTGAAATACAGTACTTATCAGACCTAGGGGTCAACCTGTGGCTCACAAGATTATGGGGTTGGTTAAAAGATGCTATTTACTGAGTACAGGAGACATAGTGACACTGAGAAATTCTCCATTTTTTCCCTCAATTTGAGATGACTGAAATAGTTCCATGTAAATGTATACTGTAACATTACATAGTGTGTGGTTGTGTATGGGTGTGCATTTGTGTATCACTAACAAACATTTGTCAGTAACACTCCAACTCTTTATCACAGTCTCTCCTTTTATTTTAGCATGATATATCTTTCAGTAGACGAATACATAAATTACTTTGATAGTGTTTATTCACATTTGTTATCTGGATCACTTCTCTAGTAGTAAGTTTGAGAAATGTACACTCAATAGTCTATTACTGTAATAGAAATTACAATTACTCCTTTGTTAAAATGAACTAACATTAGCTAGCTAGCTACAACACACGCTAGCTTTGTAACTTGCTAGGTATAATGTTAGCAAACATGACTGAAATGTCAGCTTCTTTCATGATAGCCAAAAAAGTAAACATAACATACATAGCCTACAAATAAACCCCTGTAGGTGTATATAGATAATAGATAATAGATTTTCTTTCAATGGCGTCCAGGTCACATGACCCAAAGACACCAAACTACCTTGTTTATGTTTACTAGCAATGGTCACATGTGACATTGTCTAACAAAATGTTGAAAATGTTTGATATGAATATTTAAATGCAAAATAAAGGATTTTCTTTCAATAGCTTCCAACTCACATGACCCAAAGGCACCAACGATACGGTGGGTCAGACAAGATACTTGTTACATTGATTTGATTGATAAGGAGAAACCATATGATTCATAATAAAAATGTACATAAGACGGTATTTAATACATCTTTCACCTGGTTGCCTCATTACCCAATACTTTAATTTCAACAATACTACAATACTCTCTTAAGAAGATTGACGGACAAAATGACCCCCCCCCCCCCCCCCCCCGCTCATTTCTTGTCTAGCTAGCTAGCTAGCTAGCTAGCTAGCTAGTTGTACAGCTAATCACAAAAGAAACATCAATGTAGCAAAGTTATTGAATACTGAGGATGAGCATTTGGAGTTTTGTTTTTAATTACAGGTCAAATAAGCAGTGTATTTACAGAGGGTATAATCAGAGTTGATAACGCAGCTGTGGAAGCTCTACGTAGCATAGCTCATTACCATGCCAATTACACACCATATTCTCACATGGCCTCTTTTTCTTCACCATTCTGTTATCAGACTATAAACTCAAATCACTTTGCTCAAGGAACCCTCTTCAAATGGGATATTGGCACATCTAGTCACTTCAAATATGTACATCACGTTAAAGGAAAAACAAATTATTATATCTAGTTAATAGGACAGTGAATATCCTTCAGCCCCATTCAGTTTTCACTGTGACTTTCCATCCACCTGGGGGAGGGGGCAGAAGTGAGCACGGAAGGTCAGGAATGGAGAGGAGCTCCTGGGGTATGTCACTTTCTGCTTCGTTTCCTTCACTGTCTTCCTTATCTTTTAGAACTCTGTATAGATAAAAAAAAATCAAAGAGATTAATTATGGATACATAGGAATAACCATTAGCCATGCTACCCATGTATGAACTTGAACTGTTGAAAGCATAATGAACATTTTACCCTTCACTACTGAGGGCAAGTCTTTTCTTCTCCCTTCTATTGAGCCACTCTTCTACGCTTCGCCCAGGAGAGGTTCTGCCCTCAGGGTCCTCGTTGTGTTGTCTTTCATCTGAAGGAGAAAATAAATCTCACTCATTTTCAATTTGGAGCCATTTAACACAGCAACCTTGATAACTTTTACTTGTGTGAAATAACTGATCACTATCAATAAGGGATGCAATGATATGAGATTTCAAAGCTGCAATTGTAGTCTGATGAAAGATCACGGTTTCACAATTATTATGTGGTCGTTTATTTTCACTAAGGATGGAGAAAATCAAATGAGTGTGAGTGTGTGTGTGTGTGAGAGAGAGAGAGAGAGAGAGAGAGAATACACAAATGTGATTCAATCTCGTGAGAGATTTTGACAGGTGCAATCTGTGTGAACACAAGGCTGCATTCAAATTAAAAGAGCATAGGATCACAGACATAGCTTCTATATTGCTTACAGTTAGAAAACCGTGGTGTTTTAAAACACGATTATTAGTGACATTGGTTAATCGCTACTTTAAATTTCTTGAACAAGTCATAAAATGTAATGCTGAAAATTTCAGAAAATTTTCAATTGGAACTCACTGAGTATCTGTGACAGATATTTACACACTATTCTTATGTGCCTGTCAAGCATTTAAAATGTTTTACTGATAAGACTGACTATAATCTTATGTTGTTTTACATATGTGCTGTCATGCTCTCATGATGCCGCGTAATCTATCACAATTTTGAGAGCCCTAAATCACATGGTAGACAGCACCACCCTATGGTTACAGTTTACCTTCAATCTGCCTTTTTAGGTTTGTCAAATCTTCTTCAAACATGTGAGAAAACCTGCAGTTGGGGCCAAAGCCACAGTTTCCTAATGCAGAAACACACAGAAAAATGTATTATTACACACAGCCAGCCATTTGATATCATTCTCTATTCATTACTAAAATGTAGAACTTGATTGTTGTGCTACCTGTTTGGAGAAACTTCCTGCAGGGTTTCTTGGCTTGCTCATCATACAGAATGGCTGCAGAGTCTGCAACATGATGAGCATAATGTAAGAGCATGATGTGTAAGTTAGTTACACGGATTTTACCCATGTGCCTTATATGTAACCTTCTACTCCTAAGGTGAATAGCCAATATGCTAAGCTGGAATGTGAGCATGCTTGAATCCCCAATAAGCCTATTACTCAGTATGTACAGAATCACAATCCTAAAAAAGAAAATCACATCATGCACATCATGTCATAAAGCTGTCTCATTTAACTGAATTGTAACCACATGTCAGAAGTGCAACTGCAAGTCTCACCTCTGAAGTGATCAAACCAGGCCTTTTTAGCTCTGTGATGCTGAACACCATTTAGATGTTTTTTCCTATTGTGCATGTTGTCCTGAAAAGACCGGTCACAGTAGTCACAGTAATACCGCTTCCCCATGGCTCAGGTTGTGTGTACAAGCTGAGTACTTTCAAATCTCTGAAACACAGTAAATAGCAACACATGACCATGATTAAGTAACTCTTTAGACAACACATAGCGAGTTAATAATAATAATTTGCAATTCAATGATTAAGCTTATGCACAATGTTCTTTTACATTTGATAGGTTTTCTGCAATGCTAACAAATTGTATTGACCTATTCATTAAAAAAAAAAAAAGAAAATAAAAAAAAAGGTCACAAAGCAGGCACACATTGTTTGTGGAAATCGTTTTTATCTGGACATGTTAGTTCATCTGTAGGAAAGGTGACATTTGGGTGCCGCATATAGGTGGCTGAAAAGGTTAACGTATACCCTAGAAAGTACTCTCAAATTCACATTTATAGCTAGACGCTGAATCGTATAGATACTGTAGTCAGTGATATTGGCGAGCTAAGTAGCCATAGCAGGGTCAACCTGTCAAATTTGCCTTGCCATGCAACGAGGTTATCTTCCGCGACTTTAACATCTGTCCTGGAAAGACTAATGTAAACAAAACAGAATACAAACGACAACAATGCTGCAGAAGGGAGTAACTTAAAACGTAACTGATCATTGGCAAGATAGTGCTGTCCGCTTCTTAAATGCTTTATTTTGAAATACTACTGTAGGAAGTGCCCTTTTAAACATTTCCCCACTAGACCATCACAGAAGAACAGAAATAGACGCAAGAGACGCTCGCTCACCGTGCGTTCCAGTCCAGAAGTATGTACCTTTGCAGGGCCCTTGGCAGCATGTAAGAAAAATCAGAAAAATATAGACTCCTGTCTATTCCAGTACATTACGGAGTACTTCTAATTAAAATAAACTACGAACCGTACGGCCTGATTTCGGTGGAATCCATCGATAGAACGTGTTTACGTTTACCACACTACACTACCCAACATCCGTTCGATATGAGCGAGGTACAAGACTGTTGGTGAGCCACTTCCGGTCTACGCGAACAGGTCATTTCCGGTTATCTTATCACCTAATTGCTTTATTATCAAGGTACCAAATAAACTTGCTGATGCATTGCAAGTGCAGCGTATGTCCCCTTCTTGTTTTACAATGAAACTGATAGCCGATTTAGGAGAGTTGGAAGTCAAAGAATGTTAGGTTCACTGAGGATGGTGGTGTAGGTAAAATGAATCCAGTAAGGTTAATTAAAGCACTTAATTAATAACATTTATCATCTCCAGAACAAGGTTAATATAGTGAAAGATTAAGACTTGGGCATAGCAAGCTGAACAAAGCTAAAGCTTGTTGAGAAACATGCCACAGGTTTATGCGACCAGTGCCAGGTGGAACATGTTATAATTCACTGTAAAAATATCAAAGGGAAAGATGAAAACAGAGTTAGATAGATAGATACCTTATTGATCCGTGGGGGAGATTCTGAGGTTGCAGCAGCATAACAGTATCACAAGAATGTACAAAATACAAATGCAAGGTACAAAATACTAAATACAAATGCCCAAATACTAAATACTAAAAAACTATGGTATGAGGTGATATAGAACCAGGATGTACAGCAGGTGGATGGCATGTTTACATAGTTGAGAGAAGCTGGTGAACAAGAGTTTAATTTGAAGAAGATTTTGAATTTGATGAACATTTGCTGTTCATGTAGTTGGATATGGAGTTTATCAAAGAAGAAGAAGAAGAAGAAGAAGAAAGAGGTCTGATGTTTAGAATACAGATACTCTGGTTCACACTCCGGACCAGAAGATGGCGATAATGGGCCTAATGCTGGTTGCCAACCGCCGTTAAAATTCAAGAAGACGAAGAAGAAAAGCCTACAGCTTCTTCATCATGGCGCTGGCAAGGTCTGTCTACAATTTGCTCTTCAGGAGAACGTCTACCTTCGCTATAACCATTATGGTTGGAGCAGTCTTCTTTGAACGGGTGTTTGACCAAGGGGGTGATGCTATTTTTGAGCAAATGAATCGCGGAAGTAAGTGTGTCCCCTGCTATTTTACTGCCTCTTGTACACTGACCCTGAGTAGAGGACGAACTAGCTAAGTTAGCTAAGTTAGCTTGCTCGCTAGCGTTAGATAGCGGCTTCTGTTTGGGTCTACAAATTCAGCGGTGTGTCAGTTTGCTACAACCTGTCTATTGATATCAAATGTTACACTTGTGTAACGTCACCTTTCTGGCTTCATTACAGAAACTATGGAAACACATCAAGCACAATTACGAGAACAAGGACGAGGAATAGGACGCGACCTGAAGTTGTGACAGAAATGAAGCAATTCTCACACTTCCATGATCCATTCTTCTTGGATTCCACACCTGAGTCACAGTCAACACGGACAATGTCCTGAAAATAACGCCTAGACTGGCTGCAGGCTACCAGAAATCCCATGGGAGCTAAAAAGACTGGTTAGAACATCATACATATGGAGTAATGGTTCCTGTCAACTTGCCTCTCCCCTATCATTGCTTGTGATGCCCTCCCTTCCTTCAACTTGTAAATGAAAAGTTAAATTAAACAAAGATGTGTCAATGTCATACAAAGTTCCCAATGTTTTGATTTATAGTTGCACAATCATTGTTTACGAAATATTGTGTGTTCACGTCTGTATACTAATGCAATTATTGTCTATGCCCATTGATTACATCTTTTTACTATATCCTGTTTCCTCTTAACCTGTCATGCCTATCCTAAGCCGTACACCATAGCCACATTAATGGTACTGGAGATTTTAAGAGCTTTATAGACAAACTCATTGGATATCAAATATGGTACAATGAGAAGTGGACATGTTTCCACTTAGTGCAACTGTTTTCTAGTTTCTGTTTTACTAACAGCATGCTTGCAAGCTATGTCAAAATATATGTATATATATTTTTGGACAATGATGAGAGCTTTTCTACCATGCCAAAAGCATAGGGCCTTCATGGCAGCAGTAGTAAAAAATTAAATTGTGTTGTGATGATAACTGCGTGTAGTTAAGCCACTTAAGTCCAGTTAATCTTCCCTTCTTTAGTACACTTGTACACATTTCTGTTTCCAAGACATAATAAGAAAATTTGTATGTCAATACCACAGAGTTGCTAGCTCACAGGACACTAATGAAATTTGAGTTAACCTTTAATGCTGTGGTTCTCATGAATTGACTTTGAGTCTTAGTAGTGTTATTAGTGATTTGAGAAAGTACATCAGCAAGCAGTTTTGGAAGTGGTAAAAAGCTTGCCAACAAATACAACCTTTACATCAATAGGCACTTTCAATCCCAATGGACCAATATCACAAAACTTGCAGGATATGTCCACATAGGTACCTGAAACATACCCTGAAAATGTCATTCAAATCGACCACTAGGGGGCGCTACAAATGCAGAAAATGGGCATGGCATACCCGCAAATTGCCGCTTGCTGCTATATTTATTATTATTATTAGTGGTAGTATCTTTTATTATTATTACATATTCTCAAATGGGCAGGAAGAGAGGGAGGGGTCCACACACACCAAGATACACAGCCCTGGACACAGACAGGCAAGGAAAAAAGAAAACTCAACCGTTCACACATTCCTTACAATAGCAGCCAAACCAAGCACTCAAAGTTCAAAGATATTAACGAAGACTTGTCACCTCGCCTTTGTACAAAGGTAACAGTGAGATCCAATCTCACTCAGCGCTATTTTATCGGGGCTTACCCAAAAAAGACTTTAGGCGTGAGGAACCCTTTCTGTGCACCTTTTAGGTGAAGCACTTAAAGGGGAATTCCGGTATTTTTAAACCTGGCCTCATTCCCACAACCTTGTACAAATTCATCCTTTATACCACAAAATAGGTACAAAAAGTTTTGGAATTGCTCCGGTAGATTGCCTCAGTCGGCAGTCGCGAAACGGGCTGCTATGGCTGCAACGTAATCTGCAGGGGCAAGTGTGACGATCAAACTACGTCCACTAAAAGTGCTTGTTTTTGCCACTGACAGGTTCAGATTGTTATTCGTGTGTCTGACAAGTGTCTGACAACATTACGGAAAGGATCGCTACAGTGATAGACCTTTGTTTAACCAGAAACAGAAGTCTCGCTCAAGGAGAAGTCTCGCTCTGAAATCTGAAAGATGAGGTGAGTTGTTGCATGAAGAGGTTAAACAAAGGTTTCTGGTTAAACAAAGGTCTATCTCTGTAGCGATCCTTTCCTTAATGTTGTCAGATGATGACATGAACATGATCCTCACAGTGCTGCCTGCCCTGTCCAGATGGGAGTGGGCCCGATGAAGCAAGTAGATGATGGCATCCTCTATTCCAATGTTAGCCTGGTAGGCAAACTAGGGGGTCCAGTCCTTCCTTTACCAATGGTCTGAGGTGAGCCAGCACAAGCGTTTCAAGGGTGTTCATGATGTGGGAAGTCAAAGCCACAGGTATGTAGTCGTTCAAGACACTGGGGCACCCTTTCTTAGGCACAGAGAGGCAGGAAGTCTTCCACAACAGTGGGATTTGCTTTGTCAAGCGATATGTCACGTCGAGGTATTTCCAGTGCAACGTCAATGATTATATCACCGCTCAAAGTGGTTGCAAAAAGACAGGCGGGAGTAATGTTAAGACAGGCAAACACTCTGATAAACTTAACTACACTGTAAAAACCCAATAAGTTGATTCAACTCAAAAGAATTGTTGAAACTGATTACATAGAAATTTTTAAGTGATAATAACTCAATTTTTCATTTTTCTTGATTACGTACCTTTTACTAGGTAATTGTAAGTGACACTAACTCAATTTTGTAAGTTAAAGAAACTTTCTTGATTAAGTACTTCTTACTAGGCATTTTGTTTTCACAGTACAAATAAAATCAAGTATAGTTAACTTAAATTCTTCATTTTATGTTTCCTTAACTTTTTTAAGTCCAATGAAGCTGTACAAACTCCCCTATAATTAAAAACTTTGCTTGATTTCAACTCAAAATTGCATGTTAGGTTACTCAAATGTTTTTTTGAAACTGATTACATAAATAGTATTAAGTAGATTTAACTCAAAATCCCTAAATACACACATTTTGAGTAAACAGTATAAAAAAACATGTTAACAAAGACAATTTAAATGCAAGTCGCTTTTATTAAGTAACCATAAAACATAAACCAAACTATAAAATCTGGAAATAAAAACTTCAAAAAGGGCCAGGGCAAGTGGACAATATGGATAGAATCCTCTGTCATATGAAACTTTTCATTATGTTATTGATATATATCGTGACAGTCTTTTTAATTTTTTTATGCATTTGGTTAATCTGTAAATTACCTGACTAGGCACTGCATCACATGGATGCTAAAATCATAAAAATCCAATATTGCCAAAAAACGTTCTCATCGATTCATCGATTTACCACATTGCACATAATGGCCTAATAAATGCAGACATATTAAAGCATGTGCCTCAAAATAAGCAGTATGGCAAAATATCTAATGGATGATTAATGTCACGGTATACATTATATCGCCCAACCCTAATCACTTCCATAAAGTAGAAACACTTATCCATCACACTTTAAGTCAAACAGTGACATCAGAAATATAAAGAACAGTATTTCAAAAATAGTGCAAGGACCTAAATAAATGGCCTGAGGAATGTTTTTTTTTTTTAAACTATCACTTCTAGGCAAACGCATGGTATGTCATTTTATCAATATATATGGTGATATAGTTATGGAAAATCAATTAAGAAACTGTTTATGGGTGAAATGACCAGATGGGAAGGTCTCTTTGGTGAATTCAGCAAATTAAATACCTTACAAATTCACATTGATGCTAAAATCATGTAAAAATCCAATATTGCCATAAACATTTCTGCTCACTGATTTACCATATGACCCATAAAGACCTAATACACTTAGAAATATCAAAGAAATTGGTACTGCAGTATAAAGAGTATGGGAAAATGTTTTCTATACTGTGTTACATATTCATACAGTACAAACACTCCATCAAACTTTAAGTCAAACAGTGACATCAGAAATATAAAGAACAGTATTTCAAAAATAGTGCAAGGACCTAAATAAATGGCCTTTTTTTTTTTAAACTATCACTTCTACGAGTAGGCAAACGCATGGTATGTCATTTTATCAATATATATGGTGATATGGTTATGGAAAATCAATTAAGAAACTGTTTATGGGTGAAATGACCAGATGGGAAAGTCTCTTTGGTGAATTCAGCAAATGAAATACCTTACAAATTCAAGGTATTTCATGTGTTACATATTCATGTGTTACATATTCATACAGTACAAACACTCCATCAAACTTGAACAATAATACTTTCAAAACACATCAAGATGTTTTCCAAAAAAACAAACTCCTTTTATTGCTCTATGGTATGCCCACATGAGTAGTGCATGTGCATATGAAAAGAGCATTGAAGCAACTTTGTCAGCTTTGTTTGTTCATACAGTGAGATTACTCCGCTGCAAAAATGTCATTTTTAAGGCTCAACACCCTGGGCCTCAACTTCCCATCATCCAGGCCCATCAATACTTTCTGGGTAAAGTCAAATGTATTGGCCAAGTCTTTTGGATAACTTAGATGCAGGGCATAAATCAGTGCAAAAAGTATGACAAATCCATCAGCCAATGTGGGGAGATTGATAACTACGTTACCCTCAACCACAACCGCAATCCTCTCTGGGCAGAAGAAAGTGGCATCTGTAGAATTGGCACTGATCAAGAGGAGCCCAACCGGTATGTCATCAATGTTTGGTTCATCAGATTGCACCACCTGAAGACAAGAACAGAGAACCGTTACCCCCAGATTGCCTAAGCTATCTCCAAAAGCTGTTTGCTGAAAAAATGCATCAGTGGCATATCAGAATACAGTCAAAGAGAGACGTCAAAAACAATTAATCACATTCCATAAACTCAATTTTTCATTTATTTAAATTTTTAACTGTAAAAATCAAGAGAATTTTCTTCCTCCTTTAGAGCAACTGAAACAATGCAACTCTGACAAAAAAACATATATTTCATGATAAACTGTCACATAACAAATTCTAAACAATTAATATGCTGACTTACATCGCATAGCTTCAGAAATCTGGAGTCATCCTCATGCAGATATGCAGGGAGAGCGCGGAGGATAGCAGCACGTCTGACATGGACGTCAACTTGTTCCTTGAGTGTGAGAACATATTCTTGCGTCACTTTGGATGTTAAACAGCATGGCCACACAATACTATTATCACAAGAAAGAGTCCTCCTGTGTCTGAAGCGATGACAGTTCTAACAAAGATAAACCAAAATCCACTGTAGTATCATTATCAAGTACCAAGAAGCGTAACCAACTCACCTGGAGGTCATAAGTGCTGAAGATCTGACCCAGAGCTTCGGCTACTTTCCCTGTGCGTGCAGCTTTCTTCCTGAACAAGCTCTGAAGACGGGGGGCATGTCTGTCCAGCTCTGCATAGAAGTGGTTCTTCAGGTTGATGTTGGTAATTCTGTGAAACTCGGCACAAATCTGCACAAATATCAAATTAATGTTTAAGTCAGAGTATAGTGTATATGTGGCCCTGTAAAAAATGAAAAATAAGATATTAACAGCAACGAAACATGCTACACTATTGCCCGGTAATGGCAAAACATTGACATTATACTATAACTTTTGATGTAAGTTTGATATAAGTCTGAGTAAACCTTCCCACGTTATCACTGACACAGCCACACAAAATAATTAAAATATTTTCACCTGTGACTCTATTTTAAGGGCAGGCCAGCGTTCCAGGATCTCTCCAACAGGTAGGTCATCATTGATGACCTTGTTGCGCCGCAGGGCGAAAGTGGTCTGCATTAACTTTGCAATCAGGGGAAGGTTTTTGTCACTCATTTTCACTTCATCTACAATTCGGAGTCTCAATTGTTCAAGGCTTGCACCATCTTCACCTCTTGGGAAATTAGGGAGGAAATTCACTTCTGCCCTCTTTGGTCTTTTTATGTTAGTGTGTGGAGCTTGTTTGTCAGGGTTGTTTCTACTCCTCTTCCCAGAATTTACGGCTACTTCATGAAATCCTGCCTGACTCAACTTACTGCGGTAGTTCCCCATCTTAAACTTCAGGCTGTTTTTCCACCCATACCATCCTGTCTGAGATCCTGGCTCTTTTAGACAAGGATGCTTAGTGACAAGTGCTTCTGCTACCATTGAAAATTCCTTATCATTGGGGGTATACTTTGAAGCTATGAATTTTGGCTGCAAGGGTCTCAAGAATGTCATGCTTTTGCCCCCGAGATAACTTAGGAGTTTTCCCTGTTCTCTCATATGTAACATTTCCCTCACCGAGTATGAAGTCTACCTCGTAGGAAAAAATGGGCACTGGAAAAACATCAGGCCATCTCTCAGTCCTGTCTGGAGTAATAGCATGTGGCAATATTATTGTGTCATCTGATGCTACTGAACTGGCATCACTCTCAGGCCTTACAACTTTTAGTACAGCCTTCTGTGGAAGCTCCTCAATGTCTACAAGGGAACATAGCTGCCCGTCAAAGTCTGGATCTTGGTATGATAAGTTAAAGTCAAAGTCTGCCTTAAACTTTTCTTTTATCATAGTTTTTAGCCCATCCACAGATTCTGGACGTGAAGATAAAGTCATCTTCCTAACAATGTCTGTGGAGGTATGTACATGAAGTAGGAAGTTTTGAGCTGCCATTTCCTATTATTGAAAAGAAAAGAATAGAGAGAAAAGATTCATGAGGAACATTCAGTTTGGCAACACACGATCAGGATTTGTTCAAAATAAACAAAACAAAACAGTTAGTCTTTCTAGGCTTGTCATGTTGGGCAGTGTCACTAATGGCATATTTATTGTGAGATTACACCAGTCTTTGTCATTTCCTCCACACTGCTCCATGAGACTGTATAGGTCCCCACTTCTAAAAGCATTTTAATCCTGTAGGTCTCTGATCAAAATAGATCTTTTTTGTGTCAACATCAAGTGCCCATCAATATTGTATGCTGTGAGACTTACTGTGTCATTTAGCTCTGACAGTTGATGCACAGAGAAGTTGTCTGAGGATGTCAGCTTAAATGATCTTAAATGCTCACTGTACCAGCACTCGTAGTTCCTGCAAAGAAAGGTTTGTGAGTTATTCACAAGCAGTATATGCTCAATCCTGCTGAATTTTGGAAGTCCTCCAGTCTGACCTGCAGAAACAAACATGCCATTTGCATACTCTGTGCCATTTATAGAGACCTTTGGTGTACTGTATATGTTTTGGCTATCTGTCTTTGTCTCTATGAAGTCTTTTGCCACTTGAGGCAGTGTGGCAACTTGGACAGAGGTGACACTTGAGGCTTGTGTGTGGGGTCTGAAAAATAATGGTGCGCTGAAGTGATACGCCATCATATGCTGATGCCTGGTAGCAAGAGTTTTCAAGACATTCTTGAAATTGTGTGTGCCATGTATCACCCTTTTGAAAAAGCGATGTTTTCCCTCGAACCTCATGGTCCATAGGTAAACAAGAGGCCCAAAACGCTTTGTCAGTTCTGGGTAGTGCTCAACATAATGATGCTTGGGTCGGAGCTTAAAGTCTGGAAACACTGCTTGAAGACCCTGTCTGTGATCACTTATTTTAGTCTGCAGGTACTGGATGGATTCCTCTGTGAAAGATGGAGACAAAACCAGCTGCACGATTTCTTTAAGGTCCATCAATATGGCCCATGCTTCATCTCTTTCAGGCACTTTACTTCCTACCATGAGTGGTAATAACCTCAGCAAAGTGGAATTTTCATGCCCATTCCCGCCAATGCTTAATTTGGCTGCAAAGTTCTTTGGGATTAGTTGTGGTTTATCAAGCCTATCGGAGTGCTGATATGGAAATGTGCGAATTTTTGTGTTTAGATATTCAAGAGTGAAATACTTCAGACGAATCATCTCACGGATGCACAAGGCCAACTCAACTGGTACAATACCTTCAAACAGGTCGTGAAGTACATCAGGCGGGAAACCAGTAATGGGATGAAAATGCTGCAATGCCTTGCTGAGAGCACACTCACCTGTAACACCAAAATGAGTTGCATTTTCACCTTGCACAACATTCTGCACATGAAGATCATGACAGGTCCTCGTTCTCATGTTAAACTCTCCTTCAGAAACTTCACTGGACTGTATCTGGTCTGAAGTACAGCAACAGAATCTGCAGACATAGTGTCCTCGGAAACACTGCACAAAGCCTGCAAGACCCTGGGCAGCCAAATTATCAGCTGCAACACACAACACAGTGCCCCTGATACACTGACCAACAGTTTCGATGAAGATGCCATCCTGCTCAAGAGTGCGCAAGTCTTTTAGCAAAGGTGAAAGAACACTTTGATAACCACACCTCTGCAGATCAGGTACTTTGCATAGCAGAGCTAGCTGTATGACATGCAGGCTGGACCGATACTTACTGGGTACATTGCCAAGCAACCAGTATATTGCACAAAGCTTGTGGATCTTCCTAGCTGTGCCTAAAGGATTAGCTAGTTCAATGTCATCCACATACAGAATCAGCGACAATTTCAGCTCTCCTGCTTCTGACAATAACTGATTTTCTTTGAAATATGTTCCATCTTTATGAGACATGTACATTCCAGGTGGCGATGGTTTGGCTTCTTGAATCTTGTCAAGAAGATCAGTATTTTTAAACATTGTTTGAAGCATCTGCAGTATTGGAACATACACTGCTGTGTGTCCACTGGAATCTACAGTATACTGCACTGGCATTACCAGAGGGTAGGTACTCCTTACAAATGTTTTCCTCCGCTTAGCAGTGGAGAGCTCTGCACCTGCCGCAGTAGCACTGACAAAAACATTACTTTTCATGATAGCTTCCACTAAGTCATGAAGAAGGGCATCACTGATAGACTGATCATGCTCTCGAAAGACGCTGATTACAGACTCTCACAAGAGGTTTGGATAATGAGAATATTTGCGACAAGTTTTCAACTATGTCCTGTGTAGCCATCTCTGATACATGAAGAACACTGTGCATTTTCAAGAACAAAGAAGCCAAATTGTTTCTCAATTGAGCTTGCAATTCACCAGTGTCATCTCTATACTCAAGAGGATTACACTCAGGAGCATCCGGCTCAAGAGAATTCTGAGAGGGACCACCCTCATCAGAATCAACTTGACTCTGCATTGGTTGGCTGTCAGTTTCTGTCAAGACAATCGCATTTTTAAAATCTGAGACATCACAGTCTGGATGATTCCTACTTTTGTGGGCATTGACGGAGGAATACACATTAGTACGGTAGTGACAATTTTTGAATGGACAATCCACCATCTCGTGTTGTTTTAGATGTGTCCTTAAATGACTGAGAAGACTTTTATCATTTAACGGTTGCTTGAATCCACACACAGGACAGATGAATGACACACATCCCACCTGATTTTCACTAGGCACAGCTGTATGTAACCGTGTTAAGTGAATTTTCAATGCATTTACTGACTGAAATGTGCAGATACAGTCATCATAGAGACAAGGCAATGGACTGACTGAGGAAAAATTGCTATGATGCAAACGATAGTGTTCAAGCAACTGTGCCCTTTTATCACAGACAGCAGCGCAAAGTTTGCACCTCCAAGCCATTGGAAAAGTATGAGACACGTTTTCAATCACATTTTAGTAACTATGCATAATAAATGTCTATTAAAGCTTATTGTTCAACATCAACATACCAGATTGAAGACTCCGGATATCAGCCAGTTGCTTCAGTTTCAGCCTTAAGGGAAAGAAGATTGAAAAGTTACTTTAACGTTTTTACAAAAGCACTATGTAAAATATCTGGGAGGTATTTAGCACTAAATCGCAGAAATGTGACTAACAGAGAGCAGGTAGCTAATGCATGTCTTGCTGACTATTTAAACAGGCTAAGTAATACATTTAACCTCTGCAGCAAAATAGAATCCTTACTTATCCATAGAAACAAATACAAATATTCAAAACAGTCCTTATATCACAAAACAAAAAAATATACAAAAAGCTACTACTACACCCTCGGGTGTAGAAGGAAGATAACCACAGAAAAGGACCTTGTTTTTTTAAACTTAACGTTATTTTCAAATGTTTCAGTAGCGTACACATCTGCTCTTCTTGTCAAGTCAGGTTAGTTTACCAGGCACAGACCCGGGCAACTGGACCCCGACTGTGACAGGGTTAACGTTACTTCCAACACTAATGACAACCCTACATTTTACAGTTAACTTGACTTAAGTTACAAAAATTCACAACACATGGTACAACGTTATTGCATAAAATTAATGTAAAACCTCTATGCAAACCATTAACGTTACCTCTAACGTTACTAAAACATGCCCAGACACACTCACTGCATTTCATGCAGAAAATAATAAAAGAACATTAAAATAAATCAACACATAACTCACCAGATTAGCACGCTCAAAGAGAACATCAATATAATTGCGGTCAGCGCGGTCAGCACGATGGAGAAAGTTAGCTGATCAAGTAGAGAAGATTGCTGCATGCCACCTCAAATATCTTCACTGGCAGCCCCACGGCGAAGAGAAAAAAATAGCTCCTTTTCTACTTTAGGTTAACTTCCAAATATCCAAGTTGTTCACAAACTGCAAATTTACTCTGCATTTCTAATTCAAAACGAGCGGCAGACATGGCGCACTTCACCACAGACGGTACGCACATTAGTGACGTCAGACAGATTGAGCGGGCGCTGTAAATTATTTGAGTGCAATGACAAAAATGAATCAAAGTGGTTGAGCACTGTAAACTTAAATGTACAAATTTGTACTAATGACTCAGAAAATTAGTGGTGAATTAACTTTTAAATTTTTTTGAGTTAACACCACCCATTTACTTTGACAGGCTTTTACTGTTTGGGTTTACAGTGTATTAAGGAGCAAAAACAATATAAAAATGTCCTGTTGTGCTGTTGGCTGTCAAAACAGAAAGACGAAATCGGGAACATCATTTTTCACATACTGTCAGAAAAAAATGGATTTGAATCAAACCATATTCGCCTCTGGTTGCAAGTCATTGCACTGAACTGACTGGACAGATGACTTCATAGTAAAATCCTGTGTTTGCAGAGAACATTTTATCAGGTACTGTAATTTACACAAGGCTCACACACCCACTGACTTAGATCTTTTGTCTTGAGCAGACAAACCATTATAATATTCCGACCAAGTTTCTCCACGAGACATGAAGACATTGTGTTTTTTCTATAACAAGCTAAGCACGAAATAATGTACAACTACAGTATGGAGGCATATAGTTAACTTAATCCAAATGTTAATGCAAATTGGAAAATGAAAATGCAATCCCAGAATAGCATTTTCATTTTTGCATGCATTTTCACTTTTGCATGCATTATTTGAGTCAATATGACAATTTAAATGCAATAATCTGATTGGCATTTGAATTTTCATGAACTGGTATGCATATTCGCAGACAATATTAAAAGGTTAATGAAAAGTCACACTATACAAACAAAATTCAAATGTTATCAAATTATTACAACTTTTTTTTCATATATTTTGTAACGTTCAAGTCATAATTAAAATTAAAATTCAATAATCCCATTGCAACATGTTATCAACGGTAGAGTCCCTCGGTATCAGGTAACTGAAGAGAGACATGTGCAGGGAATAGGACCTTTTACGCCCATCTTTAAGAAGCGGTTCTGAGTACGTCATGGACTGCTACTACCAATCGCTCTCGTGGGTGTTTCTTCCCCAGACACAAAACACATGAGACCCAGACACGCACGTTCTCTCCGCGAGGGTTGTTTACTTCTGCGTACCCCAGACACAGGGAAACTGCTACACTTTTGGAGAATTTAAGCACTAATGTCGTACACTAACTTTGTAAGAGCTCTTGTTAGGGCAAACTCGGACAACATCAAGAAAATACGAATTTCACCTGGGAGATTTCGATCAACAGTCGCATCCAACAAACGCCAGGAACTGGGAGAGAAAGAGCGGCAGATTGATGAGTGTGCGGCGGTGAAAGCTGTTCCGGTTGAGCTCATAACACAAAGCAAAAATGTTACAGTTACACAGGCAAATAAAATTGCCGTCGACTTCGACAACACTCAAGAAGCCTACAAAAGCAAAGATAACATAGAACTACTCCGAAGTCTCCTGGTCTTAAAGCTTTGTACATTTGACGTCCTTGTCAACAAGAACAAGGAGGTGAGTTTTGTGACTTCGGTAGTTTTAGTGTTAACTACAAAATGCGTGACTTAGACAGTTTGGCTTAATCAACCTTATTTGCTCCACATGTAGAAAATGGTAAGTGAAAGTACATTCTAACGTAGTGTGAGCCTCACATGGGGAAGTATCATATCTGCATTGGTAATAAGTGTGAACGACTGAGGAATGTTTTGTCATGTTTTGATTTCAGTTGATGGAACTAACCAAGAAGCTCTTTGGCCAGCGGATATTTGAGAAGCTGATGAAGATGACCTTCTATGGTCAATTTGTGGCAGGGGAAGACCACAACTCCATCAAACCTCTGATTCAGAAGAATCAGGCCTTTGGGGTGGGGGCAGTATTGGACTACAGTGTGGAAGAAGACTTGACACAAGAGGAGGCAGAAGAGAAGGAGATGGAGTAAGTGGGTTGTTCGTCTGACCTGGTGTTGAGTAAATACCACCTGGACTTTATTGTGAATTAATTGACAGTTTCCAGGATAAGATGTGAGGTTTTGATGTTTGAGGATTGAGGTTTACATAGTATGCAATACCATGTTCAATCTTTTAAAGGTGCACACATACAATACAGTCATTTCTAAGTCTTAATTAAGCATTTATAACTTACTAGATATTTGGTATTTCATTTAATTACATACCTATTTAATTACTATAATTAATCACATACCTATTTAATTACTAAATCACAACATTTAATTGCTTATATCCACACTAAAATTCAAAAGTCAAAAATAACTAACTATATATAACTATATTCTTTATGCTAAAGTGTTACTGTTTACTTACATAAGAGTTTAATACAGGGCTAGAGCATTCAGAACAATAGTCTCTAAAACTATGGTAGCTAAATACTTGGTTCTGTATCTTCTGACATCAGTTGTGTAAACATGACTGACGCTGATGGCACTGCTCAGGGTAGTTTCGCAAACGCATACAATTGCGTGTTTTCTACTACGCAGCATCCAATCAAAACACTGAGGTTTGTTTGTTTTGTCAATGAATGTGAGAAACAAATATCCTCCTTAAGGAAATGTATTTTCATTTATTCTATTGTTTCTCTCCAGGTTATCATTGGTATTCAAACTCCTTTTTGTACCTACAGAAGGCCAAGTCTTTAAAAAGCCATTGTATTATTGAGGTATTATTTTATCTCATGTCTATATCATCCTTGTCCTCTCTCATCTCTACAGGTCAGAGCAGCATCTATTACAGTGCTTATCACTTTAGTAGTTAAACCAGTGTTTCGTCCACTCCAACAGACTGTAATAAAAACACTGTTTATTCACTTGCAATAGCAAAGCAGTGCCCACACTGTATTGGTCAACTGGGACATACCTCTGTCTTCTGATTGGTTGAGCTGTGGGAGCTGATGACTGCTAGAATGTGAGGCAGTACCAGCCAGCCTTTTAGAGTAATGTAATACAGCCTTTCATGGGATGCCAGGACAGTGTTATGTAATGTTTTGCAGGGGAAATAACCCTATTTTAATGGAGGATTTTCTTTTTTTTATGAACTTTGTTTATTGATTTTTTTATACACAAATTGACAATAATGTTAAAGCGCTTGTGAGTGACAGTGTCATGTTTTAATGGGGGATTTTCTCACAGAGTAAACATGTTCAAGCTGAACTAGTCAACTCAATATGGAGAGTCAGTCAGGTTACCATTACCTTTGCCCCCGAGTGTTTCTTGTGTCTTGTTTAGGTCAGGAGATTTTGAAACATGGAACTTTTTGACTGAACTTTGAAGAATCATTACATTATCTTTATTAATGATCATATTTACATCATGTTTTATGAAATGTGATGGGCCCCGTTCCTTGTATTATTGTATGGAAAAGTAAACTGTGATTTAAAGTAGTAGATAGTTGCAATGACAGACATTTTTGCTATTCTAATGTGATACCAAGCTTTCCCTTTCTTTCAGTTCATGCGTGTCCGAAGCAGAGAAAGAAAGTCCAGGTGTGTATACCAATAGAAACTAATGTTGATTGCTAAAACGTGTAATATTTTCAATGCAGTGTAATTTTTTTCTTCTCATCATTTTGCTTCATTACTGATTTGCTGATAGTATTCTGTCACTTCAGCATACTTCAGCAAGCCCTAAATGCTATACTCCAGACTCCATGCTAAATGTCAGCACTAATATTTCCGGTTTGACAGGCATGTTGATTAGCCTGTTTGGTACTAGTTATCTGGTTTATGCTCATGGTTGTTTGCATTTTTGGGACAATTTTTTACTTTTCCTTAACCGGGCCAGGGCCGACGAGTTTAACCTATTTTTCAACAGGTTTGAGACCCCTGCCCAACCATCCCCCGTCACACCTTCACCCTTGTCAGATATATATAGATTATTTCTCACTAAAGTTCCTCAAAACATCCTTGCTTGTGTCAGTTAAAAAAATGAACTGACATTAAAACATTTGGGTGAATTCATGTAAAGTGCTCAAGATAAAAGTTCAGGCTTAAAGTTAAAAGTGATTCAACTGACTACACATTCCAGCAGTAGGAAGTTGAAAAATGTAAAAAAAAAAAACTTGGTATGGTATTTCATGATAAAATTTAAAGTTACATCTGAGCTAATATCATTACCAGAATTATCATCAAGATGCTCCTCCCCTTACCACTTCAGGCTTCCTTGAGAGCTTGATCTTGACATCATGACGCTCTGGCCTAGTCTACACAACTACACGTTCTCACACTAAAATGAATCAGATGTCCAGATATCTGTACCACATTATTTTAGTTGATGTTCAATGGTGGTGATGTGTTTTTCCGTTGAGTATTTCTTCCGTCTTCTTCCCGGTAGTAGTCTTGGGGTTCATGGTGAAAATTCTGTTGCCAAGACAAGCAACTAATCTTGTTGTCCTTTGACTCCAGATGTTGAACATCGTGAGAAGAAGTACAAGGCCCATCGTCAGTTTGGGGACAGGCGTGGGGGTGTGATCAGTGCTCGCACCTACTTCTATGCAGATGAGGCGAAATGTGACAAACAACTGGAGACTTTCATAAACTGTATTAAAGCCTCTGGTTAGTTGACATTTTCATAATATCTTTGAATTAGGTCTAATAATAATAATCATGATATTATTATATTTATGTAGCACAAAATGATTGATATAAAGTGATATACAAACATTGAAACAATTGAAAATATAAATGTCAGGAATAAACTAGAAAAGGTTATGGAACTTATTGCCATTATTGCTATGACATAAAAATAGTTATGGTTTTGATTTACAGGAGGGAGCTCTAGAGATGGATTTTCTGCCATTAAAATGACTGCCCTGGGCCGCCCACAATTCCTTGTAAGTTTAACTTTATATCTTGATATTTATTTTAAAATTGCCTCATTTGGATGGGGTTAGAATTAGGTAACAAGGGTAATAATATATTAGCCATGCTCCTGTTATTTTACTTATTTCTCCAGATGTTTTTTTTAAATAGTCTTTATATTTGAAGTGAAGTAGTAGTTGTAGTAGTACTAGTAGTAGTAGTAGCAGTAGTAGGCATTAAGACTGAGGCAATAAGTACCATCACACATTCCCACATCACTGTGCACAAAGTCTGTTAGTTGCCTCCAATACCATCAGCACTTGAAAGTTCAATACGGCACTCAAAAAGGGCAAAAAAAAAACATTGGACCAGGGAGAAAACTTTATGTCTATGTGGGAAGAGCCATGTTTTGAATCGAGTGAAATGAATCAGGGATAGCTCCAGAACCATAGCGAGATAACAATCATGCTATCGGCGTGTGTAATGAAAAGTTGTGCATAATCCTCTTCAATTGTCCCTGTTTACGTGGCAGTGTGTTAGCAGACTGGTAGGGCCTAGAGTGATGAGTGACACCTCATTTGAAAGATCTCAACCAATAGATTTTTTATGCACCGGGGTGCAAGTAAGCATGCCCATGCATGCCCATTGGCAATATGAAGTAGCGAGACTGCAGCATGATTGCCCTGGATCGGACTAAAATTAACAAAAATAATTACATTTACCAACTAAGCCCATCCAAATTGGGCTAACCACTACCACTAGTTGCTGAATTGTTTTGCTTCTGAACAGCTCCAGTTCTCAGAAGTCCTGTTGCAATGGAGACGGTTCTTTAACATCCTAGCAGCACAACAGGGAAAATCTGGAATGACAGCTTTGGAACAAAAACTGGAGGTGGAACAACTGAAGGTGGGTCTAGCCTGGAGCAAAGAAAGATGTGGGCTTATTAAAATAACCTATTTTCAGTGCCATTTTATAAAGATAAATACTAAAGAATAGTTTTTTGACCCTGGTGTTTATTTCTTTAGAATATCTCATCTAACCTATCTTATCTAGTAATGTGTAATCTAAAAATAAATGCAACATATTATTGGAATATCTCCCTTTAGGAGAATTTGACCAAGCTGGGTGTTGGAGGCAAAGATGACATTGAGAATTGGTTTACTGGAGAGAAACTGGGTTCATCAGGGTAAAGCATTCACTCATCAGTACCATAATAATGATCATAGTTGATAATTTATAGTTGATAATTGTGATATACTCCTGTTATGGATTTTCACTACATTGTATTTGTAATATTCATTATATCTCAGATAGCAAGCGGCAGTAGGTCACCATGAAATGTAGCTGCAAACAGTCATTGTAGGGGTTCAAGCTTTTATTTTAAGATTTAAACCTATTTAAGAAATATAAAAGGAAACATCTACCTTATGGGCTTTGCCTACAAATTAAATACACAACCAATATATTGTGAAGAGCATTTAATAGACAGAATGTTTTGTTAGAAGTTCACACATTGTGATTATCATTTTCTTGCTTCTTATTCCCCAGGACAATAGATCTGCTGGACTGGAATAGCTTAATAAATGATACAACAAAAATGTCCAATCTGCTCACGGTCCCAAACCTAGAGGTGAGTCACTGTAACGTAAATATGCACATTCACACCCAGGTCCACTTTCTGGGTTTATCCAAATAATTATTTAGGTTATAATACCTGTATGCATTGAGTATGACAAAGGAGTACATGGCAGCCAAAGCTAACTGATTCAATGTATTGTGTGTTGGCTGTGTAGACTGGCCAGCTGGAGCCTCTGTTGAAAAAGTTTACAGTTGAGGAGGAGAGGCAGATGAAGAGAATGCTGCAGAGAGTCAATGTTCTGGCCAAGGTGAGGCAACATAGTTTGGAGTACCTAATGTGTCAAAATAAAATAAATAAATATGCCTTTATGAAATAATTATATGAAGAAATACAGAAATATATAGAAACTAATAAATAATTTGTTAAATAATTCAATAATACTCAACTGATTAGCGTTTTCCTAATAATGTGATTACATTTAATGTCATTTTTATTTCATGATAACAGGTTTTATTTCCAAATGGCATTTTTCAAAAAGCTGTTTTAATTTCATTAGGCAGCCACTCCACAAAAACACATGTTCACTGCCAAATATTCAGCAGCACTTAATTTGCCCTGTGGCTAACTTAAGATGAGCATGACCGAACGTGTTCATCCCAGCCCAGCAAAAATCTCCTAACCTAGAGTATATCTGCTTGACAAAAGGTTAATCAAGCTAAAACCATGAAAGACCTTGTGTCTTTGTGTTTTTAAATGTGGAGTTTTTAATTTTGCTGTCATTCACAGGTGAGCCCTTATCTGAAAAGTTCTGTAACATTTACAAAAAGCAAAGATATCAGGAATGAAATGTGTTTACTGCGGTGCTGAACCCCTGTTTGTCTTGTGCATATAATGATGACTGTCAATGACAGCAGCATGAACTGAAATACAATACAATGTGTATGTGTGCACCAGCATGCCATGGAGAATGGGGTAAGGCTAATGGTGGACGCTGAGCAGACATACTTCCAGCCAGCCATTAGCAGACTGACCCTGGAAATGCAAAGGAAATTCAACAGAGAAAAGGCCATCATTTTCAACACCTTCCAGTGCTACCTCAAGGTGAGACTAGAACATCCCTATTATTTTGTGTAAAAAACTTTGTAGAAACTGTAGGTAGGCAAGAGAACTACTAGTCACCAGAAGTGCATTTCCTTCCTAAACAAGCATGTAAGAGCAGAACCAGTGCTAAGGTAAAAGTGCAATAAGTTAACTACCTACTTTTTATTTAAACAAATGAGACAAATAAGTGAAGCAAATAAACAAGTGCTAAGACAAATAAGTGAAGCATATAAGCATATAAGCAAGTCCTAGGACAAATAAGTGAAGACAAATAAGTGCTAAGAGGAAGGGTCAGGGTAGTGTTTCTTGAAGAGGAAGGGTCAGGGTAGTGTTTCTTGAAGAGGTGGGTTTTCAGCCTGTGGCGAAAGATGGACAGCGACTCTGCTGTCGTGACATCAGTGGGGAGTTCATTCCAGCCCTGTGGGGCCAGAACAGAGAAAAGCTGTGACCGTGTAGATCGTCTGCAGGGGCCTCGGAGCGACGGGGCAACCAGTCGCCTCGAGGCAGCAGTGTTAGTATGGGTACATTTGCTAACACAAATAGTGCTACTATGAAATACAATCATTTGGGTAGATAAGCTTAAACAAATACTTTATGTCCACAAAGGCGACCTCCCATGCATTGTCAGTACAAATCTAACACACATGGAGGAATTTTCCCTTTAAATCTTGCTTCCCTTTACGAGGAGGCCCCCTATTTATGTTTAGTTTCGTCCTATGATGTTACATGGACCCACATAGACAAACCAAATCAGCCCAACCCATCTAACCTTGTAGGGCAATTATAATGGATGTGAAACAGAATAGTTTTTGCTCTGCAATTCAGTTTTCATAGAAAGCGGGCCTTTGTTATTAATTTATCCTTCATCTTTATAGTCTTAAGAAAGTTGTCTAATAAATTGTTTAATATTTTGGTCTGTTTAACCATTCATGTTTTTAGGAAGCCTATGACAATGTAACTGTAGATGTTGAGCTGTCACGGCGGGAGGGCTGGTACTTTGGTGCCAAACTGGTCCGTGGAGCCTACATGTACCAAGAGAGGGACAGGGCCAAGGAGATTGGCTATGAAGACCCCATTAACCCAGACTATGAGGCTACCAACAAGATGTATCATAAGTAAGACCCTTGTTGCTAGGTGTCACATTATCTTGGCCTTTTGTGGTCCAGTAAAGAGAGAGAGAATATTTTTATTCTGACCAGCTGCCTTGTCACTTGTGTGTTTCTGTTTCTGAAGGTGTTTGGAGTATTTGCTGGAGGAGATTGAGCACAACAGAAAGGCCAATATCATGGTTGCGTCCCACAATCAAGACACAGTGAAATTTACCCTAGAAAAGTAAGCCTGGCCTCATGCCTGTGAGGAGAAAAGCTAAAAACAGATTGGCTTAGGAACTGCATATTTAGTCTGTTTGAGCACCAATCTTAATGGTTCAAACTAAATGCACAGGGCATTTCTGTAAATACACATGTATTCTTCTTCAGCTTTCCTGTGTAATCGTAGGATTTATAAAAAGAAAATTCATTAACGTCACAGCAATGATGGAATATCACAGTCCAGCTCATTATGAAAGTATACTTTGCCTTGTATCATGTATGTTTTGTCATTTCAGAATGAATGAGATGGGCCTTTCACCCACTGAGAATAAAGTTTACTTTGGACAGCTGCTGGGCATGTGTGACCAGATCAGCTTCCCACTTGGTATGTTGCTTTCCGCTCATATACTGAAACCAAATCCCAAGTTGTGTAATCAGAGAGTGTTACATCACTTCGTCATGTGAAATGTGTAACATGCTCCCTGCAGACATCAGCTTTTGAACTCTCTCAACCTGTAACTTTTATAACACTTCACATCCCTGTCTTTGAAACCAGCTCGCTTGCCATGTTTTTCTCCTGCAGTCTAACAGTTGTCTCCTTGTATTGTGTTGCTGTGTTGTGTGAAAAGGTCAAGCAGGTTTCCCAGTCTATAAGTATGTTCCATATGGCCCAGTGAACGAGGTCATTCCCTACCTGTCTCGCCGTGCTCAAGAAAACCGGGGCTTCATGAAGGGGTCCCAGAGAGAGCGCAGCCTGCTGTGGAAGGAACTGAAACGCAGGTTTCTCGGTGGTCAGATCTTCTATAAGCCCATCTACTGAGTCACAACTAGGACCAAACACTGTTCGCAGTATCTCTGTAAGCATTCCATTGTCTTACTGTACCTGTACCCTTTCCACGTTTTCTTTGCACATAGAGTAGAGCCAACAAATGTGAGAATTTTGGCACAATAGCAATTTCGATATTTGGAATCTTAAATTTCTGATAACCAATATATTTGCCTACATATGTTTTTTTTCTTAAAGACAGTATGGAAAATATATTTCTAACTACTTAGCTGCTATAAACTTGCAACACAAATACACTTTTGTCAGCCTGATAAACATTATTTTGCAATCTTCCAATTTAACAACAAAAAGTAGCCTGTTGCGGGCTGATAATGCCGCCAAAGGAATACAGTTTGGGTAATGGTCACATTCGGGTGCTTGTTGTTGCTTGTTCATTGTTGTTCCTGTTCATTTTTACAAGGGAGTATATTGCCCTGTTGGTGTTGTTGCTACTGGGTGGTTGAGGATTAGCACCCTTACTTTCTAGCCAGTGGTTAGGCTTTGTTTACTGACGGGTTATTGAGTGAACAGCGCCCTCTGCTAGACAAATGTTTTTAGTGTCTGTCTGAACCTACTGATTGCTGCTGGTGTTTATTCAAAAAAAAGAAGAAAAAAAAAAAGTGCATGTGTTGTTACCTAAAGTGGCTATTATTTGTAGAAAATTGCTGTTAAAGTGCTTTGTATTTTTTGTTCAGTGTAAAATCTATCTAAAGTAGCTGTTCATCCAATGCAAGCTGTGAAAGTGCCTCATGATTGCTTTAACTGGAAGCAATTAGCTCCCACGCGTTGATGTTGTTTTTGTTACACTCCTCAAAGTGGATTGTGAGAGCTAATGTGTAACATGATAACAGTTAGAAAGTTATTTATTGTTTTGGTGTGTTAGGCTAACCCAAGCTGAGTGTGCTTAGTTTGTCTGATGTTCTTGACTTCAAATTTCATTGCGACAACAAACTTGGTGGTCTTCTGCTCATCAAACGTAGACAATAACAGAGTAGCAGATGGTCCAAGGGATACACAGACTATACCACAGTAATGTTCCAAAGCATATTAGTAATGTTTTAACAGCTGTGAGGAGGCAATGTACCCAACCCCTCACACCTGCACTATTACACAAGCTACTGCAGGAGTCCGTAGCAATGAACTACAGGTTCAGTCTGTTAAGGCTCTTTCAGGCAGGGACGTTATATTCACCTTGTGTCCCCACTGTCCAGCTTTAAATAACTTTTAAATTTCTTTAAATTAGTTTTATTATTTTGGGATTGTTTGACCTACCCATCTGTGCTAGAATGTTTTTATTTTTGTATTTTATTATCATTTATTTTGTTTTATCTTTTTATTCCTGTTATCAACTGTTTGTTTTTACTCATGTGAAGTACTTTGTAACTCTGTTACAATGCTATATAAATAAAGTTATTAGAAATGTATTATTGAGAACCACTGGTCTAGTGTTTTGCATTGGCCCAGTCAAAGTCCTGACCTAAATCAGGACCTGTTCACGTGAGACCTCAAACCTCACTGAGTTTGTTGAGTTCTCTAAGAAGGAATGGATGAAAATCCCTCAAGGAAGATACCAGAGACTGATCAGTGGCTACAGGAGACGTTTACTTTAAGTCATCGCTAAGTTAGTGATTGAAGGAGTTCACATATTTGTATGAGTTTTATAATCAGTTTTCTTAAGAAAGTATGTCATCTTTATTTGTGTGTTTTCTTTATTTGGGATATCTTCATTAAGATTTGAGGTTTAGTTAAGGATTTAATGAGGTTATTCATTTGTAATAAATGAAATAATGGCCCCCTCCTAGGGTTCACAAACTTTCAAGCATGACTGTGTATACACAAACTATACAACAAATGTGTTGCTATCAAATTAATCCTGAACATTGCAATTGATGATTCAAAGATACAAAGCAAAGTCATGATTTCCATTGCCTGGTTCTACTAAGTAACTCAAATAAAAGGCGCAAGGAACTGAAATTGTATTTAAACTTCACAATGTAAAGCCAGCCTTTAGTCAAAACTTAGACAGTCCAGGTCAATACCAAACAGGCAACGGGGCTAAGGTACCAAAAACAGCAGGCAAAAACGTAGTCAGGAGAAAGCAGACCGGAGTCGAGAGCAGGCAGACAGGATCAGTAGGGAGCAGAACAAACTGAACAGGCTCTGTCTTTCCCTTGTGGGCATTACAGCCCTCTTGCATGTGGTCTTCTTTGCTCACTCATGCAAGCTATGGTGACTTAAATACAAATATAGTAACTGGGCAAGAAAAAGAGAGATACCTGAAAAAGATTGTTGAATCCATTCAGTCTGATCTGTTCATAGCCACTGCCAAGAGCTGTGATCCTCCACTATGGCCACCAGAGGGCGTTACATCACCTGAAAGCTTTCTATACTCAACTCAAAATTGAGCATGCTCTCACTGGGCTCTCATTTCCCTTCTCTGTCTCTCTTATGGTGCAATAGAAACTTCTCTCACGTGGGGTCTTTCATTTAGATCCTCTGTGTGTGGCCCCTCGATTGTACACACCCGGCCATTGACCTGGTCCTGCCCCAGATTAATGCTCTCATTCCTTTGTGGCAGTAATTTGAATCTATTGTGCATGGACATTCAATAGCCTGCACGCACACTGCAGCTACTTTGGATCCCTCTTAGGATACCTCATAAAACTTGGCACACATCATAGCCACATCCTGATCCTGTACACGCGTACTGTACAACATACAACTAAAGCAGGTCTTTATTCAAGCTCTAATCCTCTGACGTCTAGACTACGGCAACATCTTCCTTGTGTCAAATTCAAAATCATGGTTCTAGTGTACAGGCTACTATGGGATATGCAGGAGATCCACCACCATAGCTTCAAGGAAATGTTCATTCCTACATCCCAGGGTGTGCACATTGCTCTGCTACTAGGTGCTAGCATGCCCATCCCTGCAGTGACCGGGTCATCATGCTACCAGGTCTTTACTCCTCTCCCTCCTGGTGAGAGGATAAATGGTGGAATAAGATGTTCAGGAATTCAGAATTTCACGGAAAGCCTCCAGCATCGTAGGGGACTCTTCCCACCCCTCTCACAGACTCTTTGACCCCCTGCCGTCTGGCAGGAGGTACCGCAGCATTAAAGCCAACACCACCAGGATGCGCAACAGCTTCTTCCCCCAGGCTGTCAGACTGCTCAACACCTCTGTGCTACCCAAGAAACTGTCTTATTTGACACTTTACACTTGACACCACTACTCAGCACATTGTTTTTCTACTATATATTTTATTCTTTTATTTATTATGTTGGTTGTTTTTTATGTCATGTCTTATGTACTGTTTTTTTTTGCACTTTGGTCCTGTGAGGAACGACATTTCATGTGGCTGTATATGCTACATGTATGGCTGAAATGACAATAAACTTGACTTGACTTGACTTGACTTGATGACATAATATGTTATTTTGTGATTTGTGCTTTAAGTTATGTAAGTAATAAAAATTATATATTTTTTTCGATGTTAGTACACCAAAAACAAACAAAACAGTTGGGCGGCTGTTGATGCCTTCATGTTTATTAGACTACATGCATCAAGACACTTACACAAGGTATAATTGATGCAGTAACCAGTATATGTTCAGTTACAGTACATAAAAAAAAATAAAAAGCACAACAGGATATTCTCTTTAAAAATAATGCCACACTGTAGGATGGTACAACAAAAACTAACCATAGAAAGAACTTTTATTACTTTTGTTACAGGGGAGAGAGATTTTCCATTTGTTTTCTACGTAGATATTGCATATTTCATTTTATTAATACTTACAGTATTAACGACATGTCATTTCCATTCAAAAATAAACTTAGTGGCAGGTTATTTTCTACCAAGAGTCCACTTTCCTAAAATTGATATCCCATCTTTCTAAAACTTAGTCACTTTGAGAAAGGTATCAGAGCTCACAGTTTTTGACCTTAATATTGTGAGTTACATAAGCACAGAAGCATCTACAGTCCAAATTACACATGAGAAAAATAAATATCAGACAATCTGTCAACATACTGTATATAAACCTCATTAAACACTGTAACATACAGAATAGGACACAATATTTTCTTTGACACGAACATCACATCCTGATGAAGGCTTTGGGCTGAAACTTTTCAACTCATTAAATCACTGCAAGGAGAGAATAGTGTGCGACTTTCATTTACTATTATTCTATTATTATTCTATTATTTAATACAATAGCTAAATTTTACATTTACACAAAAGTCACATCCTAGATGTTGTGTTAATATGGAGAGGTAACATCACACAAGTAGTTCTCACATAAGAACAGGTACTAGCTACTAGATAAAATATATTTTTTTATTATTATTGCCAACATTATTCTTCCACACAGTTTCTGTTATGGTTTTGATAAACTTCAAGATAAAAAGAGAAAATATATAGCATTTTGTAAAAGTTGTTTTAATATGACAAACATTTGTAAAGAAAACAGTTTCTGAAAAATAAATCTTTGACACGAGGAAAAGCTAATGTAAGTGCGTGGCCATCCAACTCCAGTTTACCTGGAAATTATAGATCAGAAACCTGACTGTATTTTACAAAATATTATGCTTACATTCATAATAAAATCACTTAGATTTAATATGTCACTTTTCCAAGTAAGAAAATATAACCATGTCATAGTTTAAACAATAGCAAAACTATGTTGTTTTGGTGGTCCATGTAAAAGCCGAACAAAACAACATTGTTCATGATATGTTAAATTGTCATTCACAGCATACTGCAAAGTATGTAGAGTATTTTGACACTATTTGCACATCCACAGTCCAAGTTAGACATTTACAGAAAAATGTAAAATACTGAGATTTCTTTTGAAATGGTCACTATACAATTTGCATAATCATTTAAATAGACACATCAGAGTTTGACCTCACATAAAGTACGCACATTTATTTCTAATTTATTGTTCATGCAAGTGTGCTGTGCATGTTTAGGTAGATAGGGTGAATTCTCGTCACCTGTTGTCAGCTCAAGTCAAACAGCTGGTCAATAATCGTCTTTCATTGCCTTTCATCATGACTCATCTTGGCACCTGTTCGGCCTATGTTGCAAAGCTGCACGTATCTCAAATATATTGTGAATATGCAACTTTACATATGTTTTGCCAGATATGTGATGGTCAAGAGAAAGCCAACATTTGAGTTGCATTCTGGGCTTGTTGCATAAATGTATTGATACGTAGATTCTTATCTGATATCTTTTGCAGGGATTATATCTTCATATTCGGATTTCCTTCCGAATTCACTGTTCACTTTGGCTTTATTCTCAATACTATAATTGGTTTCAGTCCAGCTGGCAACATAAACAAGGAGTTGCATTGAATTTGTTTGACTTACAAAATGATCTCAGGATGCTCAGGTAAAAAAAAAACTCACTTAGAGCATCAAAACAAACCAACCAATATTTAGAAAACCCTGACATCTTTAGAAATGTACTGTGTGGGTTCCCTGTGGCTCACTAGACTAGGGTATACAGCATGTGGTTGCAGTGTCATGGGTTTGGGTCTAATGGTGCAATCCATTGCATGTTGGAAGTCAATAGTTGGTCGGTATTCCCGACTTCCAATCAAATGTGTTCCAGTGCATCTGCTCGGTAAAACATGGACGCCCGCAGCAAACTCATGTTTGTATGGCAAGTCTCTGAATTTCACAAGCATCTAAAGAGGACCTACATCAACTACTACAGCACCATTAGTGAAGAGAAACGGCGCATATCAGTGAACTAGTAACGTTAACGTTAGTAGGCTAGTACTCGGACCAGTTGGATCAGTTGGAGTTTCCGACAGGGAATTCCGACTTGAATGACTGTATTGCACTTTTCCGTGTAGGAGGTCGTTTTTTTCTGAGTTCCAAGTACAATAGATTGCACCAATAGCCTGTGTCTGCATGTCATCCCTTTTGCATCTTTCCTGTGATGTCCACAATGTGCTGTCCATTGAAAGTCATACCTTCTCTGCAAAACTGGCCAAAATCAATTTTACTAGAGTCAAGTTGAAATTTGTGCTCTCAAGTTATTACTGCCTACAAACCTTGAGCTTGATTATTGAGCAATTTTGTACCAAAGTTAGTGCGGGAAAATGCCACTAAATTCAATGGAGAATGCATTATACCTTAATGCATTCTCCATTGAATTTAGTAGTACAAATGAAAGCTGGCTCAAGGATACTCGATTCCAAGGTACAGGTACAGTGCAAATCCCAGCTGCCCTTGAGTATGTCCATCAAATAGCTATTGGGTGGCTTTGTTTGATCTGAAGCATCTATTTTGTGAAAAGAACATCTTAAGTGGAAACCATACTATCAGGCTGTGTAAAGGCTGTGTAAAGCATGTTTGAGCTGTCCAATTCAGACTTAGACTCTTTGATGTGAGGATTTACGGTGTACTTTTGCTTGCACACGTTTTTCAAAACCTTTGGTTCTTTGTAATTCCGATTGGTATGATGGAAAAGCGGGCCATGGACTTTTCTCCTATTTATGTCTACCATGCGTCTTTAATTCAGCTTTGGTCATTCAAGATGAGAAAGAAAGATAAATCAGGGAAAGTCAGTACATTCAGCACATTTACATGATTTCACAGCACCTTCCATGTGCCCTGGAAATGCTGTCTCTTTTTATGACCTCTTAAAAACTTGAGCACCTCAATGGCAGCACACATTTTGATACTTAAGTCTTGGAGAATTGTCAAATTGTTCAATCAATAGCATTGCAAAGCCTAAGTTTTTGTGACTCAACAATTCATATCCTATTTGATGTCTTTGGCTTTTATTAGTATGCAGAGAATGCAGGGTTTCGAGTGCATAAGGAAAGTCACTACTGTGAGGTGCATAAGTCAAGGTCTGAATTGGGCCCATTGTGAACTGGATGAGAATTGGGCTGACGATAAATCTTGGCACTGAATAATATTTATGCATGTGAGTCCAAGTCCAACTATGCACTTATCAACCTAAAATGCTTAGGGTATAAGGTGCAATCCATTGTTTGAATTTAATATGTAGTCAGTCAATATTTTAGTCCAAAAGTTGTATTTGAGGGCTATTGAGTGCCTTCCAAATGGCAGTGTACTGATTTGATGTGACATACCAGTGTTTATTTTGCTACGCTAGAAACAGCACAGCTATTAATACAGTACATACATTGCAATCTTGCCTAGCTTACTACCTAACTACTCCATTTTAATGTTACTATTTCAGTATACAATTTTAAATCAATTTTTTGTATACTTTTCACAGCCCTTGAAACGTCTTTCTTTGTTTCTTTGTTTCTTTGTTTTTCACATAACACAACATTCTTTTTTTCTTACTAACATTGTACACTTAGTGGTTCATATAGAACAACAAACTATTACATCCCTTTGTCCATCATAGAGAGATGGTGTTATAGTGTCTGGTCATTGAGTGTCGACTGGATCTCGGGCTAAAATGATTGTTGAAAACATGTACGATGGAGCAAAAGCAAAGACAGTGTGATATTTTGGTTCAGCTATGCTATTCAATCTACATCATTATATCCCTTTTGTCACAGGTTGGAAACTGCACTGAAACCTTTATTTACTTCATTCCTCTGCGCAGCATCTGATTTGCTGCAATGAGCATTACACTGATGATAAATGCAATGGCGAAGGCACAAATCAGGCTTTTCCGCACACATGTGTGTTTCACCTGTTGTGTTGGGCTTGCTGTGGAGAGATGTAAACATATTAGCAGATCTCAAAATAGGGTATGTGAATATTTTCATAGAGTTTGAATTATTTTTAAATAATGTGTTAAACAAAAATATGAACATATTTAAAAGACTTACTGTCAATATTCACTTGGCACTCTGGACTGTTCAGATGGCTCTCCTCAGTCATAATGATATTCTCAATGTCTTTCATAGTGAGGTGGTCACAGAAGGTGTCGTAAAGCAGTCTCTTAAGTTCATCCACTGTCAGCTTCTGCATGTCACACTGAGATAACAGAAAACACCAAGAAAGATCCCATGAGCACAGGAACAACTACAGTTAAAGTGCCCTTCAGCAAGGCACATAAGCTACAAACATCAGTAACCTGTGTGGTTATTCAACTGGCCATTGCTTAAAAACAGCCTACATTGTCAGCAAACTCACTGGTTGAAATAAATCACATTATTTGATATCTGGCGTATCTGGAGTTCTTTATGCAAAATGGTCACAAATCCAAGTAATTAAGATACTGTTAGAATGAAGTGTCTCATAATTATCAGGCCACTAGTGTAGACTCTCATGGCCATTTGAAAATAGATAATTTTAATCTATTAAGAAAACACAGACAGGCATTTAGGAATATAATGCATGATGTCATAACCGCTCTGGAATTGCTCCCTTGCTTAAATGAATATTTTACTTGTCATTATATTTGTATGGTAATTTTAATTGGAATAGCTGGCTGATTATCACAAAATGGCATAAAAGCACTCAGGGATATCATCTTACTCTAAATAGGGAAGAGAATGGAATAATTAACTCTCATAAAAGACGGAAAGACGTATAGACTTGATTGATGATGATGATGATGATTGATGATGTATACCTTCCAAAACACAGAATCAAAGTCTGCTCCATGGAATTTATCAGGAATTCCAGCGGAAACGAGTTTTGGCCCAAGCAGCGTGACAAATTCTTCAAAGTCAACCTGACCATCACCTGATAAAGTAGGCAGTGATTACAAACATGTGACTGTATAGTGCATATATTGAATTACTTGCAACAATCAGTGAAAACATTCCGAGTAGGTGTTCTGACAGTCATTTAATAAAGTGTGTGTGTGTGTGTGTACCTGCTTGTGCACTGTGTGAGCTTACTGACTCATAGAGAGAGAAGATGCAAACTTACCATCCACGTCAAGTCTTTGGATGATGACCTCCAGCTCCACCTCGTTGGGCATGTAGCCCAGTGATCGCATGGCCATCCCCAACTCCTGCTTTGAGATGAACCCATTCCCATCTCGGTCAAACACTTTGAATGCCTCACGGATCTCTGTTCGAAGAAGAGCAATAGCTTAGGTGAGGGTAACAGAGGGGAGAAGGGAAGCATAGTAGCAACCTTTGGGAAATAATCCGTAAACGTATTGCCATTAGGCCCATATCCTTGCACTGCAATATCGTATTCTGTTTGAAGTGGTAAAAGGACAGTTGCACATCAAGGGCACAGAACTTCAGTCCTTCTGTTTGATGTAGATACGGATACTCAAAGATGTGAAACTCTAATGGTCGCTTAGTAGCTATGTGTTATTCACATTATGGTGTTAGTTTGTGTTATTCCTATTATGATAGTCGAGATTTGTGAACATGAAAAACTGTAACCGTAACAGAAAGCTGTAAGAGGAAAACCAGTACTCTAATCTAGTCTCCAATAACCTCCAGAAAGTCTTCCTTGATGATCTTAAGGAAGACTTTCTGGAGGTTGTCAGAGACTGGCTTATAGAGCTTAGTTTTTACACTTAAATGGTCTGAAAGATAAGATGCAACTAAAATGATCCCCAAGGAGGAATTGGTTTATTGCAGCAGCAAATAGTATGCAGCTAAGAAAATAGGATATAAAACATATTTAAATTTTTTTTGTTTATATAAACATATGCAACTGACAATTCCAACATTTGTTGGAGGAGTTGCTAGGTGGAATATATGAATGAGACATGGTGTCTCAGTGTGGATTATATCATTATGAAAGTGTGAAAAATAGCAGTAGAACTTACTGAGAGAAAAAAAAGATGTAAAATATGTACAATATGAAAATATACCACCATATAAAATATATTCAGTATAAAATAAGTAGAATTGACAACAGGTAAGTGGCTTCCTACTCTGATAGCTTAGCACCTTCACTCGTGTGAGGTGCTCCCACCTACATCAGGTTGGTTCCTAGACATTGCCTTTGTATCAACCGACATCTACAGATGGGTGACAAATTACAGGAAAAAACAACATAAAGTGTCTTTGTAAGGTTTTGGGCCACCACAAGCCACCAGAACAGCTTCAATGCTCCTTGACATAGATTCTACAAGTCTCTGGAACTCTACTGGAAGGATGGAACACCATTCATCCAAAAGAAAGAGGTCCGCCAAGGAAATATCAATATGAACCCGGTCCACCGTCTAGACCATATGCCCACTGGAGAGCTGTCCGTTGCCTCTCTGATCGTCTCGCCAGAGGAGGCCCTTTGACCAGATGCTTGCTGTCCCTGGTGTCAGTGTTGGACTACTGATGACCTCCTCACTATCATTTACAACACATCGGCTCAGATGGGCTGCATCGGAAACTCTCTCCCACCTTGTATTGGCCCTGTCTCAGACCCTGCAGTCCTCTGGTGCAGATTCCTCAGCCCAGAGCCTCAGTGATGCAAGCTACAGGCTTTTACCTTGATGTCTAGGGAGCTGGGCAGACTGATGTCCACACTGACTCTGGCCTGCCGCCAAGTATGGCTGGCCCAGTCTCCCATGTCGGAAATGTGTAGAAGGGCTCTTCACACTCTCCATGTAGTCCCAGGCCAGATGTTTGGGCCTGCAGCCCAACAAGCCTTGGAACGCAGTGTTCAAGCAAAACAAGCTACACAGCAGTTTGCTGATCTATGCGAATGGTCTAGCCTCCAGCTAGACAGCTAGTCCCTGAAAAGCCGCTTTCATCCACCAGCTTGCCCTGGTGGCTTCTCAAGAGGCCAGTTTAATGACTGACATGGCCAACGTCACCGTGCCCCTGCTCAGCCAATGTTCTAGGCGCCTAGGCATCAGAAACATACCATGATCAAAGATTTCATAAGACCTCAGAATTGCTGATGCTCATGAGGCTGCAAAGGGCTAAAAAAAGCATCTCTAAAGACTCAGGCCTCCATCATTGATAGTCAGGCAGATAATGCATAAATGGGAGAAATTCAGTACTGTCACTACTCTCCCTAGTAGTGGGGAGAACTCTAGAGTAACAGCTTAGGATATTTAGGCATCTTCTGCACTTGCTAATGTCTGTTTTCATGAGGCCACAATAAGAAAAATGCTGAACTGAAATGGTGTTCAGTGAAAGATATCACGGAGGAAACCACTGCTCTCCCAAAACAATTTGGCAAAAAGACACAACGCTTTATTTGAAAAAACAAAACAAAACAAAACATTTAATACCAGTGCCAAAACCTCATCCCAATTGTGAAGCATGGTTGAAGGAGCTGATGATGAGTTACCGTGATCTGAAACTTAGGAGGAGTTGGGTCACACAACACAGCATGACAATCCCTGCACAAGTAAATCTGCAACAGAGTATCTTAAACTGATAAAGTTTGCAATTAGGAGATGGGCTTGGGCTTAAACTAGTGCAGTAAAGTCAGGTCCCACTGAGTAAATTGACAAAACTACCCATGGATTGTAATTTTCGTACATCCCACACAAGAAAAAATGATGACAAATCAAGGTAAAATACAACTTCAGTCTATTACAATCAGACAAAATATGCAACCCAATTATTAGGCCAAGACAAACACATTCTGAATTAGGGGGGGAAACAGGAAGAATTCTGGCTAAGCAACTAAAAAACAACATTGAAAAAAGTGCTATCTCTTTCATTATAGATGAAAAAGGAACCCATCCTAATGATCCACTGGAAAGTTATCACACTTCTCAATGTTTAGATCACAAGCGCTACACTCCTGATGTCCCAAGTAACATCAAAAACATCCAAAATTTCCTCAGCAGTATTCAGCTTCTCAAGTTAATAGCTGAAGAAGCTGCAGCGATTCATCTCCCCCTCTCTCACAATGAAGTACACAAAGCACTCACTCTCCTGCCCAATGGTAGGTCACCTGGTCTGGATGGATTTCCAGCAGAATTCTATAAAACATTCTGGCATCACTTCTCACCTTTATTGTGCAAATCAGTTGATCAGTTTCCACTTTGCCTCCTCATATGAACACTGCCCTTATCACTCTAGTATTGAAAAAAGACAAAGACAAGACAGTGTTAGCTATAGACCCATATCTCTCATTCACTGTGACACAAAAATCATATGTAGAGCTCTTGCACTTAGATGAGCATCAGCTGTCACCTATCGAATCCATCCAGACAAGGCGGGCCTTATCAATGGATGACACTCTCACAGCAACATACGAACGCTCTTCAACATTTTGTACATAAACCGCCAATGCAGTGACCCTGCGGTGGTCATCTCTGGATGCAGAGAAGGTATTTGATAGGGTCAGCTAACCCAGTTTACTAATCACCTAAGAAAAATTCTGATTCAATAACTTCATCAAATGAATTAACAATTTCCTCCTCACCCAATACCAATAATTACCAATAGGACCATATAATACCATAAGCTTTGCCAGCCTTGCCTTATACCATAACTATTTACACTGGCCCATGATACAAGTCAAGGCTGCCCATTGTCCCCTCGCCTGCATTATATGACAAAACAATATACATGGCTTTGATCTAAATACAAGTAAACATAAGATTAGCCTGTATGCCGATGATGTTCTGTTGTATGTTAAACACCCACGATTATCCCTACCTCACACCCTTTCACTCAAAGACTTTGAAAACTTCTGGAGATAAGATCAACTGGATCAAATCCAAGATACTATTCTTGAATGAATTATCAGTGCTCAGCACCAGCCAGGCACCGGCATGGGAACTGTGTTGATGGAAAAGCACTATGTGTGTCTCTCTCTCCTTCTCTGTGTTTCTCTTCTCTCTTTCTTGCAGGCTTGTGGGAGTGTCGCTGTGTTCCTGCCAGGCGTACACGCTCTCACCAGCCAAGGCGCAGCCATAGGCCAACACAAAAACATCCTCCAGGATGTCATGGAAGGTATCCGAAAACTCTCCGCCAACCTCACCAGCCTCTCCACCCAGATCCATCGGCCTCCCAGTCCACCACCAGCAGCTCCCTCAATCCCAGCTCTAGCTTCCCAGATTCACGCTCCCCACACCTACCTTGTCCTGAGCGCTATCACAGACTCACCCAGTGCTCTCTCATCTTCGAGTTGCAGCCCACTTCTTTTCCCACTGATAGGTCCTGCTTTGCCTACATCATAAACCTCTTGGCCCTCTTAGGGTCAAGGGGTTCCCTAAACCTCTTGTAAGGCCTTGGCTTGGGTAACTCCCATCTGGGAGCAGCAACTACCAGCTTGCTCCTCCTACTCACAGTTTGTGTCAGAGGAATGTGGGATATCTTGCAGGAGTTCAACATATGTTCCATGTTCATGGCCAGTAGACTTGACCTATATTTATTTGGGTGTAGGCGATCATCTTTGAAAAGGTCTAAGCAGTTCCAGTTCCGGTACAGTGCGTTACAGGGTGTTGTCTCTATAAGTACAACAAGGTGGTGAAAAATAATTTGATATAATTGATTTTACAGACTGCCACTGTACATGGCTTTGGAGGAAGGGAGCTTCTCTGCTCCGTAGGCTTGCCTGGGCGACTCAATTTGTGGTTGGGGTTCAGGCTGGTGTGTCTCGCTACGGCTGTGTCAGGGGTGTCCATTCAGCTTTGAATGTGTGCTTATTGCGTGTTTTATCTATTCTCATGCATCATGTATGGAAGCCCTGAAAGGCAAGCGAAAAAAAAAAGTGATTCTCACATTTCTCCCATTGTTATCTCAATATATTGACTTAAGAACAGGTGTGGAAAAAAAATGGGATTTTTTTTTTCACCTGTCTTTATCTCAATATATTGACTTACCAAGAGATATTATTCACCCATTAGTGAGTCAATTTATTGAGATAGCAATGGAGGGGGAACAAAATGGTATAACTCAGAAAAATGGACACTGGCGATTTTTTTTTTACCTCTTTGTAAGTCAAAAACTCCCCAACTTTTTTTTCATCTTAAGTCAATATATTTAGATAACAGTAGGGGGGGGGGACTTTTACACATGACTGTCTCCTTTCCCACCATGTTCTTCTGAACCACACTCATACACGCTCAAACACAGCTGCATCTCACACATAACTCATTTGAATTTCTAAGGAATCATCAAAAGAGACAGCACTGCCAGAGCACACAGAGGATGGTATGAAATCACTAAAATGTGTCAACTTTTATGACATCTACTGCATCTAGTGTTTACGCCTGGATAGGGCCTCAGTCACTGAGTTGTGCTATCTTTTGAACAATGATTTGGAGAGCCAGATCACACACCATCTCTCTTGTTACTCCAGATAACTCTTTCCATCCTGGCAACAGGTGCTGCATCACCTAGACAGGGTATCTGGGGACTGTTGTGGGAATATCTCTTTGTTTTTGTTGTCTAATACTGCTTTTTTCTTAGTGGCACGAGTGAAATATTTGTATGGGGACTTAACCATTTATAGCTGTCTGTCTATTGATGAGGGTGGTGGTATCCACAGAGTTCCTGCAACTGTTGGAAGCTGGATCACTCTGAACGTATAGCTCTAGGAAAAAAATGGCAAAGCAATTGGAGCTTATTGAAAAAAAAACAATGTGACCAATTTATCAAATTTTGCCATGCATGAGCAAAATGAAATATTGACTAACAATTCTTTGGTATGCTAGGCTGGCAGCTGCCAACAGAATCATGATGCTGTGTTTCCTGGAAAGCAAACAGGCTTGTTGATCTTTGTTTATTCTTCACACACCTGCATGGAGCTGTTTGTTTTAGATTATTTGATGTGCTGTCAGGTTAACACCATTGTCTTGTCTTGTCATCCAAGTAAAATATGCATCCGTCTCCCTCTCAGAGCAGCTTACTTGTCCTCTTTTGATTTGAGTCTTTGAATCAGTCAGACATCCCATCAAGTTTGACATAGATGAGGTCACATTGACTTGGCAGTGATTGAGCTCTGCTTACTGCTAGAAAACCAAAGAACACCAAATTGTTATAGATCTAGTGCTAGTTCATGTTATGTCACGTCTGGTGATATGTTATAGCATCAGAATGACAGTAGCAAAGCTTCTTGTTATTTGGGAAGTAATGTTGATTTCATGCCCTAAGCTGTATTGCTTCTGGTTGAGTTAGTGGAGTTTCCATGGCCACTGGATCTAATCACAATTGTTCTACAATATGTTAGAATGAATGTATGAGAGTGTTAATGTTGAACTACACATTTCTCTTGTTTTTTAATACTGCATAGATAGGTTTTTTCACAAAAGTGTCTTGGAGACATGAATGATTAGACAGTTCATAAACTTTAAATCTCATGTTTACAGGAGATTAAAGTTAGTTTTTTTTTTTTTTTCAATATTACAGTGCTACTAGAAAGCAGTACAACGCTACTGCATACCACTCCATTTGTAACCAACGTTTAAGACAGCCTTGCATACAAAGTGGAAGATGAGCTACACCCTACTGCAATGCCTGATGTCTAGGGGATTCTCCTACATGCTGCGATCTATAAATATTTTTCAGTCTCTGTCAGTGATGCACTGAGTGAATAGATACAAACCAGAAGAGACCTCAGATTAATATATATACTGCCAAAAAGTCACTGTTCTGTCCTGTAACCAGAGTCTTATCTATTTCAACACATGTACAATTACAACATCTGGCCAATTTATGATTCATACTTTACCACTGGAGGTTTGCTTGAAGAAGTTGGTGGTGGTGCTGTGTGTGTGTGCATTGTGTGCATTTAAAGCTCTTTTTTTATTGTTCTGCTTTTCTTGATACATATTTTGATAAAATGTAGATATCACCTGCAACAACAAGGATATATGCTAACAAATCAAATATATTGTAGATAGCAGTATTATTATCAAGAAACAAAACAGAAATTTAAAAATCAAGTTCAGCTAATTATTTATGTTGAGACTTCAGATTGCAGTCTTCACTGTAGTCAGTTTGGTCAACTTACAACCAATATAATTAATAAATTAATAAATAAATAAATAAATTAAAATGTTTGCAACCATGTGGGGTATAAATGAAATCAACACATTGTCATTGTCAGTGTTTTTCAATATTATATATTTGCAAATGAAGCACAGAGACCAAGTGAGTAAAGTTTCTATTCATGGAAGGAACAGCTTCCTTTTGAAATTGTGCTTAGCTCCTCTATAGGTGAATGACAAACCACAAAAACTACAATTTGAATTTCAATTCAATTCAATTCAAACACATAATGTGCAGAATATTTACTTTTATTGAATGTATTATAATTATGCCATTGACATAAAGGGTCAGAGCAGAAGTAGCATGAAGGAAGTGAAATAGTAAAAGTAGGTATCATAGTTTTGATGAATTTAAGGGCTTTTACACTTGAGAGTTGCACATCTGGGATGGAATTATTTATTTACATTTCATGTAAGTAGTCCTTAAATTCTAAACTAATTAACAACCTTTATAGAGACTACTTGCACATTACAAGGCCCAAGGTCAATAATGTATGAGTTTAAGTGGGAGTATAATTACTTTAACAGTAGTAGTGATTTGAATACATATCAGGGTTTATGACACCTGCATAACACAAGGGCATAGAAAAGGGCAAGAAGGGTCTCCACTGACCCTGCCCAGCTCAGCAACCATCTGTTCCAAAAACTTTCCTGGGAGACTGTAACAAGATACCTGGTCACCTCAATAGCTTCTTCTCAAGAGCTTTCACCCTACTTCCTAAACCCCCATTCCATTCAGTGTACTGTAACTTCCACCTACTGGTCCAATGGACAATTGGTCATTCTCTATACTTCCCTCTGCAGCTGAAACCATACTGTATGACATACTTGATATTGAATGTTAAATCTATTTATCTGAAGCGATATGTATCGTCTGCTGTCCACAGTATGGCCTGCACTGGCACTTTGCACTGGATGTGGGGTTGTTTTGTCCTTGTGCCATGTTTGCCAGTATGCAGTATATCTCTGCAACAATGTCACCAAGAAAGATTCCTGTATATTTATGGTACTTGGTGTTGAAAACGATTCTGATTTAATCCAGGTACTGTATACAAGGTTTATCAAAGGTCTATTTATCCAAGGTGTGTATCCATATGGGACTTAGCAGTTTTTGTTGTTGTTTTGTTATGAATATTGAGGCCATTACATTAAGAGACTCAGGTTTATATGAGTTTTAGGTCCTACTTCCATTAATAGTCCTGGTTCATATGAATACCTTTGTGCAGTGAAACTTTCACTGACTGTACTTATTGTTTTTCTTACATTTTATAATCCTTCATTGGTAATAGTTTATTTGAGGTGAACATGTTTATGAGCAGTATAGGTGTTAGGCTGTATCTGACTAGTTAGGGTAACTATCCTTTCAGTTGCTGTAAGACACTTATAACTGTACAGGTGATACATAATGACATATAGGTAATACAAATATGAGACTACACATGTAGTACAATGTACTATGATGAAAATAGTTAAGAATAGTAAGAATTAGGGTGTAATCCTTGATTGAAATGGGACCTATATGCAATATCCTTGATTTATAATGGTATAGGTGTGAATGACTGTATGCTTTATGCTTTATGACACTATTATAGTAACTGGCTACATTCATACATTCATCCACTGAGTTTTCCTTAAACTTTGAAGCAAGTCATTGCTTGGGTTGAACTTGATCTCAACTCACAAAATCTTAAAGCATCTTTAGTAATGAATTCTCAATAGAAATGTATGCAGATGTTACACCAATTCAAATGTGCACACATTTTTTATCAATCTATTTCCCAGATGCAAACATTTTAAGTTACATTGGGTGTATAGACATCTTACAAAGTAAAAGCTGTCATAAGCAGTCATAAATATGACTGTATTGTATTGTATTGTATTGTATTGTTTATATGCATTGGAGGGGGAACTACTGCCCCCCATGAGCTCCAGCTAAATTGTCCCAGTATTAGAGATTTTGTGTCTCAAAAATATAACTTACATATACTAATTTTCAGACCTTTATACAAAAGCTCACAACTTTCATTCATATCCACTGGACTATACCTGCCATTTTCACAGACCAGCGTCATTCCATTTAAAGTGATTAGTGCGTCAGCTCCCTTACTGTGTCTTAAGTTGGACCAGCAGTAGCCTTGAGGTTAGTTGGCTAGTAACTGGGGGTTGGTGATTTGAATCCTAAGGCTGGCAGGGAAAGTCTAGATGGCAGAAGTCAATGAGTAATTATCTCACCTCCCTCAACAACTGAGGGCAAAGGGCTATTGAGAAAGACACTTACTGTGACACTGTGTCAGTGGAGCTGCTCAGTGGCAAAAGTAAAAGACAGTTATACTGGGCAGCTGCCAGAGGTGAAAGTATGTAAGTGTGTGAGTGCATACCAGAGCATTGCTGAGAAAGAGCATGAGTGCTCAGCAGACCTTCCCTGGGTAAATCAAGTTTAAAAGATAATTGGAATGTCTCACTGTGGTGTGAATATTTGATGGTTATCAATTATTAAACAACAGTTGGAAAAGACTTCTCCATGACCTAAAAAGCTGGGTCTGCTGTATTGTCACAGGCTTGGCACCCTCTCCTGCAACAGACAACAATGTCCATTTCACTGTTGTTCTAATTCTTTCTTTTTCAACCTTTTAATTAAATTGATGTTGTCATTGCAGATAGTGGATTTTCAATGCCATATGAATAGCTCAAAGCAAGGACAGGGGGGCAATTGTGGCCCTGGGCAACCTCCAAACAGAGAAAAGGAAGGTGGAATTTCCTTAGCACAAAATATTTAGGATATCATATCTGATAGTTATCTCTTCATTGTAGTCTGCCTGGGTGTCTTCCAAATCACTACCAGCGGTTCCTTCTCATTTTGAGGACTACTTGCCAAAACAAAACCGCCATTCTTCATTTAACCTTCATTTAACCTTTCAGATAGCCTAAGTAGAGTACTATGTTACTGATTACCTGTATTCTATTTTACCTGTTTGTATTAATTAATGAAGAAATGCATTTTTTTCTTCAACCAAAACAGTAGCACGTAATTCAATATTAATCAACCTCTCCATCGTATTCAGGGATTTTTATCTCTAAATTGGAAGAGAGAAGTTCAGGTAGATTCTCTTTATTTGGGGTATTGTTAATCTACATTCTTATTTATCACCATAAGATTATTATTCATCATAGCCTCCTTTTTTGCAAATTGTAAGTACTTCTCCCTGAGTCTACAGTCTTTTCCCTTGTCAACCACAAATGACCTAAGTGAAAAGAAGTGCATTTAATTCTCACATGTGAGTAATGGATAAAGCCACAAATCGGGGCATCTTACATGTTGTGCAGTTATTAGTCTATGAGAATGTGCCAAATGGAAAACTTGAATATCTTGCAAGTATGACAGCTGACAGGACTTAACCTGACTGTTTGGTCAGAGGTGAAGCTACGAAAACAGCATGTCATACTTATAGCTGTTACTACAATGGTGGATGTACTAGTGCAATTTTGTCTTTATGCACAAAAAAACAAAACAATTTAATTCAATGGATAATTTTGTGTGTTTGCACTCAAGGTGCAAAAGTAACAAAAACAAACAAAAACAGAGGCAAAAAGAGAAAATATGACCATAGAGTTTGATAGAGTTGTCTGTGCTTTTTCCCAAAGGTTTTGACCCACTTTACTCCCAACCATAATGTAGAATAGGCCAGTGGTAGAACCTTTTTTTCAAGTAGCTCTACTGTTTTATGTACAGTCAGACTTTATGGAATAGAAAAAGAGAAACGCATACGGTGTGATGCTCTCCAAGGTGCTGAACTTCTTTTATGGGTGGACGATCCTAGCAGATGCAAAGTAACTTGAAACCACAAATTTAAAAAAACTGCGGACTCACCTTCCACCTCATCCTCAGGCAGGTTAACAGGGGGCCGGTAGGAGAGGACATCTGGAATAGTGCATAGTCCCTTGTACATTAACCTGGTGGTCACAGCACGCACTGGCATTTCTGCGAGGGAAAACCAACGACCGTGGCGCGATCTTCATATAGCTCTCCGGAGTGTTGTGATAGACTCTTTGCTACAGTCCTTGTTTATGTTAACAAAACCACAAGCAAACCAAATGGGTCACCCACCCTCCAAGTTCAACTGAGGTCTGTTCCTGTTTTTGGTACTTTGTATGTGTTAAGATATCTGTAAAGATATCCGTGCTTAACAAAGAATGCAGCCTGTTGGAAGTGTGTATCGCCTGTGGTTTCTCTGCATAGCCTAACACTACTGTAGGTTACAAAATAGTATTATTGAACAGAGCTTAGCATAAAATGCTATTTAATTACACTGATAATTAAAGTTTTACTTGATTGCCTACTGATCAGCAATGACAATTTGACACATCTAAAAGATTGGTTAGTTCATGTTAAAATCTTGATCTAATCCAAAAAATAAAATGCTATTCTGCCGTTCTTTCCCGCAAGGAAGACCTGCATTTCAGCATTAAAAGACGAGATAAAAGAAAACGAAGCCTGTAAAATAAAAAATAAAAAATCTTTGCACGCTTTAAAGTGATCTTTTCGCTGTTGATAACTGAATCCTAATTTAATCCTACAAGGCATGTTTGGCTATCAAACAATCTATTCCCGACACAGTCTTCTGACTCACTTTTCTTTCTCGTTTCTGGATATTCTCAAAAAAAAAAACGAACCGATGACTCTACATAAAAAACATCACTGATTCAATTGATTCAATCCAAATATTTTTTTTTCCTGGAGAGCACGTCCTGTATTCAAGGGAATCCCTCTCATCAGATAGAGAAACGCTAGGTTTTGGTCCACTCTGTCCAGCCGTCTGCTCTGCTTGAGCCTCTGTCTCGTTTTGGTTCTCACTGTGCTTCCACAGAGACACACTCGTCTCCTCTGCGCCCTCCTCCACCATACTGCCACCGCTGTACGCCTAATCATTTCGCAAAATCACAGATGGAATTTCCCAAATCTAGTGTGGTTATCTTTTTACATTACATTACATTACATTACAGTCATTTAGCAGACGCTTTTATCCAAAGCGATTTACAACAAGTGCATTCAACATAGGTAGGTAAGAGAACTACTAGTCACCAGAATTTTTTTATTAATCATTTTCCGTTATAGCCTATGTGTTATATGGTAACATAAATCGCGAAATAAAATGACGATGAGACACTTTGTGTTAGGCCTATGTAGCCTGTTTAATAGACCCAAAGAGTGGGAAGGTAGCAACAAGTGAGAGCTTTGGGACTAATTTAATTCTTTAGCATTTCAGCCACAAGTTTGCTCCCATTTCAGGTCCAGATAGTGTAATACGAGCTTGTGGCCGAATGGTAGGTGTGAGATGGTATTGCAAAATGATGAATAACACTCTTGGTAGACAAATAGAGATGGACGCATTCAGTTAACAGACATATCTTCAGTCATTTTCTGTAGAATGAAGCCAATGTTGGCTTTGGTTGAGACCATCAAAGTGTGTTTGACAAGAAAGAACAAGGTTAATCGTTTCTTAATAAACAAAATGGCCTCAGCCTTTGTCAGGAAGAGGCCCACAGCATAACCATCACAGAGTAAAGCAACTTTTTACTCAATTCCACTCATTAATATATATTTAGAGATATATACAGCAAATATATACATATTTTTCATGTGAAGGGATGATTTTTTAGGATTTCTGTGCTCTCTGATGAAGGCCAAGGCTTAAATACTTAAATTGTATCCCCTTATGTTGTTCAAAAAATATCATAATGTATTAAATGTGAAATTTCCCCACGAAGACTACCTTTCTTTACAACAAAGAACTACACTTAACTACACACAAGGCCACATGCAGTTTTATTTATTTTAAACCCAAACAAAACACTGCATACTTTCATTTTGTTCAAATCCAGCTTTACACAAATCACTTAAATGTGAGTAGTGATTGGTGTGATCCATGCAAATATCTACATTACAGTAAACCTTCAGAAAACATAAACAAACATAACCTCTTGAGAATGCTTGTATCATGCATCATGCATGCATGATGTCTCTATGTACCCTAATACTGTACAGTACTGTGCAAAAGTCTAAGGCACCCTATAGATTTTTTAAATATAAATTTGGTCTTAGATGTTTATTTTTTGTTTTCTGCATTAATGTTTTACATTATTTACATTATTTTACATTGACTTTTCATTTAATTATTTTTGACAGCATCTTCACTTTACAGATTTTCTTTTACGTGTGTCTAAGACTTTTGCTGGTTCAGACAAGATAAGTGCAGTGTGTGCTGAGGGAGCTGTATATGGTTCCACTGGCTGGTTCTTCTAGGGTTTGCTGGACTGGCAGGTCTATTCCCCTCTGAATGTGAAGGGATTGTCTTTCTCTGCTGCACCTGAGCCTCTTCCGGGCTCTGTACTCAGACAAGCAAACTTCTTGAAACATGAACTTTCTGAGATCCTCCGCAATACAATGGATATGTGATGACTCAGATTCTGAGTCATTCATACAAAGCAAGAATGGCCAGTCTTTAAAAACATGGAACCACACGATCACTTCTAGTGTCTAAGGTCTACTTTATTCTAGTCTTTTCAAACATCACAAAGGTAAGTATACCTTTTGGAGAAGGTACAATATATGTAAAAAAAATATGTAAACTTATACATTCCCTCGGTTCTGTAAAAAGCCATGACGAAACATTTGTGTGCCCTTGAGCACTTCAGTTGCTGAGTAATGGACTAGATCAGAAGAAAGAAAAAGAAAGTCAAGAAAGTCAAGTCATGTTTATTTGTATAGCCCTCAATCACAGTTACAGTCTCAAAGGGCTTCACAATGGCCACATTATGTAAACAATAAATTACGCTGCACAACACCCCCCAACCTTGGATTCACAGAGGATAAACTCCTACAAAAACAAAAACATTCAGGAAAAAAATTGAAGAAACCTTCAGAGGGATCCCCCTACCATGACGGTCAGACATGCAATAAGTGCTGAAGGTGGGCAGGCAAGATGGAACATAAACAAGTATACGGAGTAAACACAAAAACGGCACTTGGATGGAACATTAAGATCTGGTATGGGGCATCAACAGCAGCTCGGTCAGCATCATCATAAGAGTGGGGGACCATGACGCCAACACTGCCCAGCCACAGCCACAGCCTGGAAACAGATAGGAGACACATACCGCAGAAAGACTGAAAAGATGTACTCTTACTAATTACTAATGTAATGTACACTCACACAGACAGACATGACCAGCATGAGTGAAAAGGAGCATTTAGATTGGGAGAGAAGAACATGCCCAACATGCCAATAAATGCCCATCGGGAGGAATCTGAGCTAGAGTAAACTAACTGGTCTAACCTTTCTCTAACATGAGAATGCGAAGACATGATGTGTTCTATCAAGGACCTAAACCATGAGCGTCAATCTTGAGGTACCAACTCGTTTTCAAGATGATTTAGGAGAAATTATCAGCTATGATCAGTTGTGTCAAAAGCTGCACTGATGTCGAGGTTGAGTTAGAATCAATAGCTAACAGGAGCTATTTCAGTGGAATGGAAAAACCTTGAAACAGTTCTTGGGCAAGAATTCAGAAAGTTGGCTGGCTACAACCCTTTTGAGTGTTTTGTGTGTAATTCAATAGGATATCATTCTAAGCAAGCCACAAAACCTTGAGTTTAGGTGATTGATATTTATGCTCTAGTTTTCGACAAGCTTGTTTTCTTGTGACTAGAGGAGCGATCTAATTGAATGTGTAAAGAAGGGTGCTGTTCAGTTCATTAGTGAAATTATCAAGGGTGCCATTATAACCAGAGAGAGGAGCAGTGTTGCCAGGTTCACGGTTTTCCCGCGGATTTGGGCTACTTTTGAAACGTTGCCGCGGGTTTATTTTTGTGTCCATGGGTTGTGTGTGAACTACATGAATTACTATTCTTTTTTTAATTCATTTAAAATTAATTATTTTATTTGCATTAATTGTTTACATCTGACAGCATCTGAGTGACAGCTGTAATTTATGGAGACGTCACAAGATGGCACCAGTGATTATACTTAGCTAGGTCATAGCTATATAAGGCTACAGTGTAGAATGCCAGAATACATCAGGGAAATGGACTATATTTTCACAGAGCTATATTTTATTTATGATAATATATCATACAACACAATCTGTAAAACTACTCAATATACCTAGGCCTATGTATTTTTTAATGTCTATGTATTTTAAGGCCTTTGTATTTTTAATGTCTAATGTTTTAATACCGGACATGGGCACATTTTTATTATATTATTCTACTAATTTACGGTTTTGCAATACATTTCACAATGGTAGTAATGCTGTTGGACTTTAAAAACAGAGTTGGCATCAGCTTATTTTGAGTTCTGGTATTGGGCTGGTTTTATTGGCCATTGGGCTGGTCTTGTCGCAAAGACCTGGCAACCCTGGAGTGAAGCCAGAATATTGGGCAGTTGTTCAGCGAGTGTAGCAGTGGAATCACTGATATGGCAGCTGCTGTATGTATCATTACGCTTTTCATGAGGGCAGGTCAATTCAGTTTGGAATTTAATAGACAGGAGTGCCACGGGCCAGGACCAGGTCAAGGGTGTTGCCGCCATGGTAGGTGGGTTCATGTACAAACTGAGTAAAGCCAAAGGTATCAATAAATGTTGAGAAAGGATTGAAGTGATGCCAGAGGTGATGTTTAGGTGAATGTTGAAATCACAGATGATAAGAATGTCATCCGCTCGGGTCATTAGTCCGGGTGGGCGATAAAGTACTTCTAAATAGAATGACGAGAGGGTATTTCTGTGACTTGGGATATTCGCAGTGGTAGGATGCAGAATGCAGGATGAAGACTTCCAACGGTGAAAATTTATTATTGGTGTTGAGATTAAGAAAAGGGTTAAATATTAAGACCACACTGCCGGCCCTTTTTTGTCGTCTGGACAACGTGAGAGCTAATGTAGTTTAATTTAACGGGGAAGCTGTGTTAAGAGATAGAGAAGTCTCAGGCTTTAACCAGGCTTTAAACGCTGAGCTTTAATAGGATGTTCTGGATTGTGAAAAGTAGATTTCCACCTCCTTCATCCCTGGAAGCTTTCCTTCTTGACAAATAGCCCAATATCCCACAACACATAGTTCAGGACTTGATATTCATATGTTGTTAGTTGTTTCCATTATTTTGTCCACCTCCTGCAAGTGTTGAAGAGATGTCTGCTAGCGACTTGAGATGAGATTCAGGTGTAGTTAAAGCAAACACAGGTCATGAAACAAACAAACTGGAACAGCATTTCCCCTGCATGGAAAATGCAATCTATAAAGCTAACAGTGCAGAACGAAGTTCCAAAAAGCTCATCAATGACACCTACATCAAAACAGCTTATCATCACAGATTCAATTGGGAATATTGATTGCTTTTATAATTTAAGAACCCTTGGTTATAAAAACTATGAGAATGCTACACAGACAGCTTGCACACAACCAATTTCTAACTTTCAATTGCAGTGGGCTTTTGTACAAACTTATGGGCACTGAAATAAAAAGAGGAATTTGTATCATTGCAATGATACATTTGCCAAATTACATTTATTTATTATTTATTTATTACAAAATACATGTGCAACAACAAGAGAGTGAAATTGTGTTTTTATTTGGTTTAACTTCACAAAATGTGTATCTCTAGTCAAACATAATGTCTGATGTACAGTCTGATGTACAATGTACAGTCTGTTATGATAATATAGCAATTGTGGTTAGCTGATGTTGATTATTGACTACAATTTATCACAGCTCACAACAGAGATCACCACTCAGTTCTCATTTTAAATCTTTCAGCAAAAAAGAGTCAACATTCCCTGTTGGTCTTCATTCATGGTGCGTTTTCTTACCTTAATTAAAATGAAAGTAGCATCTATAAGCAGGGAATCTAAATGAATGCCCAAAATTGTATTTGATGATTGGAAAATAAATCATAACAACATCATTTTGCATATCTATGGGGAAATAATCTTAATATTGCAGACAAGACGCTAATGCATTTAAAGCTGATGATGATTTGTTGTGCATATATTAGATATATAATATCATTAAGGAGCAAAATAACCATTCTGTGCAGATGTATAATCAGCAGCTATAATTTCCAGGACGATTCTGTCTAACAAATTATTAATATTGTTGCATGTGAATCTAATGGTCAACAGTTAAATCACCAGCTCGAGCTATCAAACTCAGAATACAGTCTTTTTCACGTCGACAAAGCAGAATAACAGTAAAATCTTGATAAACCTTTGACTCCATGAGAAAATAATTGTTGTATTATCTTTGTATAAATATTGAAATATAAATAAATGAGTACTCAACAACTCTTTTCAAAGTTGTATCAGTCTGCCTGTCTCCATTTAAGAAATGAAAGGTCAACTTCCACAACATGCATATTCATAGTGGGTGTGTTTAGTCGTGGTGTTTGGGTCCTTTGAATAATGCATTTCTCATGTTGCATCCTGTGCTCAAATCAAAGCTGTAAGAACGTTTCATTAACCAAACATGCAATGTTTCTGAACATCAAGAATGTATGTATTGACCTACATTTTTGAATGATAGTTTAATAAACAAGTGCCATTATGAAGGAAGTTTATCATTTCAAGACCATTTGTGGCATTTCATGAATTTTATTCTCAATGGAAACCATTATATGGACCTCAGAATGTTGTCAAATGTCAACAATGAACAAGTCTTGTTCTTACAATGTGAGACTGACCTGGTTTTGTTTTACTCTGGGAGGGGAATGACCGTAAGGGACTCTGGGACGCCAGAGGAACTTTACCGGATGTGATTAATATACTGTCACTGTAATTTGATCAGAGCTTAAGCCACATTTGTCGAGAATACACAAATCTCTCTTCATACTCAGCTGAGATTGCTCAAGATGCCGACATATCTGATGTAGATCCTAATTCTACAAACACATCTGCTTAGGTGTTGAGAGGTGCAGACCTAGACAATTCAGAGCAATGAAGATTGTATGCTTTCATGCTCACACCTTTAAGCCACATAAATAGTTACAGGACATCAGTTGAATTAATTCCTTACACATACCAGACTGTCTATACCAAAAAAGAAGTCATAGTCTATCTCAATTTCATCTGTCTTGTTGCATTTTATGCCTCTATGATAGATACCAAATTGCACTGGTTCAAGAAGGGTTCTATATAAATAGTGTCTGGGTTATCCATTTCTGGGACTGTATCACTATGTTTGATCACAGTGCCTTATCTATCCTTGTTATGCACAAAGTGGAGTAGGGAGATAGAGGACGTCACTGTAGTGCTAGAGAGCCAAGGTCATTCAGATAGAGGCCCTTTACACCAATCCCTAGAGACAGACTTATATTAAATAACGTTCAATTTCAACTGCGTACAGCTCTGTATGGCTGTGGCTGCAGGATAAATCCTATTACCATAGCCCTAAGAGGGAAAGATGCTCTCAATCATTGACAAAAATTGTATAGACAGACAGACAGACAGACAGACAGACAGATAGATAGATAGATAGATAGATAGATAGATAGATAGATAGATATTACATTTCATGATGCTGGACATGTGGACTTGTCAGATTGCAACCAAAACCCAAGCCCTTAAGTGCCACTTTCATACTTGATTCCTTTTTCACATACTTACAGTATGAAATATACTGTATCTACTGTATATATGTCAATATTCCTTTGTGTGTGTGTGTGTGTGTGTGTGTTCAGAAACCTACAAATACTGCTTACAAACGGTGCCTGATGTTGTTCTGTATACTGTACACGAAGTGAAATCAAAACAGCTGTGCAGCAGTCTGGTTAAATTGAAAGGGGCATTTTTTCATTTTTGAAGGGCACACAGCCACTCTGCATCAATTAGGTTACCTTCTGAAGCCTTCCACCACACTCACTGTGTAAGACAAAATAGCATAGACGCATGAATTGTACAGTTTCTGCTTTCTGGACTGGAATGCAATGCATAGCAACATTAACACTGCAATCATGGATTCAATCTTTTCAACACTGACCTTTTTTGGTACACAACTATATAATACATTTGAATGTCAGGTTTGCTAGGAGCACAGACATGAATTAAAGTGAATGGGCCTCATTCATGAAACTTTTCTTACATTTTTCGTAAATTTGTTGTATTTATGTGAGTAAGAAAATATTAACATGGGATTCATGAAACATGCAGGAAACCTCGATTTGTACATAGAACAGGTGTATCAGATGATGAATGCCTATCATTGCATGCATGTGCAAGTAAACCAGGCCAAAAGAGGGAAAAGAGGAACTTTAGGGAGTCCAAAATTGAAGTGTTGCGTGCATGCATGCATGAGAAAAAAACAACAGAGTTTTCAGAAGTATGAACAGCGGAGCAAGAAAGGCAAGAAATTATTAATGCTGTCAATGCTCAGCAGAAACACACACCGTTTGCTGAGGTAAAAAAAGAAATGGTTTGACATGAAATTAGATTGCAAAAAAGTATAAGGGGAAGTAGACACATATTATCAGCCACAGGAGGAGGGCAGTGCACTGTGGCGCTATCCAACATGGATCAGAGGATCAATTAATAATATGAGAGACCAAATCCCGGCTACAGGTTTTTTTTTCTACAAGGCCACTGAAACATCTTGTTGGTAATGAGGTTTGGCACTACTGTGGGCCTTCACGCATGTTTCCAAACCCACGTAGGTTTTGATCGTACCAACCAAACAAATTCAGATACGAACAAAATAATGAATGAGAGTTTGTAGAAACCTTCGTACGAAAGCTTTACGATCAAATCTGATTTTATGCTTGTTTCGTGAATGAGATTTGATTGTGATTGTTTGATGTGATTATCTGAGACTGGATACTGAAGGTTCAAGAAACCACACCTTAACTCTCTCTCCAATGCAAGGAGATGTAAGGGTGGCAAAAATATTTGAACAGATTATTCAATAAACATGCATATTAGACTATATTGTGAAATTAAAATAATATATTGAAACTGTGACTAACTTATTGGTACTTTTTCTCACCAATCATCTGAGTGACCTTGTCTTTATCAAGGGCTGGCTTAGCTGCTGTCCCTTTATTGGCATTGCCTGTTTTGCTGGACAAGCCATGAGTGGCCAGCATCTCCCTCCCAAACACAGCTACAGCCAAGTCTTGCACCATGACTGTGCAGGACATGCCACCTTGGCCGCATGCTTGGAGTCGGAAGTTAGTAAGGTTGTTAATGGAGGCAAAGTCAGTGATGACCAGGTCTTGACCTGTGTGCCCCCTGGTGTGTGGAGAAATTAATAAGTTGATTCAGGTCCAGACATACATGAGACTTGAAACTCAAAAATGCTGCAGAATGACATGAGGGAGAGTCAACATGGATATTGAAATCCCCATGGACGACAATATTTGTTGATGCAGAGGGAGATGAGTAGGTCATGTTTCTCAGTCGTGAAAGATGGATTTGGTTTTGGTGGGCAGTAAATGAGAATCAGCATCATGGAGTAGGGGGAGGGCAACATTTAAGAGCAAGGCATTCAAAGGAGGTGTCATCAGGCAGGGGCAGAGGACACAGTTTCAGCCTGATGAATGATGGCTAAACTTCCACCACGGTCAGTGATGTTTTTTTAATGTACCTGTAAACAGATGGACAGACCTCATTGAGCAGAGTAGATTCCTGGTTGTTACCAAGTTTCAGATAGGTACATAATATCAAACCTCTTGTCAAGAATGTGTTTATGAAGGAGGAGGGATTTATTGTGCATTAACAAGTTCTATAATAATGTAAAATGGGGCTGAAAAATCCACAACAGGTTTTCTATCTCGCCTTGCCTCATCACGGTGTTTCCAACAGTGACACACAGGTTTGTTTTGCTTCCCCCATCTCAACAGTGGCGTAAGTCTCTGTGGATATAACGGCGTCTGTTCCTTAAATTCCCAAGCTCACGGCAACAGCTTAGAAGATATTTGTCAGCTGTAATCGTGGAGTTTCTAGGTCCCCAAAGTTGTGAGATGGTATATTGCTATCAGTTAAAAAAGGTAAACACCATAGGCTCATTGTGTGCCAGACGGTAGCGTTTGTGTTAGCGACTGATTGGGTAGTGATTGTTAGTGTCCCCCTACGAAAAGCCAAAAGCTCCAAAAGCACATGAAATGTCACAGTAACAAGGAGGGGAATATACAAAAAAAACCTAGAGTCAATGAGTATGGAGCTCATTAGTGGTGGCCCAAGCTGAAGGACATCCGTGCTGGGAAATCGATGGCAGTGAGTGAAGGCAATCTGTGATAGGCACCCCCCACGTTGGCAGAAGATGTGTAGCATATCTAGGAATCCCAGCTGGTGCAGGCAGCCAAGACCTAATGTTGTTGTAATTTTAAATCCACTGATTTGAATGAGTGAATTCTAATTCAGATCAAAATACGAAGTTATAGAACACACCACAAAACAAAGGAGGCACGAGAGATGTGAGCCGATAAGAAATAAAAACAGAAAACAAAAACTTGAAGGAACAGCAGCCAGTGTGTGCCGGTGTTCCCTGCAGACTTACAATACAATTTGTATGAACTTACTGCTATAAGTACAGGACAGTGCTGGTGGAGATTGCACAGTTGGTCGAGGCATCCGTAAAAATGGAGGACAAGGAAGATCGAGAAAATGCAAAATCACTGAAGATGAGTCTCTACTCTCAATATTATGCTTTTGTCTAAGACACACAACCACCAACTTGGCTCTAAATGATCTATTAGAACTTATAAACCTTCATTGCCCAGAGGGAGCGAACTGTGTTCCCAGTCTATATAGCTTCATGAAGTGGACCTATATAGACTACGTGAACTTGAGACTTGACATCCCTAGTTAAAAGCAGATCGGCATTTATGAATTTGCCATTGAGAAAACAACTATATGTTAACATGCCCTAAATTCTGTGAAGCATTACACTAAAAATATACCAGGTCCAAGACCAACCCAAACAGCATAGACGAGATTTATGATGGTGCACTCTACAAGTCAGTAGGTTCCCTTAATGATCCAGAATTAATTAACAGATCACTTTCACGGAATATGGATGGTTTTCCCATATATGAGTAGTGGCCGCCCAACAATATTACCACTACCAACTCCTCAGATCCTGGAGGGAGCACAGATGTCCCTCATTACCAATCAGTCAGTTACCTGCCAGCAAGCCAGAGAATCCCAGGGAAGAGGGGAGAGGAAGGTAGTCTGTCTGGACAGAGCCATGAGGCGCTGAAAAGGTTCGGTGTGTGGTGATCCCTGTGTGAGCCGAACATTATCTATTGAAGATGACTCCCTTGATCTGAGATAACTGACCTATTTTCTATCCTGACCTATTTTGAGTGAGGAAACACCCAGGCGGAACAACTGTGGACTGGACTGGACGACGAGCCCCGACCATTGGACAAACAGACTGAATGCAAGCAAAAATCCCTCCCTTTACCTCCACCCTTCTTTTCACTCTTCCCCACCCTGTCCCTTGTAGGGAGACGCGCAGGCCCAGAGCCCTGCCACAACATTACCCCGGATCGGGAAGGATTCAATTGGTTCACCCCCGGCCCTCTCACCTTTTTTAATAATAAGAAAACTGTTGTGTTTTTGCCAAAACCCTGTCTGTGTGCCAGGATTTGCCTGGGTTGAAGCGCCTCTCAGTGGTCAAGTTACCACCCACTCTAAAATCCTCTGCTGATGTTTTCATGTAACATTTCAACATGCTATTCATTTTTCTCATGAAATTTCTATAAGGTGTAACTGTTTATTTCAGACATATCACATCCATAATGCAAGTTTTCCTCAATTGTGTATTTATGAAAATACAATCATTTTCAAAGTTCTAATATACACGTGTAATTTTTTATACATTTTTTTCTTTTTTTTTTGTAGTATGTCAAAAAAGACTTAATTCACATCTATAACACAGATGAGTGGAGAAACATAACGAATGCTTTCATATGTTTTTTCATACTTTTTTGTGCATATAAATTCAGTAATCAAACAGCAACCAACTGTACTTCTATTTGTGCTAAGCTAACATTAGCTAGCATTGGCTCACTGCCTACTGACTGGGAACAATAAGAGTTCATACAACAAATAGCAGTTCTTTAAGTTCATAAATCATTTGATTTTTATTGTGAGCTAACGCTCTCCAACCCAACCAAAAACTCAAAATGCCAAAGTAAACAAAAGACAAATGCCTGTAGCTTCTCTTAATGTTAAGCTTGCAATTGCCAAATGGAAGCTAATGTTAAAAATTGATTGCCAATTTAGTTGTGTGAGAACCAGATGGGTTTGGCTGTAAATGAAAGCACAATTTTTTATGTATATTACTGAACTAGCAGCTTGAACAAACAAGCACCTTTTGTGTATGCAGTAGTAAGAATTTGTAAGCCTATAGCTTCACACCTTATTTTAGGTAACTTACTAGCAGTGCTAGTCTCTTTTAAAGTCTGTGATAAAAGATTATGATGTATTCTGTAAATGACCTGTTGCTGTAGCAGATGGCGTGGATGCTTTGTCATTAACAGCAATGCTGAGAATTCTTTGGCATCGTGATTAAATATTCATCATGAATCTCCATGACTAATAGCAATGTAATTAAATTCTTCTTGCATCCTATGAGGTTGAGATAAAAGGCAAAGAGCCTCAGCCTGCATAAATATATGTATTAAAGTGATGTATTAAAATATAACAAGTTGCACCCACAGTTATGGATGAGATGAGAGTCTGCCTGATTACCCCATTAAGCTACTTTAGGTAAGGCACCACGGGTGACATTGGCAACTTTGGCTAGATTTGTCAAATTTGAAATATTGTAACAGTATGTTGGTACTGTAGTTTTGTAAAATCTATAAAACAATAATCAAAACAAATGTCCATTTCCCCAAAATGACATGACACTAGATATGGGGACCAATTTTGATATGCTGCCTCTAAACAAAAATAGCTGAGGCTTCATTGATATCTTTTGTCATTTCTATTTTAACTTTTATTAAGAGTGGGAAGGCATAAATCAACATTACAATAAAGCTACAATAATTAAAGATGAACCAGGTAAAAGTAAATGGCAGATGGTTCAGTTCAGTGCTGAAGAACTGCCCCTGCTAATCGCACACAGGTCTTTTTACCCAGCTTTCGTTTTTCTTTTGACCACTGCTCTGATAGTGTTTTCGCTGCAGCCCATATTGTACTGTTATCCGGAGTAAGAAAGCTCACTCTGAGGATTTGCCAAGGGCTGTTTTGTTACCTATGTTGTGTTTATACCACACCAACAGCATGTTAATGAAATAATTGAGACATATTAATGAATCAAACAACTCCTGAAAGAGCGAGCGTGTGTGTGTGTGTCTGTCACGCATGAGGGCGTGCTTGCTTGTTATATATTCAAGGATATGATTTCATTAAAATGTATTGTATGAACAGAAAGGTGAAGAATGGGTCCATTTCAATTACTATTTATTTCTTATGTGCCTGCTGCTAAAAAGACTCTCACTGTCCAGTCTCTCAGTTAACATGGATTAGCTACAAGGGATATGTGAGGGAAAATCACCACCTGCCACACAATTTCCATTGAAATTCCTCTGCTACTGTGTATCCACAGAGGGTAGAGAGGAGACAGAGGGCACACCCTATGGGGATTACAGATTTGAGCCTTTTTTCACAGATGCCCTGGCAGATTCATGTATGCCCCTTGTTGGTGACACTTTGTCCTTTGTGTCCTACTCACTGTTAGTGTTACGAGCATGCAAGACAGCATCTGAAACATTAGTAGGAAGACCCTCTCTGCTTCTTCTTTTACTATGGACCTCTTCTAAGGCATGTCAGTGTCAACAAAACAGCAAATCATTGAACAAATTATTTAATCAGGACATTTTATCACCCGGATGAGTTATTTACTTGAATGGCTGTATTTCCAGTTCATTTCTAAGGTGAATAATCCACTGCACCTGGCAATTAAACATTAACGGCAGCCGCTGACCTTCACAGAGAACGAGCATTAAGTGCACATTCATCACAGACTCTGTGAACACATACAAAGCACTGTGGCTTTCACAGAACAAAAACTATTAAATCATTGTGCCAGCTGCTAGGTTTTATTGCGCCACAGTGGCATCCCAGAATACATTCTCAGGATACACCTCACTGCTGGAAAAGGTTTTAATCAAACTTCAATTATTCCTCCTTGTGTTGTATTTGACGTCATGGGTAATATCAGTATTCATGGGCCAATGTGTTTGTGTGTTTGTTCATGTAAGCGTTTATCTCTCTCTCTGTCTCCCTCCCTCTCTCTCTGTATGTGTGTGTTCCAGTGCAGTGGTCATGTTTGTCAATTTAGACATGCAGCTAACTTTTGCCCTCCAATCAGTTATAGAAGCCTTTGAGAGGGTCATTAACTACAGATGGTGAGATAGTGACATGGTGGTGGTGGTGTGGCTGACTCAGTGTTGAGAAGACACCAGGGTGACCATCAATCAAAGTAAGAAGCACAACAGACTGACAGATGCTTGATGGGTGCTGACACCCACCCAATACACTGTCATTGGGCCGGGGGCAGAAGCCAGACTCAATTAGCCAGCCTCGGGCAGAAGTACGACTTCCACCGGTTCCATCTGTATAGCGTAACTTTCCCTAACGGAATAACTGCAGGAATAATTTTTAAAAATCTATATTTCACAGAGTTTTGAGTGTTTCAGTAGAAACATACCTATCAGGAGTCCTTTACTTATTATTATGGTAAAAGACTGATTGAATTCATGAGATTATTACTGCTCTGTAAAAGCTCTTGAATTTTCCTTGGAGGTTACATGTTTTGATTAAATGGGATCCACAGTTAGTGATGTGGGGTGGGCTGCAGAGCAGATACTGCTCCGTGCAAGGTCATGGATAATTTAATTATTTTTTCTTCTTTTGGCCACATTCAAACATCGTGACATAAACCTTCTCATACGTTTGTTGCTTCCTGCACAAAACTGTGATCTTGAGGCTAAACTGTTAGCCCTTGGGAATCTTGTCTGCCACTAAAGTCTATTAAGTAGCAGTAATGCATTATGTTAGGTAGCATTCCCGAGAGAATCAGTCATTGTCTGCACAAGCCGGTTGCACTGTCCGGCTCAACCTACTCATCTCTTACATTACATTGCAGCCTGGGATGTGTGTAAAGACTATTCCTGCTTCTGACAAGGTGACCTTTCAAAGACAGCAACACTGTGAAGGTGGATTCCCATGTATATTTACAATTGCACAACTCAATATTATTAATAAAAATCGTTGTACTTTAAATATACTTTAAATCGTTGTTGGTTATATTTTTTATGGCCATTACAATTTAGGCTATTTCTATCACATGCAGTGTTGATTTCAGTGTTCTCAATATTCCCTTCATTTTTTTTTGTGTGTTTTAAGTCTTAGATTGTTCTGTATTAAAAATCTGTATTTCTACTTGTTATTCCAATGCATTGCTCATAGCTTGCAAGGAATTTATTACATTTTGATCATTTTCAGAGGTTTAAGATTAGCTTTTTAATCCTTTATGCATACAAGTGGGGATTATGCTGATGAAATGTTTGCCATTCAATTTTGCTCCAACAATAGTTTCAGTCCCACAAAGTGTGTCTGAATAATACCACAAGTAGGATGGGATGGTGATAGGGTGGGAGAAAGACAAGTGCAGCAAGAGGGCATTTACAAAGGAGTATTACGAGTCTAGTCACAACAGCGCTTTGAAGAGCCAGATCAATATCATTTCTGTGACCAATTTTTCCAGTGGTATGGGTCAGTTGCTTCTGAAGTAATGAAGCTGTTTTCTTCACAGAGGCTTTATTCTGTGCCATTGAACCATTGGTAGCAATATTAAGGCATAGTATTTGATAATATGGGCATGTCAACACTCTGTAATGTCTGCAGTTGATCAACTGTAGCTTTATAGAAAAAGCACAGATAGGATGTGGAAGACATACAGAATTATGGCTGTATCTTGAGAACAAAATTCAACAAGTTGTAGTTATGTCAAATTGCAAGTTTATTTTTGGCTTACATTCACCTTTGGGCCAACATCATTTACTCTGGTTTTTCATTGCCTAATACAGTTGGTAGAGGCTCTGATATCAGCCCTTACTAACTGCCACACTAACTGCCTTCTTCCTGTCAGGATGTCCAGGATATACCAGCAGATTGAAGGGGTGCCTTTCAGTAGTCAACAAACGTGATCCTAGCATTGGAGGCAAAGTATAGATTCATATTGACTTCATCATTCACTGACCCAACTGTCCTGAAGGCAAACTGCAGAGGATCGAGTATCAATCATGTGAGACATTTCAGACAGGACAGTGCCAGGTACTCAAAGATCTTCATTAATACTGACATGCCACAGGCCTGAAGGTTGTTGTTCTGGCTGTTGCATTCAAATAACAATAGATATACACTACTCGTCAAACGTTTGGGGACACCTCGCTTCTGAAAATGTTTTTAATAAAGAAGCAGGTTTTCTTTGTCGGTTTGCAATAACCTAACACATTAAAGACTAACTAGGCTTATTTTGAGGAAATAACTGTCACAAATGCTTCCTTTGGGAATAATGATATACCCCACCCATTTTATACCCTTGTTATGATGTCAGCACTCATCAGTGGCTACCTTCCAGGTGTTTAAACCACCTTTGGGGCAAAAGTTTTTGAATATGTGCTAACAAACAATAGTTTGGAAAAAGACAACTATTTTTACTATTTTTTTTTATTTTATTTTTTAGGATTTACCGCTAGCAAAGTTGACAAAGATGCTAACAAAGCTGCAGTTACCTCACTGCCACTTGGGGCTGCCAATGACTAAATTACATAAATTTACTGTGGCAGACGGGGGGTGGTGTGGTTAAATTGTGGGCTGGATGCAGGAAAGAATCAAGCTGGTGGGCTGGTTCTCCCAGCATACTATGGTCGTGGCCAATTAAGGCTGATTGGCCAACTGCAGCCAGGTGTGGTAATTGTGTGGTTGTCTTTCATTCGAGGATTAGGACTGGACTGGTAACAAGTGACCTGAGGGACAACAGGAAAGCTGTCCTGCTAGCTTTGGGGCCAGAAGCTGACCTGGGAGTTGGAAAGCAACAGTAAAGACCTGACTTTTATATTGTCTGTACCAATTAAAACAGTGTGTTGGCCAGTCAACTCTCCACTTCGTGCCTGTGTCTCTGTCTGTCGCGGGAGTAGCGAGTCTGCTACAGTTACATAGTGCAGGTTTAAATTGGTGACCAGAATCAGTCTGAATTTTGCAGTGCATCTATACTGTTAAATCATTTTCTTTTCATTTTGGATGAAATCAGAATCGCTTTAATTGAAGTGCAATTGGTGCACATTAAATTATACTTGATTGACTGATGCTGACATTTTACAAGAGAGCTACACAATACTGGATTGACATATTAGATGCAGGACGAAACTTAACAGGCCCCAATGCCGGAGTGGCCAATCGAGAGAACCGGGACAAATCCCGGTGGACCAGTGGGTTCAAGCTGATTTGACAGGCCAGCCGCTGGTGACTAATTAGACGTTCGTTTGCCGGGCCTCTCTCTCCCCTCCTCTCTGTGTTAAACTGGCATTGAGTTCTGGCCAGAGCACATGAAACGGTTTATCCACATTATAGACAAAGTGAATGCATTAGCAAGCTAGCACAACTAAATAATGTTGGCTATTTTTATTCATCCACTTTATAAAAAGAGCAGGTTGTTCATGTTCACTATTTCTTTCTTTCTACACACACGCGCACACCAAATTGACGTTTTGAAATTGGAGCTATTGGGTTATTACCCCTCTCAAGAAGGCCTGCTGAGGAAATGAGCAGAAAATGGAGACAACTGACAAAGAATTGGCAGGAAAAAACAAGGCTGCAACCATAACAACATGGAAGTAGACTGGACAGGTGTGTAGCTGCAGCGAATACAGAGGGCCAGGAGAGGAGAAAGGACACAGACAGAAAGCAGAGGTGTCAGATGGAGTGATAAGGCCATCAAAACAGTAGATGAGAGATGAGCAGGTAAAGGAATGACATACACAGAGGGACGAGACAGGACAAGAGGAAGAGAAGAGATAGTGAAACATCAAGACAGGTGAGCACTGCCTACGCCATATTGAGTCAGCTCAATAGACATGTTAATGGTACATAGAATAATAAGGTGTGTAGAGGGTGTGTGTGTGTAGAGCAAGAGAGAGAGACTAATGTTCACTATTTCATCTTTACCTTTTTAATGTTAGAGGTTGACAATACAGAAGAAAGATCAGGTAGAGATATATAGTATGCTTCCACCCCCCAGATGATGTTTTCATTGGTTAAGTTTTATTTGTTGATTCAGAAATTGTAGGTGATATGGGCTGTCAGTATTCATCTCCAAATGCTTGGAAATGGGGTTTGTAGATGTTGACATTTTTATAAAATAAAAATACCCCCCTACAAAGGTCTGACAAAAGCCCCAGGTATTCTGGGATGAGCCCTGGAAAAAACAAAAAAACATTGCAGCTAAGGTCAGTTGTCGTCAGTGTTATCAAGATGGACAATAGAAAAAGAAAAGATGTAGCAGAGAAAGAAAGGATTAAAAAAAAAAAAAAAAAAAAAAGAAAGCTACTGACAGCATGTTTTGTAAAACAAGCTTGCAGCCGGCAGCAAGAATGGGGTCTGTCTGAAAATGACTTCCACTCCGGCCCTGACAGGACCTCACATATAGTGCGGAGAAGACGCTACAGATATACATGTAAAGCCAAAGTATTGTTCAAGTGTGGCAGCATTGGCAAAGTTGGAAATGGTTAGTGAATGTCAGGTAGTGCGGAAATCCAGCGTTCCATTGGGTCACAATATTCCAAAATATTTGATGATTTGTAGTCTTCCCACATTTGTAAACATTCTCCCTCAGACCCCTCTTTTATTTTTTTATGTCTGTGTCAGAGGACCTGAGCACAACATCAGTTCTTTGGCTATGTTTCACTGGGCCCAAGGACCCAACTATTGCCCAAATGTGACTTTATCCATTATAAGCTAGGGACAATTATGTCTCTTGAATCGTAATTGAGCTGCCATCCAATTTGCCCCAGAGGAGTCACATCACTCACAAGTAAATTGTATAGCAAGTGTCCTTATTACCCAACAACATGGTGCATAACATTTTACTCCAATTAGTAATTAGTCTCCCCAGCTTTCCACAGGAGAAAAAAAAGTCACATTGGGTCACTGGGTCACCTGTCAAACACCTGCAGTTAGCAGATGTTAAATGTTACGGCTGTCGACAGCGTGCCCCCGCTTTCAGTCAGTTTCGCGGATCTAATTGCAGATATTCAGGAATCACTTTATTCTGGCAGATAGTACCGAGCCCAGCCCTGCCGACAGCCGTAACAATTGATGTCCTGGAGCAAGTGATCGCTATAGTTTCTAGAAAACTATCGTCACACAACAGTGATTGTACAAGCTCCCTTCCATTCTCAGCCCTTCCACTCCATTAGAGTAGAAACAAATATGCATCTGTCACGTTGGTGTTGAAAAGATGGCTGATTGAAATTAACTTTACTGTCAAAAGATGATTTAACTTTCAGATCGCTCACAGTGGTGCTGAATAGCAGGCCAGTTCAGTGCCTGATCGAAACTCAAAGTCCGATGTATATATATCAAATCCGATGTATATATATCAAAGTTCATTATATATATATATCAAAGTTCAATAAATATTTCCTGTTTGGCCCCCCATATGTAATATACATAATATATAATATGTATTGTGAAATAGTTGAATGCATTAATAATCAGACATACATAACATTTATTTATCTATCTATTCATCTATTAATTAATTTATTTATTTCAGTGTCACAAGATTGACACGCTATGTGCCCTAGCTTGAAGTGACATCATTTACGCCTTTGGAGGAGCGAGATCCAAAAGCAGGCAAATCCACCCCGTCATGCCAAATAGATAGGGAAAAACAAACACCATATTGATCAAACATTCACAATATTTTATCGAAAAGCATACGTATTTCTAGTTGAACAAACACCATATGACGTCATGGCCTTGACCACATGGAGAGCTGTAGCCATTTTAGGATGAAACTTCCCACCCCGCCACATCCCCCCCTGTGGCTCTGTCTCCCCTTTGTTTGTGATAATTAAGTGAAGCATACCAATAAATAAAGTAAAATGTCTATGCTGTGAATAGGAAAGAGCAACGATGTGTGTAACAAGATTATTGGCCAATAACTTTTTTAGGTAGGAGCATTGACATATCACATTAGTCAAGTGCAATAGAAATGATTCAAACCCTGGCTTCCTTATCAGCTTACCACCCAAGGGAAATCACCCAAGGCAATAGGCAATATCTGGTCCTCTCATGCCTAGATGCCAGTGGTGACGCTGTGCGAATTGGGACACGCAACGGACGGCCTGTAACTGTCTATGTATTTGTGTCTTTACACCGAGAATGTTTTAATATTAACAATCATGTCAAATCTTGGTGATAAACCACAAAGACTGCTGGTGATACAGCTGAAAATGAGCACAAGTGGGTTGCACAATTTATCAGACCAAAGCTGAAGATGGTCACATAGTGACAGACCTGAAGGAGCTCAATAGGCACTTCAAAGAGTTATATTCAGATTTGCCACCACTGACACTGATTTTGGCAGATTTTTTGTCTCTTTCAGTATACCTAAACTGGATGAGAGCTCTAAAAAAGCTTTAGGTGCTAAATTCACTGAAGCTGAATTAGTTGCAATTGGCAAGTGGCAACTAAGTCATTCCGATCAGGTAAGGCTGCAGACCCAGATGGCTTCAGCAGTGAGTTTTACAAGGCCACACCGCACTTACCCCATTCATGATCAGAATGATTAATGAGTCCATAGAAAACAACAGTTCCCCAAATCCCTGTACGAGGCTAATACATGTGTTCTGACAGTTTCAGGCCTATTGCTCTCCTGAACTTTGACCAAAAATCTGTCACAAAAGTTCTATCTCACAGTCTGGGAAAACTTATATGAAATAAGTTTTCCTACATCTTGTTGTCCATCCTGACCAAACAGGATCAACCAGGTGCAGAGCGTAACAAGCACTGTACGCGAGGCCCATACACGTTTAGACCAAGTCCGGGTTCGTTAGTGATAAAGTGAGACTTGTTTTCGTCTGCTTTTTCCACACATATACATGTGTGTCTCCGTGTGTGCAGTTTGTATCAGAGAGCCGTGTGGACAAGCTCGTCTCTGACTTCTGTCTGTTGAAGTGTCTGGAGAAGCTGTGTGCGTGTCAATGTACTGGATTAGGATGGATTACGATAGGGTAGACGATTAGTCAGTCAGTCAGTCAGTCAGTCAGACAGACAGACAGACAGACAGACAGACATGGAACTTAATACTCAATATGCAATTCAGTGTTATTCTTATTTTGTGGATATAAACAATTTGCCTTGAAGGTTGGTTATAAGATTTAATTCTTTGTGTGACCTGGTTCATAAATTTACTCTAAATCAAAGACGCTAGAACAAAGTTTGATTTGTCCAGTATATTTGGATAATTCGGTGAAGTCAAGCTTCTCTCTTGCCCAGGAAATGTCATAGATGATCCATCAGAGCAGAATAGGAAATGACATAGTTTTCACTTTGTCCCAGGGCAATAAAAGTGAGAGGCAATGTCCTGTCATGACACATTGAACATTTCTACCATGAAAACAGTAGGGAAGGCAGTCAAACTGTGGGCCTTTCATTGCGCAAAGCCGTGTGATATGCAAAAATGTAAAAACTGAAAAAATGGAAAACGTGATGCTCCAAAATTCTTCACATCCTGACCTAGTAAAAGAGGGAAGTTTTCAAGTTTCAACTCTACAGCAGAAATCTCTGTGCTACCACATTACCAAAAGACTATTTATGGGAGCAATATTAAGGATTAGGGTATTTAAATATTTTATTTGTCAGGTAAGCTATTGGTTATGGAGGCTTAGAAGGTAATGGTGCTTTAAGCCAAAGCTCATGAGGGGAGGTTAACACATGCATAATCTGTGTGGTTATTTCCCATATGTAATGTCCTACGACTGAGAATCGTATTGGCCTGATTTTCTTATTTCATGTATCTAACTCACCCTCTAACACACAACCAATTTCATGGAAATTAAAAGGATTGCTGCCTTTTGAAATGTAAATTGGGTATGCAGATTTGGGATGAATAAAAATCTGTCTCCCTAGTTGACACCAAGTGAAATAAGCCTTTCATGACCCATTACATCTGTACCAGTTGCAGGCTCTAGACTCATTAAGGATGGGATACAACTCCAGGACAATTTTATTAGACAGGGAGAAGCATCATTATCGTGGCTTACCAAAACAAGCGACAGACTTTAAAAGTTATTCTTTAGTCACAGTTGACGGTTACTGCCTGAAAAAGGATGATTTCTGTATTGAATACAGATGTCAACTCAACTTTTTCTAGTAAGATTGAGAGGCTTTTAAGGAAGGCAATCCCCTCTACTACAATTGATCACAGCTTGGTAAGCCAACAATCATACCTGACACCCTGTGTCAAATAAAATCTCAAAAATCTTCATGTTGTCATAAATCGTTTCAACTGAAACATGATAGTTCCTCATATTAACCGAAGGTTCAAACCAACAAAGAATAAAGCCCACCTAAAAATTTGATTGATGCTACATTTCTGTCTGTGCGTTCACTGAATAATGAGTTTTGCATTGAGTTGTGCAGTTGTTGTGTCTGCAGGTAACAACATCCCTTCAATACTGCAGACAAGCAATGACCCTTTAATTTCATAACTAATATGTTCCATGATGCATACTGACTATTAAAAGTATTAAAAGACGAGATCATTATCAAGGGAACAACTTCATGTTGTTTGAGATATGGTCCTACATTCTTCTTCTAAATATGAGCAGTATTCATGAGGGGGTTATTAAAGCATGCATTACCCAGCCCTCCAAGCTGCACTGTATGAACCAGATCTGTCCTTTGCATAAAACAAGCACAGAAACACAAGGTCATTGTCAGTTACCTCATTCCTTGGTGTAGGTAAGCAGTAACTCTTACCCAGTTAATGAAATCTTGATCTAGTTTTTATGCAGTTAATGAATTTGAATTGCAAAGATGTTTCCTAATGAATGGCTTTTGATTAATTTAGTAGGGTGTACATCGTGCAACCTGGGAATGCATCAACGTGATACTTGATATTCCACTCATGCCGCCCTGCTACCTTCCAGTAAGTGGAGAGTCAGCTCTGAGGCAGAGAGATTTCTAAACTACACAATTCAATGCTTTCTTGCATCAATCTATCAGCAGATAAGGTCTTAGACCAATCCGTGTGGAAGCTTACTGGAATATCAAAGACAACCAAAGCCCTGGTTTTTCCCAATGTATTCCCACAGGCTATTTTTGTAAAAAGTCACTTCATTGGCCAATTTTACGAAATTAAAGCTTTGGACACTTTGGGGAAACACCTGTAGTGTAAATTTGAGTATGGTGAAAAGAAGAACAATTATGATGGATCACCAGCAAGGTAGGTCTTGGCCTTGCTGACCTCTAGGACTCAAGGTCCAGAAATGACCCAAGTAGATAGGGTGACAATTCTCCATGGATTAACATGCCATGGCAACACATTAATCACCCCTCTTCTCTGTGTCAAAACAGCAATTGGAATGTCTAACAAGTCATCTGTAGCACATATTCTCAAAGTGGGTCAGGTAAAACTTCTCTTTTTACTAATGAAGTCCCTGAGCACTGAGCCTCACACCTGCACAATTTCAATTACCAGGTTAAAACAAGATGGGAATTCCCCACAGCTATGTGCTGCAGTACTGCTCCAGCTGGGAGACACAGGTGAGGCAGACACAATCTACTGTATCACTCAGGGAGACAGCGAACAGCGGATTACCATAAGAGCAGGAAACTAAACTAATCTCTGGAAACTAATCTCCCTCTGCATGCAAGACAAGGCCTGTAATGCCTGGTGAACAGGCACAGATATAATGTGCATAGAGGAGATTAATATGGCAATTGCATCGAAAGACCAGGCTGTTCATGAGGAGTGTTTTAATAGCCCCGATATATCTAAATCAGACAGCTGCCGTCCACTCATAAATCTTCCTACTTCGATAGAATGTCACATCTTAATTGGTGGAGCAGTATGGAAAGAATATCATCATCTGCAGGTTGCACAATGAAATGTACACATGTACACACATGTGAAATATGTTTGGTATTGATTGCTCAAGTTAGAGAAAGATCAGGAGTCAAACAACATATTAACATAATTAAGTAATTAACGTAATTAAGACAGCAAAGTGAGGCAGGGAGCGATCAGCATTCCCCCAATACTGCAACAGCGGCGCCAGACACCAACTCCACTATGTGTACCGGTGGAGCACCCACCATACAACCAAGCCGATACCCCAGTTTATCTCTTTCGAAAGGAGACACCGTGACAAAATGCAAAGCTATTGCACTTCTGGATCTGACTTGGTCATTCTAGCATTATGTGAGACTTTCTATGTGTATAGCCAGGCACGACAGGACAAAATATAGTGCAGACCATATAGTTCTGTGTATATAGTTCAATATCCTTGGTCAGCCCGGGGGAAAAATAGACTGGTGTATAGGTGCTGATAACCCGGGTCCCACGTCAGGCAGGGCTGGCATCACATCCCACTATGGCCTGGGACCGGCGTTAGCACTCCATATCCACCAGGGGCCAGCACTCACTTCTCAGATCCAGAGAGCAGCCGCACTGGACACTGACCACACACATGCCAGCAGACTTTTTTTACACACTCACTCAAAAAAGGGAGACAATTCACAGTAGGTGTGGGCAATAAAATACAAAATACAATTTCAAACACAACTATGGTAGACAACTAGAGGGGTGTTCCACGAAGCGAGCTTACCACTTATCGAGGCTTATTTTGCTTAGTCTGGCTCATTTTCAGGTTTATTCGGTTCCACAAAGCAAGCTCAGCATAGTTCAAGCTAAGTTGCTGTGGCAACTTATGCTTCCAAACTGCCTCGGGGCAGGCTAGATATCAGGCTAAACCACAGTTGAAGCTTAATCGGTACTCCCGTAACACTGATCCGACTGAAACGCAATGATTTTCAAACAAGGTTCCGCCATCCTAATGTTCAACACTATTACCCTAGACCCTACACTATCAGACATAAAATGTAACGTTAATAGAAAATAAAAAATATAAAATGATGTAGGCTGTATCGGGGATACAGTCACGGTTCAGAGCGTTGTTAGGCAACCCCATTTAACCATGAGTGTCCAGCGAGACCTCAAGTGCCGTATTGCTTTTTGAAAACGGTTACAACTTATAGAAATAATTATTTGATGACACAATATTATTTTATTTTCTAAATTATTTTAATTTAACAAATTCATTGAAATAATAAAGTACCTTGAATATATGTCAAGATGTTTCCACGGTTGCTAGGAGACGCATTCACTGTTTCTGTATGGGATTTACAGTCACTGTAGAACACACTTTCAACTGATCAATTTCAAGGATGGAAACAACCGATTTCATGAAAAAATCTAATAAAAGTAAGAACCAGCCCGAACAGCTCAGCCAGTAGAGCATGAGACTCTCAATCTTAAGGTTGTGAGTTCGATCCCCATATAGGATCCAGTACAGTACGATCAATGTAGTAAGATGAAACCTTACGTACAGCCTTTACTACATCATTTATGGCGATAGATAGTACATTTACAGTCTTGAGGTTTCATATATGGCATGGTTTCATTTATAATATTTTTAGCACAGCTTTTCAGTTCTTTAATATTGTTGGAACACATGATATTTAATAAGGTCTATACAATTTGTTCGTTTTTAATTCAACAATTACTTACGCATTCAATCTAGCAGCAATTCGTTGCCAATCTTTCTCTCTCCCTTTATTTATGGCAATCGTATTTCCCTTTTCATTGTAATATGGCCGAATTCTCCATAGACCTCCACTAAAGGTCGCTGTTCAGTGGCCGTGAACATTGCGGCTCTGCCTTTACCGTCATTTTTCGCCATGATGAATCGATCAGATCCATGATCGACCTCTCGGGCTGCTTAAATAAACTGTGTATAAATGTGCACGCGCAATTATCTGGATTGCTTGAGCCTGGCTCGGTTTAGCCCGATCACGGTAGCTTGACTTGGGCTTCGTGGAACCACTTTAGCCCCGATTGATTTGTTAGGTTAATTCAAACCAGGCTTGCGAGGTTAATCGCCGCTTTTCTAAGCCTGCTTTGTGGAACAGCCCTTAGAACGGGTACATAATGTTGTTAATCCAACAACAACAGCATCCAATTGGCTACCTTCCCTAATGTATATAAACATATGCCAGCTGATCAGTCGTTTGGATAAGAGGTCTGCATCGGGCTAGAAATTAAGCCCTGGGGGCTGTTCCACAAAGCAGGCTTAGAAAAGCGGCGATTAACCTCGCAAGCCTGGTTTGAATTAACCTAACAAATCAATCGGGGCTAAAGCGGTTCCACGAAGCCCAAGTCAAACTACCGTGATCGGGCTAAACCGAGCCAGGCTCAAGCAATCCAGATAATTGCGCGTGCACATTTATACACAGTTTATTTAAGCAGCCCGAGAGGTCGATCATGGATCTGATCAATTCATCATGGCGAAAAATGACGGTAAAGACAGAGCTGCAATGTTCACGGCCACTGAACAGCGACTTTTAGTGGAGGTCTATGGAGAATTCAGCCATATTACAATGAAAAGGGAAATACGATTGCCATAAATAAAGGGAGAGAGAAAGATTGGCAACGAATTGCTGCTAGATTGAATGCGTAAGTAATTGTTGAATTAAAAACGAACAAATTGTATAGACCTTATTAAATATCATGTGTTCCAACAATATTAAAGAACTGAAAAGCTGTGCTAAAAATATTATAAATGAAACCATGCCATATATGAAACCTCAAGACTGTAAATGTACTATCTATCGCCATAAATGATGTAGTAAAGGCTGTACGTAAGGTTTCATCTTACTACATTGATCGTACTGTACTGGATCCTATATGGGGATCGAACTCACAACCTTAAGATTGAGAGTCTCATGCTCTACTGGCTGAGCTGTTCGGGCTGGTTCTTACTTTCATTAGATTTTTTCATGAAATCGGTTGTTTCCATCCTTGAAATTGATCAGTTGAAAGTGTGTTCTACAGTGACTGTAAATCCCATACAGAAACAGTGAATGCGTCTCCTAGCAACCGTGGAAACATCTTGACATATATTCAAGATAATTTATTATTTCAATGAATTTCTTAAATAAAAATAATTTAGAAAATAAAATAATATTGTGTCATCAAATAATTATTTCTATAAGTTGTAACCGTTTTCTAAAAGCAATACGGCACTTGAGGTCTCGCTGAACACGCATGGTTAAATGGGGTTGCCTAACAACGTTCAGAACCGTGACTGTATCCCCGATACAGCCTACACTTATGTTTTATTTTCTATTAACGTTACATTTTATGTCTGATAGTGTAGGGTCTAGGGTAATAGTGTTGAACATTAGGATGGCGGAACCTTGTTTGAAAATCATTGCGTTTCAGTCGGATCAGTGTTACGGGAGTACCGATTAAGCTTCAACTGTGGTTTAGCCTGATATCTAGCCTGCCCTGATATCTAGCCTGCCCCTGAAAATGAGCCAGACTAAGCGAAATAAGCCTGGATAAATGGTAAGCTCGCTTCGTGGAACACCCCTCTGGCCTGCCTGTGCCCAACATTTTCACGGCCCTACCCAAAAACGACAAATTCAACAACAACACCACATCCCGTCCCTGTCCTTAATCTTCCTTTTCGACCTCTAGTTTGGATGGCATTGTCACTGATGCGCAGTAAAGAAAAAGGATCAGGTTGAGTCAAGCTATTATATTCAAACAGAGCCACTAAAGGGACCAGTCTTTTTTCTTTGAAGAATGTACATGGTTGCTTTAGGACAACCACTGACAGTCATAGAACAGGTTGCCTCTATAAGACAGACAAATCTTAATTACAGGAAAGTAGGTGTCAGGTTCCTCTTTATGCTGGAGATACACTTCAATTTATCTACACACCATTAAACATACCCATTCTTACACGTTTATATATAGCTAATATGTCTATCAACTTATACTGTATCGCAAGTACTTTTATGCATCCTCAGATCCATATATACTTATACCTAGATGTACAACACATTTAGTAATCTACACTCAAGTAATTGTAACTGTTAGCAAATCCATAATTGATAGCAATGCATTCTTCCATACTTCCCACTTGCAGTCTGCTGAATTATCAGCAGCATATATTTACATAACCCCAATGTAATATAACTGGACAGTATATAAGCGTTTATATACTACTATTAATATCATCTTATAAATTTCCTTCTCTGCTGAATCCTGTTATTGTCACAGCATTCAAAAAAAAAAACTAATATAAAATCAGCAAACTACAATGACTATTCTTCACATTTGAGATGTTCTCAGACTACAAGTCTCTAAGCGACGCATAAGATAATCAGAATGATGCACATTGTTTTTTCACATTTGTGACTCTGAAAAAACATGTGTATTGTGTTTTGCTGTGCACAAAACTGCCGGTCAGACAGTATATTTTATACCAAACATGAGGCCACAGCTCCCTCATTGGGCTGTGACTAACTGCGGAGAATGGAGTGGAGTGTAAGACATGGAGTCCTGGGTTGTCATGCAACCAACAGAAGTTATTTTATTAACAAAATGTGGGGGAAGGGAGTGGAGGAGGAAAGCAACAGAGGATGTCCCCGGTCCGGGGGAGTTACGGAGCGCAGACAGGGTTGACGGCAGGGATCTGGGGGGAGACAGAGAGTGCAGGGTGTGAGACACACGGGGGTAACAGGGGGTAACGGTTTACTAGTGTGTTGTCCGTCGGGTTTCCAGGGGGGATTCCTTGTTCGTGGTCCAGTCTACAAACTAGGGGTCGAAGCACAAAAAATATCAGTCCTCACAATCTTCCAGTCTTCTCCACACTCAGTGCTTACCGTACTTTCTGATTTGGCTTCCACGCCACCAAGCAACCACCTTCCTTTATGCTGTCTGTGGCGCACTCTGTCCTTTTATTCTGGCTGCTGGCAGGTAAGTGAGTGATTGCTAATGTGGCACACCTGTGGTCTCCCCATGTTCTGAGGAGCTGGCAGTGGTAGTACAGTGGTAGTACCTTTCAACTATAGCATAGTTCTTCTCATGTTTCAACAACTTAAGGCTGACGTAGAGGATTGTGTGTTCTTCATTATCGATGACTTGGGACAGGACGGCTCCCAGGCCGGCGTCAATTGCGTCAGAGTTTGACAGCTTCATTTGCAATGGCATTGTGTGAGCAAGTTGTCAGCCTGAACTAGCTTTGCAGGCTTTGCTCCATATAAGGGAAGCAAACATACAGTATAGCACACTGTGAGTAGATGGAATGCAGTCCTAAGGAGGGCAGGATAACCATAAAGCCAAGTAAAGAGAGAAAGAAAGTGAGAGACTAAGAGGAAGAGACAGATGTGATGGGGTATCCAGAATGGAGCTTCACCATTGGTATTCATGGCCTTGCATGCCTGGTTTAAGATGCCTGCCTGGGTTTCCTACCCAAACTACATTTTCACGGCCTGAAATTGTTAATTCAATGACAGTGGAATGAGGTGAGATTATAATTAGAAACAATGTCATGGGCACAGCTTGGCAAGTGGCTGGGTAGTGCAAGGATGTCTTTAGTTGTTTGCCACAAGAAGGGAATATACACTACACACTGAAGAGATTTGTTTATTGCTGATGAGTGCTCGATACAACGTTCCAAAAACGTTTTTGAAGAGCATTTGAATCTCTCTGTCACACTCTTTACAGACACACTTTGCATATGCTGTTGCCCATATGTCTTTCTTAATGGAACCGGTAAATATGGGAGGTAAATGGCTAAATATCATCCTTTTGGACTCAGTGCAATAATTAGTGGTTCTTGTGCATCCATTTTTCTGTAGGATCGGAGGCACAGCTGGCGAAATGTTATCAAATTGCATGAAATTAAAAATCAACATCATCAGGAAGTACATAGCAGCAGTCAGAACAGAACAGCCTGCCAACTCTATGATATGCCTCAAGTTACCGAGATCTATCTGGACGCAAATTAAATTATCAGTGCACCCACGAGTTCGCTGAAAAACAGTAGGTATTTGTGGCTGGTATTATTACTTATATACAAGGAGAAATCACAGCCATGGATGATACAGAAGGGATCAAAATGACTGAATATTGCTGTAATAAATTACATTACCTGACCTTCGCTAGAGAAATGGGGCTTAAGCATCAATTCAACAAATCATCCTGAAAACTGCAGCAGCATGACTGGACATGTACCTCAGGCACAGTGTGATTTGTAGTATTCAGAGACAGTAGTAAGAGACGAGCTGCATCTCCAGATTCAAGTCGAGTTTGAGTATTCAGTATAAGGATTGCGTACTAAAATTTGAAAACCCAAATAACCCGTTCACAACACTTCCTAAAAGAGCGGTTTCGCTTTGTCTGTGAAGGTATATTGCAATGGAATGATTTAGCCTACACACAATTAAGCTTGCAGTACTTATATTGCGATCATTGACATTGGTTCTGTGGCTCACTGTAGCCTGTACTCAATTCACAGAAGCCATTTGTTTCAGTGCATAGCCTTAAGAGAGCTTGGCTTGCTCAGTGTTTGCTTGTGAGTGAGTGGGTGAAGGGAAAGGTGACCAGCCGAACATTGGAAGAGCTGCTGCCTGACTCATTCAATCAGCTTTGATGGGAAACTTGGAGTGGGAAATTCGATTTACTTGTACCAGTACTGTTGCAGACTCGAGTTGTCTCGCCTGGCACTAGATTTTAACCTGACCTGATAAAGACAAAGACCTGAAACATCTGATTATCTGAATAAAATAAGCAATTTGAGGGAGATCAAGGTATGAAGGCTCTGCTTCTAAGATCATGGAATGAAACATGCCATTAAGAAACCTGTCTACAGATTGCAAAGTGAGGTATGCACAAGCTGCTGAGACACTGGATTCACACAATGCACACTTTTATGCATTCTCATATGTTTGAAACTAAATACAGAAATTGCCAGAGCTAGGATAACATGTCTGTCAGTATTAATAGAATCCATTTCTGTGACCCTCTTTGGCTGAGCAACAAAGAGCAACAAACCGAGCAGAACTGAACAACATGTCTACAAAATTATCCAACAACCTTTTGATTTTCCTTTTTTATCTTCTTCCCTTTGATGTGAAGGAGCAACACAAACCTCAAGCTGTTGCCTACAAGTAACAGACATTAGGTTGGGGGGATGCACTGAATAGTGATGGCCTTTGTGTGATCTTTTGCAGCCGAATATCATAATTGTTTTTGCTACAACATTATATTTAGACAATATTGTACAACAACAAAACAACAAAAGCTCTGTATATCAAGAATACTCTCTCAATAGATAACATTAGTGGAATGATATCACAATGCCATCACAACTGGTCACAGAATTCCAGAAAGTCCAACATTCTGATCAATTATATTCCCCTTTTTCTCCTTTTCAGATACATAGACAGGAGACATTTCGTAGCTAGTGTCCATCTCATGAGATATTTTTTTCTCCCTCAATTCTCATTTTTTAGAGGTTTTGAGATACCCAAAAGAAAACTGTCTATTACAGTTTTTTTTTCGATTGCTTTGACTCAATTTGCACAACAGAGTTTCAATTTGCAAAACTCTTAACACAGAATGCTATACTGCTCATTTTGGGTTCAAAATCTAATATAGCATGCAAAATATAAATACCAGTGTCAAATGAGAGACTATTATATGCAAAACTTTATCATAGCACCAGAACATTGGATATGTTCATCGTTGAAGTTTAATTATTGGTGCATTTTCAAATACAATGGCCATTATCAAATAATGCTGTCAAACACTAAATAATTGTCATCAAAAAAGACAATGCAAGGGTCATTTCCTCATAAGTAATTCAAATGAAGTACAGCAAGCATCCCCTGTGATCCTTTGTGATAGACTGCAGTATATATATATATATAGCTTGTGTTTTTATGTAAGACAAACTATATATACAAATATTAGATTACAGTAGATTACTATATGAAAGAAATCATACAGTAATGCAGTAAACTCAACTGAATTTTACAGTAAAAACAAAAACAAAAGTTACAGTAACAAAAAACTTTACAGTAAAAAAAACAACATAAATGCATTTCAGTGCTTACAGTGTTTTACAATAGTTTTCACACTTGTCTCAATACCATGTCCACTTCTTCAAAACTCTTCACACAGTGTGCTTTTGAAACACACACCTGAGCACATCAGTTAACCTTTGGTGCAAAATGCACTTCAACCACCAAAACACTTCATATTTCACCCAAAAGTGACTCATGCTGCTGAACTATAGCATATGCTTTCTCCCATAAGACTACTTTATCACTCAATGTACAATGAACTAAAAAACACAGACAACTTGGAGCATTGCAAAATACATATATTATGTGTTTCCCTTTCCTCTATTTTAGCATCCACAAATATTTCAAGCCAAGCAGCTAAAGAAACTTTTGATCTGTTGGTTTGCCTCTCACAATAGATGTCATGACTGAGTGTGGTAAATTTACAGTAAACTGTAAATGAATGAATGTTTTACTGTATCGGAAACCCAGAACAATCTTTACTGTGTAATGTAAAACAATATATGATAAAGAAACAAATTACAAAAGCAACAGTATTCTTCAGGGGGTTTACTATATTTTGCCATTTGTTCTCACAGTGCAATATACTGTAGTTCAGAAAAGAAAAATACAATAAAATCAATTACTCAAAATACATTACAATCAATAACAAAAAATACCAATTAGCAATATTTTCCCTATATACATGCACATTTCAATGCAAGTATGACAACTTTTGTATAGATGGTAACAAGGCTACAAACTGAATAAACTGAATAAACTTTCTGCTAAAATCAGAATAATCTGTCTTACGTATTTCAAGCGTATAGTTTCATTTGTCTGTCAAAATGCAACATATTTCCATCCACAGTGATCAGAATTTTGTTGGGTTTTGAACTGAAAGTTAACTGTTTTCAACAGAGTATCTAAATGTCTGCAAAATTTGCTGTAGTTGTACAGAATCTTGCTGGTGGTGAACACTGACTGAGAGAGGAAGAAGTGGTGATTGAATGCCTCTTGTATCAAAGCAATGCAAAAGTATACACAGTTTAGTTCACATAGTCTACTGATATGGTGAATGTGTTAAGTGTTTTGAAAAAGTGGACATGGTATTGAGACAAGTGTGAAAACGATTGTAAAAAACTGTAAGCAGCATTTTGCCTCTCTGCTGCATTTGGCCACAGAATTTCATGTACGTCGCATCTGATATCTTCATTTGCAAGGCAGCGTTGGTAAAATCTTCTTCCTAGACCTCTCAAATTTTCTTTGACACAACTGCATGCCTTCTGACTGCTTGGCCATGACCGCGACCCCATCGATGACCCCGTCCTTCATTGCCAACCTCATCGGCCTGCTACATGTTATCAGAAACTGCCATTCAGGTTTCTAAGCAGCCTTTTATGTAGTGGTGAAGAGATTATCAATTGTGTTGCAATGCTACTAACCTGGGCAAGGTTGCTGGAAGTGATGAGACATGACTACAAACGCCTGTTGAATTGATTCAGTGATCTGCTTTGTAGTAATAAGCATTTGAACATTGTTGTAATGTTAGGAGGCTGTACTCTGAGGATGGAGCAGATGATTTAGAGTTTTGCACTTTGTATGTCAGCATAGGATGTAGTGTCTTAGAGTATGAATTTTGAAAGTCAGTTTGGCACTTTGCATTTTGAGTTTTGCACTTTGAAACTCTGTTGTGCAAATTGAGTCAAAGCAATCGAAAAAAACTGTAAAGGTGATTTCTTTCAGAAGGTAGACCCAATTATATAAATGTATGACATGCATGTTATGCATGCATTATGTATGTATGTATGTATATTCATTTGAGATGACCATTCAGAAATCTGTCATGTATTAATTATAAGCAACATTCTTTGACTATCTCCTTTGACTTCGAAACAGTGTAAATTGTGTGCAGAAATGTGGATTAACTTCACAGTTCTCTAAGGCACTGTTGTGAGACACAACATTTTAGACCAATTGATTACTGTCTTCTGAGGTAACACAGGTTGTTCATAGATTATCACTCCTTTAATGAATTTGTCTGTGGAGTGAAAAAAAGTAAATTCAAACACTGTGATATTGTAACAGCATACTAAGATGTCACTGACATAACATTTGTGATTACATTTGCAAGAAAAATATTGTACAAGAAGTTCCTAGGGTGTGAACAAAATGACTCAGCAAAAACTAGTTTTCTATGCATTGCAAGGGGAAAACAGACAAATGGATGTGGAAGCTATTGCACCCACTTCCTGTAACTAAGATACAGGAACCATTGCAATAACAATTGGTGCCTTCTGACACAAAGGCACATATTCACATAAGGGAACTGTGTCTGCTATGCTGGAGAATTTCAAAGAAAAGACCATTTCATTTTCATTCATGCTGTTAATTATTTTTCAAAAACATCTTTCCAAGCCTGAAGAACAAACTGTGGATTTAAGTTCAATTATAGAAACCATATGCAGTTAAATCTGGTTTATTCTGGGTGTTCTGAACACAGGCAAATTTGTCAAACCCTTGTGTGTAAGAGCAAGAGAGATCGTGTATGTGTATGTATATGTGTGTGTGTGTGTGTGTGTGTGTGCGTGCGTGTACGTGTGCGTGTGCATGTGTGTGTGTGTGTGTGTGTGTGTGTGTGTGTGCGCACGTGTGCCTGTAGAGGGACACATTGTGTGTCACATGTGTGTCTACTCTATGTCTGTATGATGAAAGAAAGAGACAGACAGGTGAAAAAAGAGATGGAGAAAAAGTGAGACACGTCTCAGCACCCCCAGGACGTCTGCTCTTTCTGAACAGCTGTTGTCTGAGAGCTAGAGGCAGCACTGCGGCGCCCTGTCAACTCCTTCGCCCACAGAAGCCACTGTGCATGCAAAACAGGCACAGGCTGCCCAGTAGAACCTGTATTCAAATCCATTTCAAGCCATCAAACATGGTGGGGTCAGTAATCATTACACACAGAGAAACACTACATGCAACAAGTGACTGAATGAATTTCAAAGGAAAGAACATTTCAAGGACAGAGTAAAAAAGATTTGCTGTTTTTCAGACCAGATTCGATCTGTATTATGCATCAATGCCTGCGCAACAATGAAAATGAATGAACATGTCCTAAACTGATTGACCTCTGCCACTTGTAACATTCTCTTCTACCCTCAGCTGTCAGGACTCATTGGCTTGCAGAGAATTAAACCACGTCAGACAGTTTCTGGGCTTCACGATTCAAAGTCTCTCACTGACACAGGCTAGACAGGCCATTCATATTTATAATGCTTCAACAGTGGGAACCTGGTAGCAGTATAAAATAAAACAGTCCAGGACCATATAAATATTATCTTTCAACCTTACCTCTATTGCCTTTCTCAGTTTTGTATTGCTTGTTTGCTTTCATGTAAAAATCAGATGACTCTTTGTTGTGAAGATGAAATGGAAAGCATAGTTTGGTTCTATGGTAATAGTGACACTAAAGATCAGAAAAATACAGCCAGTGTAAATGGTAAATGAATTGGTTTCACATGACACGTAACTCAAAATTCTTACATTTTGTTTTATGCTAAACAAGGACAACATTGAAAAAAAATTGAAATATTTGCTATTTCCTACAGACTGGTTTCTCTGCAACATCACAGCCAAAACTAATCTGCAAAACAGATTTGGGGCAGGGGATTAAATTACCAAAGCAGGAAAACAATCAAATACAAATAAACGTATTCAACGTATGCCTTAGGACAAAATTATTTAAGTATTTTCAATTTTGTTCCTAACACTCACTGCCCTATGCAGATCTAATAGAAACAACACATTGCATCTTCCACAACCATATGACCTCAGAGTTTTGTAATGTGGACTTTGGTGAACCACAAGGCAATGTGGTGCATAGTTGGCAAATATGCGACCACAACTGATTTCTGGTTGAGTAGAACTATGGAACCACATCATCACCATGATTTTACGCTAAAAAGCAGATGCCTGCAAACAGCATACTTTGCCCAAGATCATACAGGAGAGGCCACTGCTCAAGGTTTGAGAGCCGCACTGTCTGCCTGGGGTTTACATCACTAAATATCCGTTATTGTCTTGATTTGTTTTGGTTGTTTATACAGAATACAGGACATGCAGTTGGAAACAAAATATGTATTTAATTGCAATTCTATCAATCAAAATTATATTCGCAATTACAATATCATAGGAATTAATCGGCAATTACAATTTTTGTGATAATCGTGCAGCCCCGCTGTTCTCAGGTTTACTAAATGCTAGCATCAAAAATCTTAAACTCGAAGAAAATCCTGCTGCCAGAATCTTGACCAAAACAAGAAAATTTGGGCACATGTGAGGCGGACCCCTCTCTGTGAGGCCCTTACCAAGGTTTCTGCCATAATTTTTACTAATGAGGTTTTCATTGGAGTTACTCCTTGTTCTCATTGAGGGTGTAAGGTCGTTTTCATTTATTTTTTCACAATGTGGGCATTGTGAAGCGCTTTGAGACTGTAAATGTGATTAAGGGCTATACAAATGAACTTAACCTAACATGTCCTGTGTTAACAATTGCTTTATGCACATTATCCTGAACACTTATTCAAACCAAATAGGGATTCAGTGTTAGTCATTTTAGGCCTATTTATCCATTCTTCTCAATATGACACCTTGATTGCCAGCTTAACATTATCATAAATTAGACATTACATCTGCAGCTGTCTTTGTTCTGTCTTTGTAAGTATCTAAACAAAATGACCAAAGAAATGACAAAAGAGTCACAACCAAAAAGATAATAAAAAGACAGCTCTTGGCATTACGTTAATGTTGTCATTTTAAGCTAGCTTCTAATGGTACTGCATTGTAGTTGCTGTCTTCTCGCAATGCTAATGTAAAGAGTTGCTGCAACATTGCAGCACCTGTTCAAAGACGATGGTAAAATGATAACACCAAGATAGTAAGCCTCAGGAACATAATTGAATGCATCTACATAATCCTGCTGTTGTAAAAATGGTGACAAAAAAACAGAACAAAGTAGTTTCAGCTTCTCATTGGCAGAGACAGTGAGCACACACATTTTCTGCCCCAGGCCAGGGTTACTTGAACACAAGAAAATGGCTAAATATTACAAGAGGCATATAATCTTCAAAGATGTGTCTCTCCTGCTGACTAATCAATTTGACCATCACAGTGTTTGGTATATTCATAAATAATCATGAAGAGTTTGACTTTAAAAAAAAATAAAAAATAAACAGAATAGGTAATCCATGAATATATGTAAACAATCTTTTGCAGCCTCAAAAAGTCAAGTCAACTTTCTTTATACAGTGCTTTAAAAACACACCACCAGTCAGTACCAAAGGGCTTTACAAAATACGGGGGTTACAAAGCAGGGAGAAAGGAAGCAGAGCACGGAACACCAATAGAAACATATAGGATGTAAGGGAATTAAAAGTGTGGTTAAAAGGGCAACATAAGATTAACAGAGTATAGAAGAATACGTCAGACATGGTGAAAAGCCAACGGTTAAAAATAGGTTTTAAGACAAGTTTTGAAGAGTTTCAGCTGATTCCGCTGATCTGATGTTTCAAGGAAAGCTATTCCACAGTCTTAACTCAGATCTTAGGATCTTGTCTTGTTGACAATTTACATCCATGAAAGTGTTACAATTAGCACCATATCACTGTGATTAACAATACATTAGGCATACATAGGTATCAGGTATAAACCATGACACATCCTAATATACCGCCCCCTGCTCTGACAAAAACAAAACAAACTGACATTTAGCCTGTTGGATAACATTGATAAAATGCTACCACCATGTGGTCTACCTTAATACTGCACATTTTAATCAATAATCTTGTTACGACTATAGAGAAATGCTATTACATTCAGTATGTGACCTTCTGACCCCAAACTGAATTTAGCTTTGTTATTTCTATGATTGTTGATAGTTTAGTCAATATATGTGTACATGTTTTTCTCAAAGCTAGACAAAGAGAGCCAGCACTATCATCAACAGGCTTTGATGCTGTATAGGAAACTGACTTTTTGAAGACTGATAGTACCCTGGGCATGATAATTTTCTGGGCATATAGTTACACTTTCAGATTGGAACTTTGAGTATAACTATGCAATAAGGCTCATTTTGGAATAAAAACTCAACTTCTCGTTGATTGTTTATAGAACAGTATCTTCATAAAATCACTGGTTTCTGGTTTTACTGTGAAAGACAGTTCTTTGTTTTCATAAAAAAATCACTGAACTGTTCAATATCATAAGAATGACTTATGTGAATTCAGTTTAAGGGTGGGTGTTTGAAAAATGAGCTCTTACACTCTACAGTTCCTCAAATGGGCTGTGAGGCCTATAAGACAAGTTTGTTCTCCGTGAATAACATTTGCTGTGTTCCTGCATATTTTAAAAGTGTTAGGCTCTCCTGAAAAAACAAATCTGCCTTGATACACGTCCTTAATAATTACAGCCCCATTAAAATGCTTTTGGGTTAAACAGTATCAAAATAACTCCAAGAGGTGGTGGAAAGAAATAACATTTTTGGAAACTTTCAATGATAAATGCAGATTCTGCAAGTACTCTGCATTAGTGCTGTTTGACCTAATTACAGCCTTCACCATAACTGCTTGTGCTCCTGGATTAAGTGACTGGGTAGGCATTTCTGGTACTGCCACGGACTGCTTCTCATCTTACCTTTCAAGCAGAAAACTTGTAGTCTTCAGTGGTCACTTTCTTTTTTCTGTTTTATTGATTAGTAGTGGTGTGCCCCAAAGCTTCTTGGGGTGATACTGTTCTCCTTATATGTTACCCCTTGGCTATATTATTAGTTGACATAGCGTTTCCTTTCCTTTCCTTCGGCTAAATTCTGACAACAGTGATGTCCTTGTTATTGGCCCTGAACATGTCTAGACAATTTCAGCTTTACCGATACCTTTATCACTGTAGATCAAGGCTATATCTAAGAATTTGAATTATATTTGATTCACATTTAAACAATGAGCAACATACTAAAAGCTGGTTCAAACATGTTTGCAGCTTAGGAACAGATCAGACTGGCATGTCTTTTAACAATGCTGATAGATTGTTAAACATTGTTATACGTGGTTTATACATGCCTTGTTTTTCTTTCTCAAATGACAACCTGTTGCATGACCCCAGATTGCAGAATTATTCTGCTAGGATATTGACAAAGAGTAAACTCCTATCACCTGACCCCTATTTCAGGGTCAGTTGTCACCTCTTAAGTTTTAGAATTGATTTTTGTCTAGCCCTTAACTACACCTCAGGGCATTTTACCCTGAGATCCTCAGGCATGGCCCTCCTGGCACCTTATGTGACCAGGCTTTTGCTCAGGCCTTTAGGATTCAGAACACCAGGCCAGAAGAGCTTAGGCTGGCAAAATACATTTAATCTTATCAGCCTAAATGACAAGTGGTGCTGCAAGAGCATCTTACCTCCCATGATTAACACACCATGGATTTGCCATATTAAATTCCAGGGTTGGGTATGGTCACTGGAGGAAAATACTCTCTGTGCACAAGAAGTGATGAATTAAAACTTCAGGGCGAAATACAGAACTTTCTTCTAAACAGCAGAGAGTGAACACTCTGTCTAGAGAAAACTGGACATACCAATGATGGATAAACCTGCTGACAAAAGATTTTCTTCACCACCTCCACCCCAACCACCCACAAAGAAGACATTTAGGTCAGAGGAGTATGCAGTTTACTGAAGAAACATTGTATGACTTCGGGTATTGAAATCTCACAATTCAAACAATTATCTCTCACATGACATTAACGTGTGGCAGCGAGTGAAATTGCCTTGTGCAGCTTTAAATCACTTTTTATCATATATTTTTTACAGACTTTTATACGGTTTGTTTTCACCTAATGTATTCTTGTTTTTTATTTGATTCATTATGTAACCTTGTTTAGATTCACCCTAAACAACAGAGTTGTATTCATTATTGTTCTGCAAAGCTCTTGCTAACCTTGTTTTAGGTCTGAAATCAATGCAAAAGACTTTAAGTGGAATGGAAATCCATTAACTTTATGTTAAATATAAAATTACAATAACATAGCAATCTAGTTTGTCAAGGTATTCACCCCATTGACTCACTTGAGCCTACTCGTCCCACTGGCAAACATTTGTTTCACTTCAGGACATAAACATTTTGCTTTAAAACATTTGAAGGTGTACACTACTTCAGAATAGTGGCACAATTCCATATGAAACAGTATTGAAATACCTAAGTAAAATACCTAATTAAGGATGACATCTGTTCCTCCAGTCCTGAAGCCGTTGTTTTGTTGGGCTGCTTATAGTTCTGTTTGGCTACCTTGTGGCCACAATATGTTGGGTAGGCTACCAGTTAATGTCAGCAATCTGGGAAGCATATTGTAGGCCTTATAATGTGCCAGCTGTAAATGTAAACACTGTGCAAACATTATGCAGGATTGAGTTCACTGGAGAGTCTGGGTGGTACAGGTTACATCTTAATTGCCTTGTGAAGCAGGGGCTACAAGTAAGGTTGTTATTACTGTGCTTCATTTAAAAAATACTGGCTAAAATCTTGTTGAATCCCTTGGTATTACGGATTTGTGATCTTTAACTGTTATAATAATGTGGTTTTTACTGCAAGAAAGCAGTAAATTGGGTTGATCAGAGGGTTACTACACCATTCCCCAAGAGGAGATCTGCTGAGGCAAACCTGTATGAACAGATTACAACTGCTTTAATTTTAACACTACTGTGTTGTCTTCAAATCCATCGCGTACTTTGCTACAGTATATTGTTTTACTTTGCCAATACTGGAGGTGAAACAGGCATCCTCTCTAAAATCTAGGCTACAAATACTTTGCTCCTGTGTAGCTTTAATAATACGCTTGTTTCCTGCCCCACTTAAGTAAAAAAACAAAAACAAATGGCCGCTATTACTGAATAAGTAAATACGTCTACATGAATAATGCAAACTACAGCCTGTTGTTCCAAACACTGTGGCGTCGTCAGATCCGTAGTTGCGGAAGTAGGCGCTGTACAGAGGATGATAGGAGCCTGCCTCGCGACTGACTGACGGGGAGAAAAGATAAACGCAAAGAGGTGTGAGCTAAGACTTGATAGGCTATAAGAAACAATATTAAGGTGGAGATGAATGTTACCGAAACACGATCCTCTGAACCATCGTTCTTTCACTTCCAGTAGGTTAGGTTTAGTACATATCGGGTCGCGTTTGGATAAGTCGTGGGAAAAGCTGTTGGAGGTATGGGCGCATTACAATCCTTACCTGGTGAACCCAAGTACCTTGATCTGGCGGAAAAGACGGGGTGTGAGTACCTACTCATGCGTCATTACTTTTTTTTTTTGCAGTGGTTCTGCAGTGGCATATTGGTGGGACGGGGGGGCTATTGGACATTGATTGGCACAAATCGCACTTGGGCTTTAAACGTTTAATATGATTTTCAGATCCCATCAGACAAATACTGTAAGATGGGTACAGTTTGGGGAGTTGAACGTGCAGCTGCAGTGTCCATGTAGTTCCAATTCGGTCCCATGGGGAGACACAGACCATTACAAGATCATGTCAACTATGTTTAGTAGTAAACTGAAACGAATAGCAACGCGATGATCATTATAGAGCTAGAAAGTCATCATACAGCACCTCTTGAATCTTAGGAAAACATTATTTTGGTGCAGTATATAAATAATTTACACTGCAAGTTGCTTGAAGGATAACAACTTTCCTCAGTGCCTTATGTAAGTTTAAATAATAAGCCACAGTTAATAATGGATGAGACACTGAGCTTTGGGAATACACAGGAAGAGATGAGTCAATGAACAAGCCTTATAAAGCTGTTGATTTTTTTCCTTCTAGCTCCATACCTTCATGTGCCTCTGATTTTACTATTTTTATTTTAACCATAACATTCAATGAAAACGATGAGTTTGATCTATATATAGTTGCAGACAGAGAGACAGCAAGTTGCAAAGCAAGGGGTTTCCAAATCTGCCTTTGATGTGAAAGTTTCCAGTGCCTCCACTTTAATTATTGCCTTTGTCATACAATAGGGGACATATTGTATCAACAATTCTCAACAAACAACCTAAATATTAGCATTACAATTTTAAAATACTTAATACTCCATGGGTTTGCAGTGTTTTTGAGTAATTGTCTATTTTGTGGTAGTTGCTGTGCTTCCTGTTTCTGGATGCATTTCAAAGCCTGCTTATGCTTGCACATGAATTCATTTGTGAGTCACCCTTGGCCTGCACAGGCTTAATTAAGCAGAGGCTGATAATCTGGTTCTGCAAGCCACTATAGGTTGTCTTAAAAATTGTTCCTGTTCTCCATTCTTAGTTTCATTTGAACAGATCGGAATCCTGCACAAACGATTCAAGCAGTTGAGCCACAACGAAGAGACTCTGCAGTAAGTTGACCTTCAAGTATTCAGTCACTAATACACCTTGATGTAAACAAGTGCCTCAACATATGCTGTAGTGTATACTTTCCAGTGTCAGCATTAGTTTTCAGCATTGTGTATTATTTTCATTTATCAGTTGGTTCACATAAATGAATCACTTTCTTTTGAAATGGAAACCTGGTTAACAGGTTTTGTCCCTGAACATTTGCATCTGCATATCAGTACTCATGGTACCATGATTCGCAGTGCCACTCCTTAAAATTGTTTATTGTGTTCTTCAAGGAGAGATGATTTCAACACAATTCCAGATCTGGCATGCAATCCCATCCGTTCCCAAATCGTAGAGGCCTTCTTTGACAGAAGGTAATGTATCTTTGTAGCGCAAAATACACAAAAAAAGAAATTGAATATTCTGTGTAGTCCCTAAATAGTATTGCTTGGCTGTGTCACAAGCAGCTATTCCCCAATTTAGTATGGTGTGGGATAAAATTGAGGAATAGTAAGAGTTTTTATGTAGAAGTTTGATTTGCTCTTTCTATATTTCTAAAGAAACTTTCGACAGAATGGGGAGGGGACGGTCCAGGAGATTGGCTTTGAGGAGTTCCTGGTGGTTATGTCCCATTTCAGGCCCCCTTCACTGCACATGACAGAGGAACAGCGTGAGAGCATCAGGAGGGAGAAATTGAGATGTGTGTCTTAAGACAAATTATCACATGGTTGGCATTATCTATGGCTGACTCACAACACATAAAAGTACTTCTTTTGGTTATATAAAATCTCTGGAAATCTGGAGTGATAACACCACACTGTAAAACTGATATCAGTAGCCTCGCACAGCCGTGCTAATGGAGAATGTTTTTGTGTCATCCTTTTTCATTTTTCTCTACAGTCCTATTCAACATGCACGACACAGACAATGATGGAACAATAACCCTGGAGGAATACAGACATGTAAGCCTCTGCTACCATATCTACAGACAGAAATACTGCACTGTCACAGTTTCAATACTTTTGTCTAACCCTAGTCCTTATGTAACCAGACAACATCACAACACTCCTATTCACAGCAACAGTCTGTCATGTATTGACTGCAGTTCACTGAACCTGCACACATGCATGGCCAATCTGTCAAGCATGTGTTAAATATAACATTTTATTATAGTAATACTTTCATTGCAAGTCACCTGTGGCAATACTCAGAATAGGCAAAAAGTAACTTGACTCTGTTATGGTCATCATCACCCTGGTAAATTAATGAGTCAAGCACACCTCAATGGTAGTTGATGAGGGAGGAGCGAGGGTGTGTTTAATTCCCCCAGGTTTTTCCAGCCCTGGGATTTGAGTCTGATCATTCATTTCTCTGTCATGAATGTTGATTTTGTTTTCATTATTGAACACATCTGGCTAGGTGGTGGAGGAGTTGTTATCTCGAAGTGGGGCGCTGGGAAAGGAAACAGCCAAAGGCATTACTGATGCTGCCATGTTGGAGGTGGCCAGTATTTCAATGGGTCACATGGTATGGTATATCATGGGCAAGATAGCCAAGATAATATTTAGTTTGATTCTTTGCTTGTTTGTGCAGGCAGTGTCAGTAATTTGCTTTTTCACACACAGGAACCTGATGAATTTTATGAGGGAATCACATTTGAGCATTTCCTCAAGGTCGGTACACAAAATATATGTGATATATGAATTGTATGTTTCAGCTGTTTTCTTACCAAATCGTTGAATTTGAAAGTCTATTGAAATATGTTATTATACTTAACATGGCCAGTATTAAATGATTTGGTGGGAATTGTAGTTACTATATGGTGACCCACGTTTTATAAGATGTGTAAAGTGAAAACGACCACTTTCAAAGATTACCACATCATCATCGTCAATGTAAATGAATCACTAATGAAATAAACGCTTCCATTGCAGTTACTGAAGGGGTTTGAAATTGAATCAAGAATGAACATTCGCTTTTTGAATATGGACACAACAACCCTGTGCAAGTGAGCTCATACATTTATGCAGTGATTTTGAATGGATCCTGGGAGTGCATATTTATGGTTTTACTACTTCTTTTGCTATCTAGTTGCCTCTCGTGCCAGGTTTTCTTGCATCTATTGTGTGTGTGTGTGTATATATACATATGTTTGGATAACTATGCAAATACAAAGATTTTAATTATGTATATTGTGGATTTAGCATGATCATTTTGTATTGAATAATATAAGAAATTGTATGCAATAATCTGTTCAATAACAATCTGCCAGTAGTTGCATAAAGCAATAATCAAGTATCCAGGTCCTGAATAACAGACAGTATGGCTCTGTGCATGCAAATATGGATGCTCAAAGATCCTATGAGAATGTTAATGACATTAAACACTTCAATAATCAGGGATGTATATAGTTATGTCTTAAAAAAAAAGTTTTGTATTGATATAATAAATAAAGGCAATAACTAGATATGCCCTTCATTCATCCATCTTAGCAACTTTACAACATATTTAAAGGGTTGCATGAGCTGCACACTACATTTGCAGTTAAAGACCCCATGAAACAGAAATCTGAGCTCAGTTCATGATGTGTAAAAAGAAAGGAGTGAGAATAGGCATCTCAGTGGTGTTAGTGCTGGCCAAGTGTTCATAGGCAGCATCTGCTTACGTAATATTTGAGGAGAGGGGTCAGGAAAAACAGAAACTAACTACTGTCTAAACTAACACGACTTTGTAAACATGAGCTTGCTAAGAAATGCCAATCTACCCTATACAAGGCATTTAGGAAGAATGGAGAAAATTATTTTGGGCTGCTCTGAGTGCAAATTGTTTGATCTGTGGTGTATCATTTCCTTGGAATACCTTGTGTTTGGGGACATGAACAACTCAAAGAAGTCATTTTTTCACTCTGTGAAACCGTGACAAGTGAAAAATAGGTACAACACTATTCCTTAAAAGACAGGTATGAAGTTTGCACTTAAAGCATTTTTGTTCAAATATTGTTTTAAGAATAGAATTAGTAAATAAAAGGGGGTGATGTATTGGAGAATGTGGCAATCCTGATTATTAGTGCTCACTGCTAAATGCATTCCCTTTATAAATATTATGTAGTGTTACTGTACAGACCCAGGCCCTTTACATTTTGTGTTTGGTGCTGAAAAAATTAAAAATAATGTTTAATATAGCAAGCAACACAATCAACAAAGAACATGAGAAGGAAGTCCATTAATTCCCTATAGAGCTAACCAACCAGGAAAACTCAGCTGATGTGTAGAGGGTCAAACAAGCTTGTTGGCCGAGAAAAGTTTGCCACAACAGAACTTTTTTCAACAGCTACTCAGCTACTAATTGTTTCCCTACCAATATGATTTTGTTCCATGAACAATAGTTCCACCTGGCAAATGAAAAATGGATGAGAATTTGATTACAGCCTTACAGCTCCCTAGTTCTCTATAACTTATTTTTTACAGAGTACAACATAAAAAGCTTCAATAAAATGCTTTGAAAATGCTTGCATTTATTATTGGTGTTGGTGCTTAGCTCTGAAGTAATGATTTTTTTCTGTGTATTTTTGATTAATGCTACTAGCTGTGTTAAAGTGATGTAACGTTATGAAATGCAATACCAGAGCAGCAAAAAATACATGATTTGCAGGAGACCACTACGGAATAGTGACCCATCAACCAAGTTGCTCGCTGTGTGAACTCACGGTAACGCTTCATACCCTGCAGCAACCTTTAACATTTTCTGTGAATGCCAGACATTAGAATTTCTACAATTTGCAAAGATACCAGCTGTTCTTCTGTAGCTGATGTATTTGTACTTCTAAGGCTATAATAAATGTAGTCAGTTATTGGTGTATGCTGCCCTCCAGAGACCAAGATGTGTAACGCATGTAAAATAACTTGATTCATTCATTTGATGTTTTTTTAGTATAGTATTTCAGAGATTAAGAATTGTATAATACAATGCTTTTCAACACAGTACATTTTGATTATTTCTTTGCAGGTGCTCATCAATTTAAATGATTAGATGTGTCACCCCCCATACAATCTATTGTAGATTACATCATACACATTTGGTTTAGGCAATCCATTTTTTTTATTGCTTTTGCAATAAAATATAAAATGTAATTGTGGTTCAGAGTTATAATTGTCATAAGCATTGTCATTGTGATCCAATGATCCAAACAATTCCAAGTCCCAAAAGTTTCTCAACCAAGTCCAATTCATGTCTGCACGAGTATTCCATCATTGCAAATACTTTTGTTCATTGTCATACATCAGATTGTGCATTGTGCATTCAGGTTGTGTGAGGAACACAGGCCATCTTTCTTTGCTTCATTAGAGAAATGTTGTAAATGCAGTGGTACCATTACCAGGATGCAGTGTCAGTTATGTGCACTATATCACAGTAAAACAGTTTCTGTTGTGTTTTTAATGGCTAAAATCCTTGACTGTTGGATTGGATAACAATGGTTCAGAAATGTAATTTTACATTGTCTAGTGGTTGAGTAGATTAGAGTGCTTGATGTAGACTGTGACTGCATGAGTATTTAACTCAAGCTTTTCTGTCACATTCACACCTTTGCTGTCTATTTTTAATGTTATATCTATCTAAATATTAGGAACATCAAGGAGGACTCCACATTATTAATATTTCTGTGTATACCCGCCACTTACATCCCACCCTTGCATTTTAATTCATTATAATGTAGATTGGGGCAGCATGGTGACGTAGTGGTTAGCACTGTTGCCTCACAGCAAGAAAGACCTGGGTTCGGTTCCCAGCCCCTGGCCCTTTTTGTGTGGAGTTTGCATGTTCTACCCTTGTATGTGGGTTTCCTCCGGATGCTCCAGTTTTCTTCACACATTCCAAAGACATTGAAGACTTGCACATAGCTGTGAGTGATTGTCTGTGTATCTGTGTTAGCCCTATGATGGACTAGTGACCTGTCCAGGGTGTCTCCCTGCCTTTGACCCAATGCATGCTGGAATAGGCTTCAGCCCATCACCCTGAATAGGATAAAGCGGGTAGTGAAAAGGAATGATTAATGTAGACTCGAGAATCACTGTTGCCCTGAAATACCCTCTCTGTTTCTGCTTTAAATAAAACAGGGAGTTATAACAGGGAACTTGATGCATGACCCAGAGTCAATCCACATCAACTTCCAGTTTTCTGAAGCCTTGTGACCTGAGGAAAGTTAAACAAGATATGTTTGCACTACTTCATTTCAACAGAAACACTTTGAATGATTTGATGATTAATTTTTAATAATTACGGAAACAATATATTTGCAGTCAGTGTCTGGGGATAACCCTTGCATTGTTTTGATGGACAATCTGAATTTCTCCTCAGTCTTCCCCACCCCACCCTTACACATACTTGCATCTGCATGCAGATCCACGCAGAAACACCATACGCTTTTTACACATAAGTTATCTGACCCATACACACCCACACCTTGTGACTGACCAGACAGCCCGCCCGTTTCACAAAGTCTTTCCTATCTGATGCAGCCTTGTCTTCAAGACATGCGTCACTGTGAGCTGATATCACATAGTCAGCGTCTCAACAGCTTCCTGATTTACTTTTAACTTCTCATGTTGGGACCGCCTCTGCAGTACACAGCTTATGATGCTTCTAGCTAAAACTGTGTTGGTTCTAAAATCTTCTTATCTATGTATTCTTAGTACTGTATTCAACAGAGAGCATTGCCAAATGTGTAGAAATAGATATTTATGATTATGGGATTAAGCCAAATGAAAATGCAACATAATATGTCAATTATTTTGTTTTTTTTGTTTTTGCAGGACACTGACATGCGGCTGAATACATACATTATTGATACGACCACACAAAGAAGTGAAAGAAAATGAATGATTTACACATAATAAGTGTGTTTTGGATTATTCTTTATACAGGAAGTAAGCTTTCATCAACAGTGTATTGGACCGTAAATAACATATTAGACCATATTAACTTGGACAGAAATATTATTGAAATAGCTATACAATCTTGCACTATACAAGGTATTCTTCTATCAGAAACATACATGAAAATAAATAATAAATATGATAAATAGAGACTCCAATAAAGAAAATTATTGATGTACCAGCCACCTTGATTCTGACTTATCCTTTTAAGTCTTCATTTAGCAACCCAGTGTGCACAAGTGCTGATGAAAATGTGTAAGGCCAGCCTTTGGTCATCCTCAAAAGACTACATTCATTTGTGTCCTCTTTCTGCACACCTGGCTTTTAAGAGTCCTCAGTTCTCTGGCAACATTTGATAGCAACTCCTTGTATGTCTTCAGGACCACACAGCCATAGACCTTCTGCTGGAAGGTATTCTGAGATGGAGGTAGTGAAGTTGGCCCCGCTGCTGGTTCTGGTACAGGCAGGTTTGGGAAGAGGCTCTGATGAATGCAGTTTACTAGAGCAGCCAGGCTGATGCTGCGATTACTGACATTGCTTAGCTCAGTCAGCAGTGCGTTTGGGGGTAACTGTAAGTCTGTCTGCTGCTCATATACCCTTTTAAGATGTGGGAAGAAAGCTTGAAGATGTATGTAGATGCTTACTATCCTCTCTGATGGGTCTAGGCCAGAGATATTGGGGTCAGGGACATTGTTAATTGAAGTCTTGCAGAAAAGCTCTGACATGTCGCCTTGGCTGACCTTCTGCAAAAAAAGGATAAAATAATATCAGACCCTGATTAAGCTGCACACTTAAAGAGAGACATCAACAGTCAGCATTAGTAGAAATTGTAAAATATTTAAAAGATTTTGAAGTCATATTGCATGAGAATTTAACACAGCAAAATAAGATACTGCATTTCTGTAATTGTACTCACATATATTCTGATTAGATCAACAGATTCCTTATGTATGAGTCTGGTTAGCTTCAATGTCTGTTGCAGAGAATTCCCACACTGTTGGTTTCTGCATCGTGTGACAGTTCTTGTTGAATCAACAGCCATAACCAACAGAAGGGAAAGTAATGCTGAGGAGAGAGGTTCTAGTCAGTTAAGGTTACCATATACATCACATCAATGAAGGGAACTTGGACAGAAATGGGGATGCTTCAACTGGCAAACATTCAGCCAATATTACATTATATGAAACAGAAGATGAGAAGTGGACACCAGGTATTTAATAATTCTGTTCTATTCTACATTGTCAGTCCACACACTCTATACAATCATGAAGTTACAGTATGTACAGATACACAGATACCACTAGACACTGTAAATCTATATAATTACAATGTATTTTACAATATTTTTCATTACAATGGGTGCCATTTTCATTACAGTTTAAAAACCAATTTTACTGCATTGTGGTGGAACAAAGTTAAACAAGGCAGAAGTTCAGAAAAGGTGTAGCACTAACATATTGTTGGATGCAGTCTGACACAACAGCTGTGTATGAGGCATTGAAAATAGCCATAATAACACGTAGACATAATGGAGGGAAAATATAAAAAATACATTTGATATGATAACTTATATTTTAAAAAATGAAATATAATGATAATGTAGATGTAATATGACTTACTTATTGCTGGTTCCATTGACTGTTGAAAATACATATTCTTTACATGACCATTCAATCCCCACACACTGTCAGAGGCCAATTGTACAGACTTGTCATAATCACACTGCTTAAAAACGTTTTTTAAAAGACTGAAACCACACATTTGTCATAGGAGGAAATGACGTGCACTTTGTGAGGCAACCAAATTTCCCAGAATTTCCTCCTTTTATCAGATGTTTTTTTTCCCCTTCCATCTCTCCTTTTATTAAACAAGTATGCCCTACATCCCCTACTGTGTTCAAGGAGAAAAAGTTTAATTAATAGCATAAGTATGATAACATAACACAAAATATTTGTATTATCATTTATTACTTACTATTTATTTGTGCAAAGAAAAATATATACTTATCTGGTACATTTAAATTACCTGAGGGAAATTACTATAGTGAATTACACAAAGAAGTCAGAAATGCATGCAGATGATTATTGACTAAGGGCATCCTGAGAGGCTGTTGTGTTGCCCGCTAGAGAGCATGAAAGAGACACTGAGCTGTTAGTGGCAAGAAAGTAAAAGTGAGTTCACTACAGTGCACAAAGCAGCATGATGATAATGTTTCTCATTTAGTCCCACTACTTTCTACTGTATGAAATGGAAACTTTAGGGTTTGTTAAATTGAAACTAGAGGCATACTTTGAGAATGAAAATGATCAAATATGACTTATGTGGTTATTTAAATGTTCTTTAAATATTTTACTGGTTTAAAAATCACCTGGTGAACCCTCAGTGTTTACCCTAATATGATCAAAACATACAAAGACGGCTCTTGAGGAAATTAATTTAATAGTTGAAAATGATATAAAAATGGCACAAATATGTAATTTCTTATTCAGAGAAGCATTTCTAAAGTACAATTGGGTTCATAGTTCATAGGTTGAGAGTTTCCAAAAAAACACCCCTGAGGAATTCTTTAAGAAACCATCATTCATATTGAAAACACTCTTATAGCCACCTTCTAGATCTCTGACATACTTCATGATTTTATAAACATTCCTGAAGAATCGCTATTTTCTTATTATCATCTCATTGTAACTGTTACAACTGCTTATTCTCATGAAACTCATGAAGACTCGTGAAAACACTTTCATGTGGTCAGGAAGCTGGCAAGTTCACAGGAAAGGCATTTCTCAATCAGAGACTTTTACAAATGCGTAAAGGGTGGGTCTGCTTACCGAATGTAGGCAATATGACAACATCATCACACCACAAGTTTAGACTTCTACTCTGACATAGCCTACTGGGTGGATGTGCTCATCATCATCATCGTCATCATCATCATCATCATCGTCATCATCATCATCATCATCATCATCATCATCATCATCATCAATGATTTGACACGTTTGTTCACTTCTGCTTAAAGACTGTGACGCATTCTGATGTGTTTAGCTAAAATATGGGTTAATGAAAGGTCAGACTAAATGGAAGACTGTTGCCTCTATTTTACTATGTGTGGGAGCAACAGATCAACTTTGCATTGTAGAGCTGAAACAGCTCACTAATCATTTTGTCCATGTTTAAATTTTTCATGGTGATTGTGTTTTGATATCAAGCATTCACACTAGATACAATGTTGCCATCAAACCACTGACTACCTGAGAAAAGTCAGGGGGAACTCAACGTACCACAACCACGTCAGCATTATCTCATTTTAAAAGTTGACCACCCTCACCACAAGCCCTGTACCGTCCCCTGGGGCAACTGGAAAGCCCCGGGGATGGTAGAGGAGTTTTGGTGAGGTAGGCAACTGCTGCAGATGGTGCCACAGACTGTCAACAATTCAAGGAACTTACAGTTGAATTCCTGCCAATATACACAGGTATAGCAGAAAAGCCCCTAATCAACACCCAAAACAAGCAGTTTACAGTTTTTTGAGACCTCAGGACATCGAGGACACACAGGAAGCATAGTAATGTAACTTCCCTCACAACTACTGTGCAGCAGGGAGATTTACTGAAAACGCTTCCCTTTCAAGTTTTGGTTTTCACAAGTTATCTTTGTCCTGTATGTATGCATGCAACCTAAATTCAAACAAAAATAGCATATATTTGATATGGTGTGGTAGGTATACTTTACTGAAGAAAACCAAAGGTGAGCAGACCTGAGCCATATAATAAGGCTAAAATTCAACCATGAACAATGAGAATTGCACTGTCATATGATGCAGGATGTAGATCAAGACACCTTTTTCAACAGAATCTCGTTTATTTTGTCTTTGAACTGCACAGGAAATGGTGAATGGGGTTGTTTAGGAAAGTCCCCTTTATCCTAGCTAAATACATCTTTCTAGTAACTTAAATTCACACAAATTGTTAGGTTCAGTAACAGTTCTGAACCAATCTCAAGCAGACCATTTTCAAGACACTGAAGCACCCCAATAGCACTATCATGGAACCATTGGTCCACAAATCTTCAGTTACATGTGACCAGACAAAAGGCCATACTGCATATGAGAACATTTCAGAAAGTTTGAAAGTTTGAAAAATCTAGAGGAGCCATTCAACTTCAGTTCAGTTCTGGTCTAGGGAGTAAATATAGAATTAATTTCAGAATTTAGGCTTCTCCCTACCCCAGATGGGTATGGTGACATAAGTGGAGAGGGTTTGGTTTCTATCACCTTCAGAAATTCTACTTCAAGTAACAAAAAATACTAACTTCTTTATGTTTTGTGAATTTCATTACATCCCTCTAGTCTTAAATTTTCAGTTCAAGAGACAGTTTATCCTTACTCTCACCCCTATGAGGAGCATGGCTGAACACTGATACAAGTTCTTGCTCTGAAATAGCAGGTAAAGAGGCTCCTGTCAAAGGTAACAAGGTTGCATTCAAGACCACCACATTAAACAATGTTTCAAACTGACCCGTGATAAAATAGTATTTATTTTTTTCATACATATACTTCATTTTTAGAGGGTTTCATTGCATGGGGTACTCTAAAATATGTCACATGAGTGTTTGAAAAACTTAATTTCCAAAATGCTTCACTTTTACATTTTGTAAAATCCAGTCTTCTCTCCAAGACAAAAAACTACAAAGGCTAAAGGTGGTATTAGAAATTAAGCACCAAACAATTATCTTTCCATTCAGTATAATGGAAACATTGTGCAACCTGTTCAATGACAATAATGAACACTGCAAATCATATGTAAATCTGGTCACTAGACACTAATTACTCGAATGCAACCCAGGCCAACCGCTTGTTAGGTTAACTTTTGTTTAACCACAGATCTTAAAAAGATCTGTACATTAATAGGAAGTCTGTGATTCCATTTAACAGCATTTATACAATCTGATAGTCTAGTGGTTTGACTTAGCAATATATTGAGCTATTGTATGGCCATATCTCTGTAACAAAACAAAAATGAAGCAAAATTTGTATCATTATATTAAGCTCTATTATCAGTAATAGACCAGTGTCTCTGTATTTCTAGCTATATTCTCATGTACAAATATTCATATCAAAAGTTATACAGCACAATTCTCACCATTTTCCTTTACAAGACCTTTGATTAGTGAACATTAAATGATTCACAAATTTAGATGGAACACAAAATGCTGCCGGCCTTGTTAAACAAAATATAGACATAAAAAACTAACCAAAATAACTAAAATCTGCTTCATAGGCACAACTTAAATAAAGGCATTTGTGAAATTATCATATCAAATATGGCGCTCATGTCCAGTATCCATAGGCTTAAAACAATGTTGAACAAATGCTATGACCACTTTTATTTACAAATAGCTAAAATCTCTGACAGATTCATGCTTCACTTCACAACCTGAATTTGTCCTTAAAGTGCATGCAATAATCTTGAATTGTGGTTGATAGAACTAATGCCAATTGATTCTACATACCAAACAAAAGGTAAGTCCCTAAAAAAGTGAAGGACCACAGTATACTGTATGCATAAGCACAATATGGAAGTATGACAAAACAAAATTGCAAAAATGAAGAAGCTCTGACTTCATCCAGTGACCCCATACAGTGTTATTCACATTCTGAGAAAAATAAAACTGACCAAGCAGCTTCACACCACGGGGGAGTCCGCAGCTCACATTCCACAATGGCAATGTCCCTCAATATAACATACGCATTAAGCATCATATGAACTTGATGGGTTTATACTTAAACATATAAAAGTGCCCATTTTTACTAAAATTTCCTGTATTTATTCAATTCATACCAAAAGGAGGAAATGGCATGGAGGAAAGAGTCTGTTGGAATTTTGTGGTTAAATTTGTTGTTATTTCCAACACATAAGTTTTGAGTTACACTGACTAGGTTTGATTTATTGACATGTTGTATAATATTTTGTTTTGCTTTCCCCCTTCAAGTGTCACAAAATAAGCTCTCATTGCACATAACACCTTGATTCTGAGTTGCAATATCTGAGAGAGAAGAAAGCAAGACAGAGAGAGTTATTCAGCTTTGTCACCATGGATGTGACAGTGGTCAAGTGGACATGAAAGGGCAGGGACATGTGTACCGTACAACTGTCCTCTAAAGATACATCCACTTTCATCTGTCATCCTCTTTGGGGAAGTCCAGAGATCCCAAGCTTCCAAACCCAAGCCTAGCACTTTCTGCATCAAAAGCATCCATTTCTCTCTCCTGGCGTTCAAACAGGTGCTTGATCCGTTCAGTACGTTCCTTCTGAAGCGAGGCCAGCTCCTCTTCAATCTATAATCAAAAATGATGATCATTTATTACATTACGAGATTATACATCCACCAACCTACTTACCAATCTTGAAGTCATTTTATACAATATGGCACAGTATGACATTTATTTTATGTATTTAAGAATGCCATCAATCTCAAACCAACCTTCTGTTCAAGGTGGGCTCTGCGTATGGAGACCTTCTGCTCAAGCTTCTGCTGCTCTCGCTCATGTTGGGTTTCCATCTGTGACTTGGTTTTGGTCTGGTAGGCATCCAGAAGCTCCATCTCTTGCTTCAACTGCTGCTTCAGAGCTTGGCATTCCGTTTCCTGCTCTGCATCTAAACGCATCTAGAGACCAGGCAAGACAGAGGCAATTACAAACAGATTAACAAGCCTACATTGGGCCTCATTTATCTAGCAACATACAAACATTTTTTCATAATTTTACAAAAGATTTACATAAACATCCTAGCATTTAAGGGAACAATGAATTGTATTGGGAAATTCTACAGGAGAATATCAAGGTAACGCAGCATGACAATGACCCCAAACACAAAAGCAAATCTACAACTACAATGGCTTCAACTGAGGAAAATTCACATTTTGGAATGGCCAAGTCAGTGTCCTGACCTTAAATCTATTGAAATGTTGTGGCTTAACCTGAAGCACTCTGTTCATGCAAGACATCCCAAAAATATCAATGAACTGAAACAGTTCTTTAAGGAGGAATGGTCCAAAATACCTCCAAACCGTTGTGCAGGTCTGATCAGCAACTACAGTAAACGTTTCACCAGTAACTAATTCTCATGGTTCACATACTTTTTCCAATCCAAGCTGTTAATGTTTGAGAAATATGTTCACTAAAGACTTGTAAAAGTATTTTCTTTTGTGTTATTTGTTAAATCACATTATTATCTATTTTTATGACTTAGATTAAGATCAGAGCATATTTTAGAAGACATTGATACAGGAATGCATTCAAAAGGGTTCACAAACTTTTTCTCACAACTGTGTATTCCTGAGACTGAAACATGCCATGTGTACAGCCTGAGGTTACAATGGATTGCATTGTGAAACTACTGTAGGGTAATAATAAATCATATCAAAGTGAATATTTAGAGTAGTAAAATGTGTAGAAATTCTACTGGAAGGCAAGATGTCCAGATATGAAGGTTGTTGAGGTGACTGGTGGCCTTGATATTAATGGACCAATAAAATCTCCCAGAAGAAGGCTTTTAGACCAGCTGATTTTGTGAGTGGGCAGGGTCAGTGGAAATCCTCCCTGCCTTTTTATTCATCACGGTTTCCTGCAGCTCAAAAGGATGAAGAAGACAGAACTGTACCAGGCTGTTATAGAGGATGGGAGTGTGGTTTTGGTTATTGATTTATAAAGTTGGACCAGATGTAGAGCTTCCTCATTTACTGCAGAAAGAAGATATTCGTTTGGGTTCTCTTGATTAAGCAGAAGATGTTCTCATCCCATTTGAGGGTGCTGGTGATGGTGGTCCCCAGGAACTTGAATGATTCAGACTAGATCACAATTAAGCCTCTGATCTCCAGGGGGAAATGAGCAGACAGTTAATCCTCCTTTGGCTTGATCATCTTTGAAATAACTTGATTGGTAACAAGGCCCCCAAACACAGGATTCCTGGATGCCAGAATGCATAAAAACCCTCTCTACAGTCTTTTTGACAGTGACATGAATGGGATCTGTAGTATTGGTGCTGTGCCCTACATCATATGTTGAACCCAGCTCTCTACTGGGTTGCTGCTGTTGTGATGTATGGAGTGAGTTTAGGGAGGTGAGTGTGACTACACTGGAAGAAATACAGTCTTACAGGTAGCACTATCTCTGATTGTGCTGAGAGGCAATGAATTCAAGGATTGGAAAGATAGTACAGCCTCCCTAACCCCAAGAGGACGTTACTGTGTAGTACTTGCCAGCATGAATGACATCTATAACATTTTTGCAGTATATCAAGAATATGTATAAAGCATTCTAAAGGCATAAATCATGAATATTTTACTAGATAGGCAAGATTATTTGCATATTAGTGAAAGTCAATGAGTTTAGACCATTGTGACTTGTTTATAATCTCATCAGAATTCAACTTTCAACTTTTCTCTCCAAATATCGACATCCTATAATACTATTGGACACTCTTTAGGCTTTGCATTCACTTTGAAAACAAGGCATATACGGTTTTCCTGTTTAATTATTGTCTTAATGTTATTTAATTACAGTTACTCATTGAAGTGGTAACAATTTCATGAAACTAGTTGTTTTTATAATACATCACTGAATCTGATGTTTTTATTGAAACATTTGCACAATAGGCCTACAGGAAATGTAATCAACGCTCTAGATATCATTAATGACTCTCAACTCGACTCTCAAGCCTGTAATTTTCATTATGAACATGGCATTCACTTCAATTATTTGCAGTCTCCTTGACTCTCAAGCCTGTAATTTTCATTGTAAACATGGCATTCACTTCAATTATTTCCAGTCTCTGCAAGAGGGGAACTGTCAACCAATCAGAGCAATTTCAAGTGCCCACAATATATTCCCAAAAAAAGATATAAGTGGATATGTTATGTTAATGTATGTCAATAAATCTGTGCACACATTTGAGATTTAACAAGGCAGCAGCAGATAAACATATCTTTGCCACTGTTTCCGTTTGTCTGATGTGAACAAGCTTAGTAAGAGCAACTGTATTTTACACACAAATATACAACAATATACAAACAGACTGATAAATGATGGCCACTATTCATTACAAGGTGCTTCAGGATCCTCGTACCGCTTGTGAAGCCATCATCTCGTTGATGCTCTGCTCATACTGCTCAGCCAGTACAGCCAGCTTGCGTGTCTGCTCCTCCTTTAGGGTCTTGAGAATACCCTTATGCTCGCCTTTGGGTGACACCTCCAGCTGATGGTTCCTAAGAGCTTTGTACTGCTTGTTCTGCACCTTGCATGTATCCTGGAACTGTTTCTTAATCTGCATCTCCAGTGTCTTCAGAGGGTTAAAACAGAAATAAATGTTAAGTCCTGTTTTTTCAGGTTAGATTCAAAAGGTTCTTTAGTGTAGCATAAGAACCATGTCAATGTGTACTGCATGGTTTAGGTCTCTGGTAATGCCCATACAAACATCAACAAAATGTAGGCACTGCTTGTACTAAAGAAATGAATCTGAACTGACCTAGGGCATGGTAAAATTATTTCAATACTGGTATTCAGAGGAAATCTTAGGTTTGTACATTGCAGAGTAGTCCAGGTAAAGCAAGAATGAATGGATTGATTTTCTAGCAATCACCACACAAACATTCACAAAATGTAGGGCAATGTTTATATTTTTGGGCAAAGTCATCCCTGTATTGCATAAAATAAATAATTGTTGTTGATTTATGTTGATTTAAGTGAACGTGACCAAATTAACTGTAGTATAAAACATGCCACAGCATGCCACATGCAACATATGACCTATTTCAATTAACATTGGGGTGGCTAAATTTGGCTGACTGTGTGATTTGGCTTGTGTGCTGATTAGCTGAGAACCAAGCCATGCATTTTTTCACCTGGTTCAGACTACTGTGTCACTGTACATGAATTAGATTTTCATTGAATGTCAGTATTAAAAAGTTTTGCCATGCCCATGGACATATTAGTTTGCATAAGTAAGTATTGACTTCTCTTCCCAGTAGCTCAAAATAAGACACATTCTCACTTAATAGATGAAAGGAGCAGAGACGATTCAGTTTGTTCAAGATAGGATAGCTTGGTAATGCTCTGTTGATGTAAATGTTAATTTTCTTCGATAACTACATTTTCTATTGGCATTTAGAATCTTTAGTTTTCAAATTAACTGAATGCCACAAGTGCAGAAAAGTGGAGGGACCGATACCAGTAAAGGGGAACAAGAGGCCCATTTTTAATTTAATTTGATTTTAAACCCATTATATAATCCTGTTAAATTCTTGAATGTGTCATGAAACATGTCATGTGTCATTAGAAATAAGCTTTTTAAAACCTCTTACAAACAGGTTTACTGAATATTTACTCACCAACTATCATTCAGTGTTGTCTAAGGACAATAGTAATATACAGCACTGAGCGACTAGTCAAAGTCAAAGTTCCATGCACCTTGAGGTTCCTGGGTTGCTGACGCTGCTCCAGGGTGTGTTTCCTGTGTAGTTCTCTCTGCCGCCGGCCATTGTACTCCTCCTGGTTTTCAAGCTCTGTCTGGTGCTGCAGTCGGATGAGTTCCACACGTAGCCTTTGCAGTGTCTGCAGCTGCCTGCGCTCCAGCTCCTGGGTGGACTCATCCTGCCGGATCATCAGGGCATGTTCCATCTCCTTCTGGGTCCTCTTCTTGTTCAGCTCCTGGGACAGGATCTTTATTAAACCCAATTTCAATGACAAACACATACATATTCTGCTTTTCATCGTTCTCTAACGCTTACTGGATGATTTACTACTAGTGGTGGACACCAATACGATATTGGCATCAGTTAACATAAGCATGAATGACCACAGCCTTGTATCAGTACTGTGCGCTGCATTCGAAATAGTTGATTATGAAATTCTCCTCGACCACTTAGAAAATCTTGTTGGCTTGCGCAGCATAGCTCTTGACTGGTTCCATTCATACCTCCCTGATATATTCCAATTTGTCATAGTTGATGGAAAATCCTTCTGCTCATTCTAAGGTTAATTTTGGTGTCCCCCAAGCTTCAGTCTTAGGTCCTCTTCTTTTTTTCACTTTACATGCTTCCCTTTGGTAATATTATCCGTAAATTTGGTACCTTCTTTCACCCATATGCAGATGACATACAACTTTAAATTGCAATGAAACCTGGTGAAACAACACTGTTAAAACATGAAACCCTACATTCTTGATAGCAAAAGATTGATGAAAAATAACTATGTCTATGCCTTAATGCTGACAAAATTGAAATGCCCTTTTTATGTCCTAAGCGCAACAGAACTCACATATCAGATCCCTTACTCAACCTCACTGGTTGTACAGCTACATCAAATTTCAAATACAATTTCAAATACATCAAAAATCTTGACATAACCATCATCTTTTCTAAAATTCATATTAAGGTAATATTCATGACAACATATTTTTATCTCATAAACATCCCCATGATCAAAAAAATTCTCTTCGAGAAAGTGATCCATCAGTTTTTTCTTAAACAGATTACTGCAGTGCAATACTCTGTATACACTGTAGCTATGTCAACTCCACAGTCAAAACATTCAACTTGCTCAAAACTAATTGGTCATAATACTTAGCCAATTCTTGGCCATTGCTTGCAAATTTGCAAACCAGAATGTATGATCACATTACCTATCTTCATTGCCACACCAAGACTCCTATCTTACAACTGTCTTGCCCCACAACATATTAACATATTTACTTACTCCCTATAAACTCACTTGAACCCTCCCAGGATTCAGAACTACTTGTACTACTACTACTACTACTACTGTATTTAAAATCAGAAATCAGATGGGGCCAGTGGCTATCTATCTATCTAAATACTGAATTCCACACTGAAGAAGTGCTTACTAAGCATACCATTCTACCATAATCCCCACTTTACCAGCCATTACTTTTCCTCTGTTCTCTCCCTTGCAGAAGGACCATTTGAGATCCTAGGTCTGTCCTGCCCTTCCACATCCACTCAGTAGTGCATACATACAGTATGTGCACAAACACATACAAACACACAAACCATATATCTTCTATTTTACCATTTAATTTAACCATTTGTGTCACTTTGTGACAAAACACATTAGAAATAAATAAAAAGCATTTTATGAATACATTTTATATGACATGACCAATATCAATATAGAAATGGTTAATAACCACTGAATAATACTCAATTTTGTGTCCCTTTGTTTGCTCTTTAAACCACTTTGTGACAAAACACTTTATAAATAAATAAAAAAGCATTTAAAGAATACATTTAATTTGGCATGACCAATATCAATGTAGAAATGGATATAAAATGGATATGCTAGTTTCATCGCTGAATAATACTTTTGTAAAAGCAAAACTACTGGAAACCTCAAACAACTAACTCCCCCCTCTCCTCTGGGCCTTTTCCAACAGACCAAATTAGCATATTAAGTTCCTATTGTGAATTTAATGGGGTTGGGGTAAACTAGGTCTGCAAAGTGATGGTTCAGAACAATGCATTTAATTTATCACCTCTAACAGCTCTTGGCCAGATTTATTCATATGGCTTCACTGTCTTTTCCTGCATGCTGAGAAAAAATTGAGAATACCATCTGAAATAGTGCCATAGACATTTTGCTGATGACTACAATCAACCATATGCAGCTTGAAAGATTGGCAAATGAGATTCCTCTGGTCTACAAAATAGTTTTTCTAAACAAATAATATTTATTAATAACTTATTTGTGAAATCTCACTGATCTCAATTTGAAATTTTCACATGGGTGCCCATCTCTAGTTAATGTTAAAATTATAGGATTACCTATTTTAGGGGCTATCTGCTTAGTCTGATTTTTCTACATTTATAATTGCATGTTAGAAAAGTACATTACCTCTCTCATTTGCTCCTGTTCAAACTCATGCCTCCTGACCAATGTCCGGCGTTTGAGGGCCCTACAACTCCTGTCATAGACCAGCCTCTGCTGGGCCAGCAAATGGGCTTCTTCCTCAGCCTGAGAGCGTTGCATTGTTTCTTTGTGCCTGGACAGACGCTCCTGCTTCTCCTCCTTGGGTGTACTAGGGTCTTCGTTCATCTCCTATAACACACCCGCATACAAACAGCAGACACAAACATAGCAGAATGAACAGAATGCATAAGTGGTCTTAGTGGCTTCACATTAAAAACTTGAACAACCTGAGAACAAATATCCACTAATATTAAAATAGTTTACTGTCTGGGACAGAATGATTTAAGACGAATGTGGGCGGTATGATCTGAAGACAATCTCATCAATAAATGACAATATATATTGCGTAGAACTTCAGACATAAATGTATTTGTTCATAACATTGTATTTACTTCTTTGATCTTCTCTTTGCAAAGCCTGTACTCCTTTTTCTGGCTGTCTAAGAAGGTTGTCAGCTCCTTCTTTTGCTGGGCCACAATCTGTTGCTGGATCCTCTTCTCCTCAGCTGCAGCTGACTTCATCTATGAGTGGACATGGAAATATTTTAATTATTACCCTTTATTTATCACCAATTTGTTGCTACAATCTGACATGACAGCAAAATATGTCTGTAAAAACGCTGTCTGACCTTAAGTTAACTAAATCACTTCCAGTTTCCACCTGATTCATAGCATTAAACAAGACCTGCTATTGAGGCTATACCTCTTTGTCTGTTTGAGCAGTGTGGCGTTTGGCCAGTCTCTCCAGCTCAATGTAAGTGTTGTTAGCATGCGTCTCTAATTCCTTCTGCAGCCGGAGCCTATGCTCGTCCATCTCGGCCTTTAGCCTGTTCTCCAGGGCGATCAGCTGCTTCTGGTGCTGCCGCCGCATGCGCTTATACCCAGACATCTGCTCCCGCAGCTCAAAGTCCTGCTCATGCTCCTGGATCTACCTGATGACCTGGACATAGGAATACAGGAGGCAGGAAGTGAGAGAAATAAAGAGAGAGAGCAGGCTGACAGAAACAGAGGCAGTGACAAAGAAAATGGAAGAGGGACACAGCAAGTGAAGTCAGAGGCCATAGTCTTGTGGTCAAAGACCAAAAGACTACATACAATGCAGTTGTACATCTACGTGTCTTTCAACAAGAACATTTAGCAACAATTCATAAGTGATGTTTTGCCAATACTATGACAATACTACGTGAATTTACATGACTAAATGCAGATTACGATACAGCCATAAAAGACTTGATGAAGATTAATAAGTGATATAGTATTAACACTAATAATCTTTTAGGTTAACAGTATTAATCTTTGTCAACACCATTAGGATAGAATCTATGTGATGTCCATCAATATACAGTGGCTTTGGTGATTAATCCAATTTATATACTTGATTAATAAATGCACAGAACCAATATCAATCAATCTATCATTTTAGTACCCTTCTTGATAAGTAATATCTGTCTAATATCACTATCAGGTATGAGTCTGAACTGCAAGCGTACTATTTAAGGTTAGAAGTGGTGAAGGTATGAAAACACACCATTTAAAATCTATGACAAATCTATGTATTGATAAAATAAAACTAGAGGCGGAGATTTATATAGAATACATATAAATGCAATGCACACACACAAAAAGCAGAGGCAGAGAGGGAAACAGAGGATGGAAGAAATGACACCCATTAACAGGATCTGGTTGCCATGACTACGGATGTACAGCTGAGAACCCAAAGACACCCCCCCCCACCCCCCCCTCCCCTCAGCACCACTACCACCAACAGACACACACACGCGCGTTTCTTATGAAAACTGTGGATAGAGGGAACTGCCTACCAAATATAGTGATTTGATGGTGGCAATGTGTTCACAGATCTTGCAGTCGAGAGCCCGGCTCTTGTGAGAAGAAGTAGGCCGCAGCTCTGGCCTGGTGTCCCTGTGCACAGCCTCATCCCTCACGCAAGCATGGTCCTGCAGGGGGGGAGGAAAAAGAGGAGAGAGAGGGGGTGGGTGCTTCCCAGGCCCTCCGCACTCGCTGTTTCTGCTTTAGCTGCTATGACTGCTGAATTTCCCTGAATGCAGCACACATCCAGCTTTAAATGCATCCTTCCCCTGCTTGTTCTTCTGCTACTGTCTGCAAATCCTTCCTAAAAAAAGAACAGGGCATTGCTAAGCAATAGCAGGCACCACCGAGAAGGCAGCTACTGAATGTAGCTGGCGTCCCCCCACTTCCCAAGGAGGAGGAACTAAATGGCTCCGGTGGGTAAGGATGAATTATGCAATGCCTATCATTGAAAATCTGACAAAAATATAAAGGGTATAGAATTAAAAAGAGAGATTACTGTCACTCTTCTTCTCCATTTCAAAATGCAAGAAATGATTGGGAGGAAAAATCGTTTTCCTGTGTTCCCATGATCGCATAACATACCATATTTAAAAATATCTGAATCAATAAGGGCACATCCAAACATATTTTTCCTTCGAATATGTAGCTTGACGGTCCGTTTATATTCCAATCGAATTTCTGTCTCACATTTAGAGCGCACTTGTTCATGGTGGTTGTTTCTAGTGCCTTCTATTCATCTCTTTCCTCTGTCCCTATTTCACACTCCCCCATCCTTTAAAGAGACACCGCAATGCTACTGTAAAAGAAGTACAATTCAACAAGCCCAAAAGTTCTTTAAAAGGAGACTGTTATAAGATTTTAAAAGGATGAATATGATAAACAAAAGTAATATTAGATATGTACACATGCCCTGCATTTGTATCAATACACACATTTGCTAAAAATAAATGTACTTACATTGAAATGTCAAAATACACACAAAATGTAACATCAATTATCAGTATCATGTTTTTAGACTAGAAAATATTTGCCATATTGTTTGTCATTTAATACCTTCAAACTAAATTGTTTCTTTGTAAGGGGTTTACACAGTGCTTTGATAAAATGGTCATGAGATGTTTCATGACACATTTATGAATAAAAAATCAATATCTATCACGTTCATTACACATTCAGGTAACAGGATTGTGCATGGAGGTCTGTGACATACAATCCTGCTCCACTCCTGCACCTAATGTGGTTTCCTGGACTTTTGGACTCCACTATGTGTGTAATATAATAAATCCTTATGGAAAACAAAGGTGTTCTGCCAGTCCCTAAAAAAACATTGCCCTATGAGTATCTCTCTGTACACCGAATGCAATGTTTTAGTTCACATCTGGTTTTGTTAATGGAATTTTTGCAATAGAGATTGTTTTAAAAAATCCATGGTATCCTCTAGGAGTGATGACGCCAATTTTTCCAGGGAGTTGATTGGTGAGGAGGCGTGCTTTTTAATCCGCTTTGATCAGATAACCTAAACATGAGTCAAGCTTCAGTCCCTTAGCAGCTCTCAATGCTCTCCACGTCAGAAAGCGAACCCAGTGTTGACCGTAGTTTTGCCAGTTTCTTTGGTTTAGTGTTTACTGGAATCTTGGCTTCAGCTGAGCATTTCCGCACGGGCCATGCCAATCTTCTCTGTATCGAGCCAATGTCATCGTATGTGCTGCCTGGGCAAACAGAGCTGAGTGTTTTCCACTGTCTGCCATTTTGTAGGCAGTACAGCGCAAACCGGCAGATGCTAACTGTTTATTTTCAGCCCTTTTATAAAGTTTTGGGAGCAGCCCGGGGAGCTGGGTGGAGCTTAGGAATGGTCCGGCTTTTGACAACAAAGTGCAGAAAACACTGAAAACAGAGGGACTGAGAGTGACACCATGTTAGTGCTCCACATAATCCCAGCTGTATCCTCAGATAGCGTATGGTTTTACATTTATCAACATCAAATAAGAGTAAAAAAATTGATTATTGCCTCTTTAAGAAAAGCAATATGGGCCAGATGTTGACAGTGCCACATTTGATGATACTTCAAATATTATACTACAATAATGGACTTGGAATTCAGTATCCATGTTGATAGTTAAGACCCACACATGTACAAGCAATTTCATGGCCCTATCTCATACCAGCTCTACGATATTACTATATTAAAACTGTAAAACCAAGTTTGGTAGACCACGCCCACAACCAACTATGACATACAGCATTCATATTCAGCCCATTATTGCCCCCCAAAAAAACGTGTACCTAAAAAAGTTAATTGAATGATCCAATATTCACTGACAACGTGTCACTCTCAGCCCCTCTGTTTTCTGCACTTTGTGCAATGTATAGCGCCACCTATGGGTGGATTTGAAAATGCCTGTAGACCAATGTTTAAAAACAGTTCCCAACATTTGTCACTGACAGTAAGATAACTGGCCAAATGGTTATAGAAATATAACACATGCAGGGTTGAGTAAAACTGACAATCTTACATGTACACTTTGAGATCAAAAACTGTATATGCATCTCTCTGTAGATGTACTACATTGAATTAGGTGCAGATTGGTAAAAAAAAAAAAAAAAGAAAAAGAAACATCGTACATTACTATATATTAAAAAAAATGTTAGATACCTGGAAAAAATTCCAGTCATGGCCTGTGGTGAAGACAGACTGACTTCCCCACTTTTGCCTCTACACACACAGCTTGCATCCACATCTCAATCATGTGTTAACTTCTGTTTTGCAATTATGTTGACTTCTATAAGTTATTAATCATTTAGCTTCTGTTACAGCCCTGTTTCAAACAGCTGATGATACCATGCTACCATCAGTGGTTCCCACACATTATTTACCTAATTCTGGATCCATTTAAAAAACAACACAGACAGTAATTTCTGCAGAATCCAAGACATTTATTTATACATTACAAGTATCCATAGTACATTAGATAAACTTGCATATACACATACCGTTTCCTGGATCTGCATACACATTTGAGAAACATGACTCCGAGGGCTGTGTTTGAGATCGGCGTGTGACGTCATCGGAGCATACCACACGCCAGGGAAGTCCGATTGACATAACGTATATAGGGTTACCACATTCAACAATGAGTTAAAACGAAAAGAAATTACACTTACCGTATGTGTGATAATTAATTTTATTTTGTTTTTGACGTGTTTCTATTGTCGTGGTATAGGTGAAGGTGACGTTCTCCCCCGTGAGCAGGACCAATGGTAGATGCCAATTAGGAACGGCAGAATCGAGGTATATAAATCACTGTGGTCAGAGGCCAGAGGGAGGTAACATGGGGCACAATGCTGCTGGGGGCGCTGTTCCGTAGTTAGTAGTAGAGGTGAGATTATTAAAAGAAAAATCTATAGCAAGAAGATTTTGTTTTGAAAAAATAAGACATGAGATCCCTGGGTTCCCTGGTCTGTATTACCTGTGGCCTTCATCAAATGTCCCAGTTAAAGTGTAGACTGACAGTCTACACTTTAAAAGTGTGGTTACTGTACAAATGGTGTTTGAGTTATGGCTATTCAAAGTTATGACATTATTATCTTGAGTTTTCATTAATGGGAAAGCAAAAAGATTAAGAAAAAGAATATATACCAAAAGAGTATGGCTCCTGCAGCCTATGCTGCCGTACCCCTAATAATACAATGAACCCCCCAAGGTTCCTGTAAAGAACCATTTTGGAAGCAGCTTGAAGAATCCCTAGGGTTTCTCTACAGTTTAAATTTGAAGAGTTATTTATCTGTGGCCAGTGATGGTCAAGTGGTTTGGCCACACCTAGTGTCTAAATAATACTAAAAAAAGAGTAGACTGCCCTTTTAAAAAAAAACAACGAAACATTTCAAACAGTCACATCTAATGGAATTCTACACATATGCTGAAATGAAGTTACACATTTTTCTATCAAGTGATTTCAAAAGTAGTCATGTGATGAGAATCCATGTGATAAGACAGAGCCTGAAAAAATGTTGTGTTACTATGCAATTCTCAAATCCAACACTGGATGCCACTGTTTACTGAAGATGTTTGTGTGAGATGGCCTGGCTCCTCCTTAGAACAGTCTTTCCTAGTGCCCTTCAAGCATAACACTGGCATGAGTCATAACCATCTCAACTTCCTAGAGCTCATGAACTGGAACATTACACTGATATTCTGAGATTTGTGATAACACCTTTGCGCCTTGTTATATACCTACATAAATGTTTCTCTAACAACTCCTCATTACAAATTGGTGTTTTTATATCACTTCTTAAACCGCATACAGGCTCTTAAATGACTTGTATTTTATTGTCATACAGTAACCCATCTATTCGTCTGTAACCAAATTTTGAATTCATGTTGTTTTATAGTTTATTTCATTTAACAGTATTGTACTGTCTATTTAAAAAATAAATCTAAATAAAAGTAAATAATTTACTAAATGTTTTGCTTAATTATTTATCTATATATCTTTATTTCAATGCTATCTCTCTGAAAGCTGGCTATGAACTTGTTTTTGATGCCAGGGAACAGGGTCAGAAATAAATTTAGCCATCACAGCAAAAAGTTATGGATGAGAAGGATCACATTTAAAGCCTTACATGTGAATAAGCAACTTGATCTAATGCCATTGGATACATCTGACCATAGATGTGGTCTTTTATGGAAGTGTGTTTAAATGGTTCAGTGACAATGTCTTCTTCACGCTCACAGCTCCAAGTATAGCGCATATGAACTGACTCAGCTATTTGTTAACATTCTGTTAATCCAGTCACAGACCACATTTAAATACAGTTTCAGCTATGTATTCAGCTGACCAACAGATGATAAACTTAAAGATTGGTTTTGGTTGTTATTTAATATGATCTCTATTTTAATTTAAAGAAACTTAATTTCAATGCACCACTATTTTTATGTCAAAGTGGTCACATTATATTAACAGTGATAAATAGAAGATTTATCTGATGAGGCAAAGCTTTTATGAATCCCAAACTATTAAAACCTGAAATGTCATGAGATGCCGCAACAAAGTGGTTAACAAAGTCTCAGAACTGCTTCCCAGCTTCCCAGCACCAACCTCAGCCAGCATGTTTTGTATGGTTCAAAGTGTACTGCTGGGTTACATGTAACTTAAGGAATAGTTAACCCCAAAATGAAAATTCAGTCACTAACTACTCATCCCTTTGTCTGTTGAAACTCCACTGAAGTTCACTTGTAACAGGAAAATACATACTGATAAATCAAGTATTTAGCAGCTAAGGTAACATTAAAGTTGCTTATGGAGGTACTTTTAACTATAATTGCCATACTGCTTTGTGCTGGCCAGTATTAATTTCCGATTTTAGTAGTAATAAAAATAAGATGAATCTGTATCTGTATTAGTGAAAGCATTGCATTATATCTGTCAAAATATTGTTACTGGGTTACCTCTATCTTATATCCTTAGGGAGACTGAATTTTACATCTGGCATGATATGATGTACGATGATATTTTACTTGAAGTGTGACAAACGTGTATTAAAATAGACTGCCTTCACTGCATTAACACATACACAGTATGTTTGTGAACAGAGCATTGCTTAACAAAAACACTCATGCTTAGATATGTATTTATATTGGGTTTAAACAATTTACATCAATTACAAAACTAACATTTGCTACTCAATTCCCTCATCTATTTGTTTAAAAGAAATAACAGAAGTAACAGAAATAACAGTGATTCTGATATAAAATATAATATTAAATGCCCAATTTACATTGCACAGCCATGACATGATATAGTGAAATGGTTACACCTACAAGTTTTCCCTCTAAAATTAATATTTCTAACATTACAGCAAATTAAATAGTACAAAATAAAGGTAGGGGATACCATTAGTGATCATTTTCAGAGTGACATCAAGCAGCCAAAATACAGCAGCAAGAAGATCTGTGTGTGGTTTAAATGTTCTGTGGCGTTGAGGGGTGATTCATGACAGTAATAAGTAATAGGTCATCTGGGAACTGTTCCTAGAGTTAAAACCAAACAGGGTGAAGCAGCGTTTAGTTACTATGCAACAAATAGCTGGAACAAACTTCCATAAGAACTGAGGCTTGCTCCCACAATAACTACTTTTAAATCTAGATTAAAAACTTTTTTGTTCACCACTGCATTCTGCTAAGCTCTAAATCCTGCATTTCAAATGCTCTATCTGCACTATGATTTTATTGTGTTTTTATTGTGTTTTATTTGATTTTATATGTTCTTCTTTTTAAATCTCATGTAAAGCACTTTGAATTGCGTCCGTGTATGAAATGTGCTATACAAATAAACTTGATTAATTGAGTGATTGATTGATAATTAGATAATATTTAAATATATTTTGCTTTTCAACATATGTTAGCTACTGACAAGAGTGGGGATTTGGATTTCCATCGTTAATACTTTTTTTACAGGAGACGTGAGGAGACGCAAAGTGATCTGGCAGTCGGCTTTGGTCGCCGCTACTTCTTTGACATTGGTTTTGTGTGTCTGGGCCTCATTTCACAGCTAACAGCTGCAGTCCAAATGGGAATGAAGTAGCTAAATCACTATCCAAAAAAGGAAATAAATGCCACTACATGTATCAACTGACAGAATATCAGTTTCATTATCGCATACAAACCTCATTAAACTCTGATACTAACTTGTACAGCATTTGCTGGGAAGGCTTTATTTATTTATGGTCCAGGTCAGGCACTCCCCCCCCGAGCCCAATGTCACAATGTTTGATATGTTCATTTGATATTTTGAGACCTTCAAACATCCCATAATGAGTATTCCTACAACCATACCCCTTGTCCCACATGAGATTTTGCACCATGCACTAAAGAAACTTTTAATCAGAACTCAATGTTACCAATGGGAATGAGATATTGCTAAAGTGAGATACTATATTTCTCTACTTGTATTCATTAAATGAATCCACTAAAGATTCAAATGAGGGTGGCATGGTGGCTCAGGGATTAACAATTTTGCCTCACAGCAAGAATGACTTGGGTTCAATGCCCAGCCCTGGCCTAATATGTATGGACTTTACATGTTTCCCCTTGTTTGTTCCCACATTCCAAAGACATGCAAGTCAAGTGAATTGGAGACACTAATCGGCCCACAGGTATGAATGTTATTGTGCCCTGCGATGAACTGTCTCCCTGTCATCCACCACCTGTATGCCTATGCAACCCTGAAAGGGATTGAGTGGGTAGAGAAAAAGAATGGATATTCAAATATTACACAAATTCAGCTTTGTATAAGGGGCATATAAAACAATTGAAAAAGCATTGTTTCTGACACATTCTAGTTACCTACATACAATCAATACAATACTAAATACAATCCACCTATCACACTTTTTATTATTATTATTATTATTATTTATTATTATTGTATTATTGTATTATTGTAGTATATACATATTATGTGTATCCCAGACTAAAGAGTGCTCAGGACAGCGTAAACCACCCTTTGATCTCACATGATCCTTAAAGGGGAATTCCGGTATTTTTAAACCTGGGCTCTATTTGTACAAATTCGTCATTTATACCGCAAAATAGGTACAAAAAGTTTTGGAATTGCTCTGGCAGATCACCTCAGTCGGCAGTCGCGAAACGGGCTGCTATGGCAGCAAAGTAGTCCGCAGGGGCAAGTGCGCCGATCAAAGTACGTCCACTAAAAGTGCTTGTTTTTGCCACTGACAGGCTCAGATTGTTGTTGTTGTTGTCTGACAACATTACGGAAAGGATCGCTACAGAGATAGACCTTTGTTTAACCAGAAACAGAAGTCTCGCTCAAGGAGAAGTCTCGCTCTGAAATCTGAAAGATGAGGTGAGTTGTTGCATGAAGAGGTTAAACAAAGGTTTCTGGTTAAACTAAGGTCTATCTTTGTAGCGATCCTTTCCGTAATGTTGTCAGACACACGAATAACAATCTGAGCCTATCAGTGGCAAAAACAAGCACTTTAAGGCCGAATCCCATTTCTCATTTTCACCCGTACGACTCGTTTTTGAGTGCCCCTCGCCCTTCGGCTTGGCCCTCGGAAGTCACAAGGGGTAGTGGTTGAAATCTCCCCCTATGAAATGGGACAACCCTTCAAGACCCTGATACGTCATCGATGGCGTTTAAGTAAACAGACGCGACGAGTTTGTTATTGGACATTACACACACCACAGTGACATTTGCCATTCATCTGATGGAGATAGAAAAGCATGGACGCTCGCGATTTGTTCACAACTTACGTTACGTTTCACGCTACCAATCGATCAAACAAGTCATCAAATAAAAAAGACCACTGCTTCATTACCAGGCCACTTCATGACAGAATAGCGTTAGCGGTGCTCTGTAGGCGCCGTAACAAGGAGCCGTAACAAGAGCAGCAACTTCGCTGATGGACTTTAGTTATATTTCGGGCGTCATATGCGATCAAAGGGGGAAATGCGACATAGAACTATGTCAAAATGCAGGACTGTCATGCACAAATCAGCCTAAAAACAATGTTGTAACGTTAACTAGCGAGGTACAGACATCGGCATACTAGCGATTTTTTTGTTATGCTTGTTATAAAGAAAAGGTCTATAATACATTGAAACAACATTAAACTAAGATAATACGACGGTTCGAATATTTTTAAATCTTTATTAACAAAGAAAATATTACATTTGTGGTTAACTTTGGAAGGTAGTGTAGCGTTCGCGATGTTCTTCCAGTTGATTCGCAGGTCATTCTGGGAGACTTCTCCTAACCCTCAGTTTGTAGTGTGCCCCTGAAAAATCTCCGTTTGGAGGGCCATGTAGCCCTACCACTTCGCCCTACCCCTCGATCCCAACAAGAATCGGGACACCCTACCCCTACACGTGAACGCGCCAAACGGAGGGGAGGGGCTAAGGGGTAGGGCCAAGGGGTGAATTGGGATTCGGCCTTAGTGGACATACTTTGATCGGGCGCAGTTGCCCCTGCGGATTACATTGCAGCCATAGCAGCCTGTTTCGCGACTGCCGACTGAGGCGATCTACCGGAGCAATTCCAAAACTTTTTGTACCTATTTTGCGGTATAAATGACAAATTTGTACAAATAGAGCCCAGGTTTAAAAATACCGGAATTCCCCTTTAAGTTGCCTCTCTGTCTCTTGCACTTGGCTCAAAGAGAAGAAGAAGTGGAGAAGTGAGGAAGAAGTGACACGTGGTGAAATAAGTTATTAATTAAGGGCACATCACGGAGGGTGCAAACAGTTGAAAGCCACATGTTCAGTGCCATTAGTCTGCTAAATTTGTTCACCCCTCATTCAACTGCAGGTAGGGGGCCACTGATAAACACCTTGATATTTAGGAGCATAATGTCAGTAAAGTCCTGTTTCAGAATGTCTGACTGTTCTTTTCCAATATTGTTAAATCCAATATTAACAATGATTTTATTCATGGTTGGGTGTGAAGCCACAATGTGGGAGATTTTTTCTGTTATGTCACAGACCATATCTTTAGGAAAGCAGTAAGTTAATTTAGCCTAATTGCTAGACGATTTATTTTTTAATTTGCAAGACCCCATCGCAGATATTAGCCTGCTGCTGTTTGGGGAAGTTTGCGGTAGTCGGGAGACAAGGGAGGCATCTTGGAGCTAATAGCCACTAGCACACTAGTTCAGCCCACTGGCAGCTTCAGGGTCACTCACAGACACATAAGGACTGCAGTGCCCCATGGAGAGATAAACAGGCTGTACTGGGCTGGCTGTCCTCTGCTCATGAAGAATAAAATAAATAATAGTTCCTGAAAGCCAGCGAAGGAACTAAAAGTAGGCTAACAAGAGATGTAAAAATAAATAAGACAAAATCAGTGATAGTTAAAAGGTTTAAAGTGGCTAATCCAAAAGCATAGAGCAGAGCGAGGTGCACCAAGAGAGTAGCAAGCACACTAATTAGAACAGCAGGAATGTGTGAGCCCACTAACAACCATTGCTTTTCACTTTGCGCTGTTGGCTGACTGGCAACCCTGTTCACTTACAGCAATGTAGTGCTTCCTTCATTATGGAAAATGGGACTATTTGATCAATGATGAAAATAAATAATTTATCAATATTATTGATAGAATTAGCGATAACTGATTCATTTAACACTCGCCACTGGCCACCACCAGTTTACACAGGAATAGTCTCTTTATATTAATGTCAGTAATAATAATCTGATGTCCATGTCCAGGATATATATATCAATACCACACGATAGTCAGGTCTTTAAAAATGCAAAGGTTTATTAACTGATTAAGTACACAAAGAATGATGATGAATGAATATATGTACAATAAAGTTGAATGACATTAGGGCAGGTAATGTTGGCACAGACAGGGCAACCGGAGCTGTAGTGGGTCTAGTGGCAATGGATGGTTTGTCCGACAGCTCATAGTTTATGTTCAACTAGGGTTTACTCTGGGACAGAATGGAAAGGACAGATGATAGAAGTGAAAGACCATGTTCTGACTAAATATTCCAAAAGTTCAACACTAAACTTGCATCAACACCCATGCATCAACAAGAAAGTTGGTTACAAGCTGGTTCGTAGTACGGCACAGGCATCTCCATCGCTGGGCTACCGTCGCAGTGGAGTTGTACGCGTAAGCTGGTCAAGTCGATATCAAGAGGCTGTAAGCTTAGTGTTGTGATGGACGTCACTCTGTCGGGATCGGGCTGACGTAGCAGCGCGATGGCAGGCTTTCAGTCAGAATCGTTGCGCAAGCAGACACATCAGTGGATGTAGTTGATACTTCGACCCCAAGCTGTTGAGTTTAGATAAGAGCCAGGTTCAAACTTAGTTACAGGACATTTCTTGAATTGATTTGAGCAGCAACAGGACAGAGGAGCTGTTTGGGTGGCAGTAGGGATGGGCGATTCTCCTTTTTTTTTCTCGATCCGATCCGATCCGATCCGAAGTAGTACCAGGGCTAGTATGCCAATGCTGATACCGATAAGTCTTCTTGTGTATATAGAGAGGAAATCTTTGTGCAATTGCAATTCTACAACTTTAATCTACATTCTAAGTAAATACCATTATAGCCAGGAATGTATTTTGTTTATATCATAATTGTTTTGTCATCACATGGGCGTAGTTGATATGTCACGTGGGGTCACATGGTTATGGGTTCACGTCCTATTTATTTCCTGTTCACCTGTACAGCAGTGCGTGAGAGAGGGGGTGATTGGGACGTATATTTATTGTTGATCGCTACTACATTAAAACGGCAATTACATTGAAAACTAAGGACATTCCTTAGTTTGTTTGGAGCGTGTCGGACTGACAGGTCCCATTTCAGCCTCTCAGCGACTCTGACTTTTGGTGGTCGTCAGTAGTCGCTATAACCATTTCCAAAAACCATGTGTCTAAAACATGAGTATCAATAAGAAGATACATCAGACTTCTTTTTGATTTCTCTGTAATAAAAAAAATCAAATGCAGCTATATACTCTCTGAAGGGCTTGAGAAAGAGCTCTGGCACTCTAGCACCACATGTGGGGTTTCCCTGCTCCCTCACCTTCCTCTACACGCCTCCGATCTAATACTTCCTTTCTTAATTCTTCTTTTACTTCTTTTCTACGTTTTTCATGTGATTTAGAAATGGTATTGCCACAAAATTGTACAGACTTTTGACATGATGACTTGTTAGGGTAGGATTCTTGTTTCTGCCATTGGATAAGAGCAGCATTTCTCTTCTTCGTTATGAGGAGCAGTTCTCTGCACCCCTATGGAGTGGAGTGGAGGGAATGAATGTTATTGTGCCCTGCGATGAACTGGTGAACTGTCAAGGGTAAATTATTATTTTTGCTACATATAATTTTGATCCATTTCAGCATTTGATATACATTCAATTTCATACAGAATAAATATTAAAATTAGTCTACTGGTTAAAGGAAACACGTATCGATATTTTTATGTGAGGATTGATTCTCAAAAGGAAACGTCAAGATCGTAGGTGGTAGTGATGGATGAAGGTGCTCGGGCTGGCAGAGTGGTGGAAAACAGGCCAGAGTGAAGGCGGCCAAGCCCTGCTACAATAATCAAAATGATGGAATTAAAATTGCCCACAGTCCTATATTCCTCCTCCATCATTTAAATGGGTTCAAATACTTAGCAACTCTTTTACTGTAAGACTGATACAGTAACATTTTCTGTAATAGCACTTAAGTGAAATAACACAGTCATGTCAATCAATCAATGCAATATTGGGGGCACTATAGGTGAGATAACAAACCTTAAATTGTAACAAGTGTGTGTGTGTGTGTGTGTGTGTGTGTGTGTGTGTGTGTCGTTAGGAGCCTAAGTACTTAATGTGGTAGCCAAATATTTAATTTGCAAGCACAGAATTTTTTCAGTGGTTATCTGTGTACTTACTAGCGATCTCAACACATTCTTTTGTAAGTCAGCAATGATCTAAATCTTTGGAGATTCAACAATGAACAGAATCATTTGCTATGTCAAGTGATGTGATGAAAGAATCCGATGAAAAGACAACATACAACAAAGTTTCTTAATTATATTTATTGAAAGAACACCTTTCACATTTTCATCATATTATATGATGACAAACAAATTATCAGCCGTGGTATGTTTTACTCAGCTGCCTCTTTTCCCTGTGAAGGAGATATAGCAGTTTGAGGTTACTTCAAGCAAATTACAATGCTATTTTTACCTATTAGTTTTAAATTAAATATCAGTATTCTGGTGTGGAATGATGTAGAAAATTTTGTTTATGCTGTCCTAGTTACCTTGCCAGCGTCACGGCTCTTAGCTCTCAGCTTGTTGACTTGGGACTCTGCAACGTCAGCACGCTCCTCAGCCTCCTCTAGCTCATGCTGAACCTTTCTGCACTTGGACAGATGCACATTGGCTTGCTCCTCCTGGAAAGGCACAGTGGTATTACCATTTAAATCTCTGAAAAGACCTTAGGTCCAGTTTGTTCAGTATAACTATGATATAGAATATAATAGTTACAAGTATAAATTCAAAAGTCAGTTATCTTGGTCTTACCGCTTCCTCAGCCTGCCTCTTGTAGGACTTCACTTTGAGCTGCAGCTTGTCTACCAGATCCTGTAGCCTGGTGACATTTTTCTTGTCCTCTTCAGTCTACAATAGTAAATAAATATGTAACTATAAAACCCTCAATTATATCAGTATCTTTGATTGAGTAAAATGCTTCAGTTTTCAGTGGGACTGTACCTGGTAGGTAAGTTCCTTCACCTTCCTCTCATATTTGCGGACACCCTTAACAGCATCTGCTCCACGTCTCTGCTCAGCCTCAACCTCTCCCTCCAGCTCACGCACCTTCAGAAAGGAATCAGGCAATAAGATCCCAATTTATTCTGTAATGGTCCTACATCAGTTCAACCATGCATATGATAACATATTTGGTTTATTATTTTCTCTTACCCTAGACTCCAGTTTCTGGAGCTGCTTCTTGCCGCCCTTCATGGCCAGGTTCTCAGCCTCATCCAGGCGGTGCTGCAGGTCCTTGACAGTGAGTTCCAGGTTCTTCTTCATCCTCTCCAGGTGAGAACTAGTGTCCTGCTCCTTCTTCAGCTCCTCAGCCATCATGGCAGCCTAGAAATTATAACATTAATTGTTTGTTTCAAAGGTCATAGACAAAATCAGGTTATCCCTTACAATGAAGAAAGTAACAACTTAAATTTAAACCTACATCAGTGATGGCTTTCTTGGCCTTCTCTTCTGCGTTTCTTGCTTCCTGAACAGTGTCATCTACTTCACTCTGGACCTGGATCAGGTCAGCCTCAAGCTTTTTCTTTGTGTTCAGAAGGCTTGTATTCTAAAAGGAAAATATTGACTTTAATAATGCAAACACATTATTTAAAAGGAGTATTTTAAAATTGGTGAAGAAATAATGTTGGTTATTTACCTGAGAGTGCAGCAGGCCAACACGTTCACTAGCATCCACCAGTTCCTGCTCAGCCACTTTGCGGCCTCTCTCTGTCTGTTCCAGAGCAGCCCTCAGCTCCTCAATTTCAGCCAGCATCAGACCATTCCTACGGTCCACCATGGCAGCCTGCTCCTTTAGGTCTTCCTGTGCTCTGACAGCATCATCAAGGTGCAGTTGAGCATCCTGATATCAAAAGATTGTGATGTGGAATTAGTATAAAAAAGAACAAAGTGTTGCTACACCAACAGTAGTGTGTACAAATGTTATGTGATGTACCTTCAGTTGTCCCTGGACATTCCTCAGCTGCTTTTGAGCCTCAGAAGCCTGGCGGTTGGCATGACTCAGCTGAACCTCCATCTCGTTCAGGTCTCCCTCCATCTTCTTCTTGATTCTCAGGGCATCATTCCTGCTCCTGACCTCAGAGTCCAGAGTGGTCTGCATGGAGTCAATCACCCTCTGGCTGTTCCTCTTGATCTGCTCCATCTCCTCATCCTTCTCTGCCAACTTCCTGTCAACCTCACCCTTAACCTGGTTGAGCTCCAGCTGAACGCGCAGAATCTTGGACTCTTCATGTTCCAAAGTTCCCTAATGATGACAAAAATTGTAATTTACAGCCATTTTACCTTTTGAATGTCATATTGGTTATCTGTACAATGTTTGCTAACCTGTACAAACTAAAATACACAGATTGACAAATACAATGTTAAACTGTCCAGAAGAAATTGTACCTCAGCTTCCTCAAGGGCTGTCTGGATCTCAGACTTCTCTGTCTCGACCTGCTTCTTGGACTTCTCCAGCTCATGGATATTCTTTCCAGTCTCTCCAATCTGTTCAGTCAGGTCTGAGATCTCCTCTGCAGAGGGTTGCATGAGTTTAACATTGTTATGCCTCGAGATATAAATTAATTTAAATTAAAATAAACAAGTATTGAATTAAAACCAACTGCTCCTGTTGACATTAAATGGCAATAACTCACGTTGCAGGTTCTTGTTCTCACGCTTCATGGTCTCCAGCTGATCCAGAGCTTCCTCATAGGAGTTCTTCATCTTGAATAGCTCAGTGCTGAGAGAGCGAGCCTCTTTCTGAGCTCCCTCAAGCTCTGCCTGACCCTCCTCATACTTTTGTTTCCACTCTGCCAAGACCTGAAAAGAGCATAATTCAGACAATTCGCTAAACTTCACATTGATTATCATTACAACAAATCATTATTCCTGACTTCTTTACTATGACACTAGCACACAAGGAAAAAATACTACCTTGTCAAAGTTCCTCTGCTTCTTGTCAAGGCTGGCAGCCAGCCCATTGGCCCTCTCCACATCAATCATCAGGTCCTCCACCTCACCCTGGAGTCTCTGTTTGGTCTTCTCCAAAGAGGCACACTTGGAATTGACAGCCTCAATCTGTTCCTCAGCCTCCTGAAGGCGTTGAGCCAGCTTTTTCCTGATGGATATATGGCATGTGTTGATCATTGAAAATAAACATTTTTTCACTATTTAAAGTAGATTGCACAGATTGGGAGGCCTTATGGGATGAGAACCTGGGGACAGACATGGTCATTAAAAATGTGTTTTAAAGGTTTAGGCTATTCTTATATCAAAACAAAAAATATGTATGTATGCATAAGTGAGCATATCTGAATATGTGTCTCTTCAAGAAACACTACCCTGGCCCTTCCTCTTAGCTTCTTTGTCTTCACTTATTTGTCTTAGCTCTTGTTTATTTGCTTCACTTATTTGTCTCATTTGTTTAATTGAAAAGTAGGTAGCTAACTTATTGCACTTTTATCTTAGCACTGGTTATGCTCTTACTTGCTTGTTTAGGAAAGAAATGCACTTACGATTTCTGGTGACTGGTAGTTCTCTTGCCTACCTATGTTGAATGCACTTATTGCAAGTTGCTTTGGATGAAAGCGTCCGCTAAATGCCTGTGATGTAATGTCATGTGTACATGTATTTATTGAGCATGTATGTATATTGTGTGTATACATATGTATGTATATGTAGATGCTTGTGCATATGTGAATAACACCTTGCCAAGAAAAAATGATAACAATACTTGTTCACAGAAGCTGGTACAACATTGCTCCAATTCTGAATTAAGCTGAGGTGCGTGTTGGTTAAAGCACATACTATGTAACTACCATCCTGTGTTTGAATCTGACCTGGGATCGTTGTAGCATGTGATCCCCCTTTTTCTCCTTCAACCTTTCCTGGTTCTCTCCACCTTCAACTATCTAATAAAAAAATCTGAATTGAGCCACCACTGTGGTTTGGGATTTTACTCACTTGGCCTCCTCAAGCTCCTCAGTGCGCTGGATGGCATCGGTTTCATACTTGGACCTCCACTGGGCCACCTCACTGTTGGCCTTGGACATTCCACGTTGCAGCTCAGCCTTGGCCTCCTGCTCCTCCTCAAACTGCTCCCTCAGAAGATCACAGTCATGGCGGGCTGATTGAACTCCATGAGCAAGAGCATTCTTGGCCTGTCAAAGTACAGTTTAGTAAGTGTAGAGAATTGTTAAGTTACCAAAAAGAATGAATAATTAATCCTAATTTCTTACCTTGACCTCCTCTTCAATTTGTCTCTTCAGTTCCTCAATCTGCTGTGTGAAGGCCTGCTTGCCTCTGGTTAGCTGAGAGACAAGAGCTTCTTTCTCCTCAATCTGACGGCCAAACTCACCTTGTGTCAAATGGGACAAAATGTATCAATTTTGCTTTTCAATTTACACACAGTAGAGCACCCTGGTTATAGTCAAATTTACCATTTTCTGTCAGAAGACGTGCCCTCTGTGCACTGATGTCATTAATCTGACGGATATTTTCATCATTCTTGGTCTTAATTTCACTGAATTGATCTTCAAGAGTACGACACATCTTCTCCAGGTTTCCCTGATGATGAAAAGATCAAATTTGTAAAACCATGCATATTTTATTAGCATCTATTCTATTGTCGGGTATGAAATATATATATTTTTTACTAAAAATATGTTGTAGATATTGTGTACCTTTGCTTTAGCCACAGCCTCCATGTTGCTGGAAAGGTCATCAATCTCCATCTTATATTCACTCTTCTCCTTCTCAAGCTTCTGCTTGACACGCTGGAGGTTATCAATCTGCTCTCCCAGCTCTGCAACGCTGTCAGCCTGCTTCTTGCGGAGAGCAGCAGCAGTGGCTTCATGCTGCAGGGTGGACTCCTCAAGGTCTCGGCGCAACTTCTGGAATTCAGCTTCACGCTTCTTGTTCATCTCAATCTGAGCAGCAGTGGCTCCACCAGCCTCCTCAAGTCTCTCACTGATCTCTTCAAGTTCCCTGGCGAGGTCAGCTCTTTGCTTTTCAACCTTGGCACGAGCAGCACGCTCAGCCTCAATCTCTTCCTCCAGTTCCTCAATACGGGCCTATTGAAAATGAAAATGCAGGTATTCCGAAAATTTTATATTTTGAATAAAACATTTGAAAATACATCATTGTTATGCAGTAATTGTTTCACCTGAAGCTCCTTAATTTTCTTCTGAAGCTGAGCACCTAAGGACTGCTCATCCTCAATCTTGCTAAGAAGCTGGCTGATTTCAAAGTCCTTCCTGTGAAAATTGTAGACAAACAGAATAGAAACATCTCATTAACAGGTGATGTCCATATTTTCAACCATACATGCTGGTACGATGCTGTTCAACGCAAAAGATTACTTCTTGATCTTCTCGTCAGACTGCTGCTTGTCATTCTCAAAGTCCATGATGGATTCCTGGGCCAGCTTCAGATCACCCTCAAGCTTCCTCTTTGATCTCTCAAGGTCCATGCGGAGCTTCTTCTCTTGCTCCAGAGAACCTTCAAGCTACACATACAATACATGTTTGTACTTAGCAAGCAAAGGACAGCATATCTGTTTGATTACTTTTATTGACTTCATGAACTCACATCGTCAACTTGCTGCTCAAGCTTGGTCTTGGCCTTGGTCAGAGTGTTGACTTTGTCTTCCTCTGCCTGCAGGTCATCAAGAGTCTGCTGATGTGCCTCTTGAAGGGCTTTCTTCTCCTTGGTTAGCTTAGCAATGCTTTCATCCTGAGAGGCCATCTCCTCAGTCAGGTTCTTCACCTAAATATGCAAAGCAAAATATGTAAAAAACAAAAAACAAATACACATGTAAAAATATGTATAAAATGACTGAACCAGTGAATTTTCATGAACCTTGTTCTCAGTGGCATGTTTCTCCTTCTCCACTTTGGCCAAGGTAAGCTCCAGGTCATCAATATCCTTCTTGAGCTCAGAGCATTCATCCTCCAGTTTCCTCTTCTTGGCAGTCAGCTCAGCATTCATTTCCTCCTCATCCTCCAGTCTCTCTCCTGTCTCTTTGAGTTTGGCCTCCATCTGGATCTTATTCTTGATAAGTCCCTCACATCTCTCCTCAGCATCTGACAGATTCTCTGATTCCTAATTCACAGTGAACAAAAGGAAGTAAACATGTCAATCTTTTCTGGAGATGAAAAGACACAAAAAACAAACCTGTCCATTGAAGTCTACTTACAGATGCAACGTGCAGCTGCAGATCATTCTTCTCCTGCAGCAGAGACACCATCTTCTCCTCCAGTTCCTTCTTCTTGGCCAAGGCAGTGGCCAGATCTGTTTTCATCTTGTCATAGTTCTCCTTCATCTGGGACAGCTCCTTCTCAGTTTCAGCACTCTTCAGAAGAGGCTTGATCTTGTAATACACCTTCATCCATGGCCAGTGTTTGACATTCATGAATGAGCGGACGTTGTACTGGACAGTATATATGGCTTCCCTATGTAAAAAAAAAAGTTGCAGTTATGGACAAAGTAGTTCCTATTTGGATTGTTCATGACATAAATCTGTTTTCAGAATTGAACATTTTCAACTTGCCTCCTCTCCATCATCTTCACAAATTCCTTTCTCATGACGTAACCACGGCAGAGAGCCTGAGTCATGGTGACCAGAGTAGCAAGCTTCTCATCTCGCATCTCCTCAAGGGTACCCAGCAGACCAGCTTTGAAGAATACCTGTATAGGGACACAAATTGGCCATTATTGTAACTTGATTTAGATACATCAAGGCAATCTATACAAAGAAGATAAACCTGCACTCTGTTTATGTAAAAATTCAAGCATTTTATCAGTCTAGTTCATGAAGTCAGGCTCCAACAGAAAAGAATGGCCCATCTGCCTTTAGTTAGCCACAGTAGATTCACTCTATTCACCCCAATGAAGGTTTGTAGCCAAACGCACACAACTCCGAAACAGCAGTGAGTGAGCTTGTGCCTTGGCTATCGCTACAGAAAGCTGCATTTTTACATATTGCAGGTATTTACCTTGGTGTGTCCAAATCTGTATTCATCATGAGGAACATCAATAGACCCAAGCAGCTTCTCGGAGGCCTTCTTGTTGTCAATGAACTGGCCCTCTGGGATGACGCTGGCATTCAATACTTTGTACCTTTTTAAGAGAGTTTAAGGTAATGGTAAGCACTTTTAACTCATAGTTTGCATCAAAACCACAGATAAAATGTTCCCTGATACCTCTGCTTGAAGTCACCATAGAGGATTCTGCTGGGGAAGCCCTTTCTGCAGATTCTGATACCCTCCAGTACACCATTACACCTCAGCTGGTGGATGACCAGGAAATTCTCCATCAGACCTATAAAGAAGTTGTTATTCATTTTGACAAAGTAATGACTCACTATCACAAAGCTTCACTAAGGGACTAAACCACTGCATTCAGACACAATTAACAGCAGTGTACCTGGAGTCTTTGACTCATTAGGAATCAGGCAACGCACAAAGTGAGGATGGGTGCTCCTCAAGTTGGTCATCAGCTTGCCCAAGTTCTCCTGTAGATGCAAGATGAAAACAAATATTATTTGTGAAAAGCAATACATTTGGGTCTGACTCCAAACAAAGACTGGATTTTACTCTTAAACCTTACCCTGAACTGTGAAGACACAGTCTGCATGGAACCACCCTTCTTCTTGCCACCCTTCTTGCCAGCCTCTGTTTTTCAATTGGTGATGTTAATGAGGCAGTTTGTGTTGCAGGGAGGAAATATAAAGCTTAGATCAACACATGATGAGTTTGAAATATAAACTATCTATACATTCTACTATCTATGAAAAATAATCATTTAATTTTTTTCAGATTGATATCGCACCTTCAGGAGCCGCAGGAGGATACAGAATAGGCAGCAGTTTAACTGAGGACTTCTGGTACAGCTGCACAACAGAGTCATTCAGGGGATCCTTGTTCTTGTCTAGCCAGCCATTGACATTGTAGTCCACAGTTCCAGCATAGTGCACCAGGGAGAAGTGGGCCTCAGCCTTGCCTTTGGCGGGCTTTGGTTTCTCAAAAGCTTTTGTTTTACCAAGATGCTGGTCATACAGCTTATTCTTGAAGGTTGTGTCTGAAGCCTTAGGGAACATGCACTCCTCTTCAAGGATGGAGAAGATGCCCATGGGCTTGATAAAAAAAATGCAATAAGATATATCACAACGAAGCAATGTTGTAGTACACTAAGAATAATTATATAGGGTCACAACAATGTTGTGTACCTGTGTTTGTTTTATGCATCTTATTACTTGTTACTTATTACTTATTTCATTTTTTCTCTGTTAACACTTTGAGGTTTTCGTTTAATGAAAAGTGTGGATTAATGAAAAATGTATTATTATTATTATTATTATTATTATTATTACCTTTTCAATAAGCTCAATGCAGGCAGCCAAGTCCATGCCAAAGTCAATGAACTCCCAGATGATACCCTCTTTCTTATACTCCTCTTGCTCCAGGACAAACATGTGATGGTTGAAGAACTGTTGCAGTTTCTCATTGGTGAAGTTGATGCACAGTTGCTCCATGCTGTTGAACTGTTATTGGACAAAATATTAGCTTTTTAATGACTTGTAATTAATAACAAAATATCTTGTTATCAAATGAACCTATCCATTACAATGACTGCATACTTACATCAAAGATTTCAAAACCAGCAATGTCCAGCACTCCAATGTAGAACTGCCTTGCCTGCTTGGTGTCCAACATCTGGTTGATGCGGATAACCATCCACAAGAACATCCTCTCATAGAGAGACTTAGCCAGGGCGCTCACTGAGTTATTGACCTGAAGGAAATAACGATTCAAGTGAATTAACTTTGTCTATCCTGTCTTATAGTCAGTGTAATAAACACAGATCAGAACAGAAAAAGTTAGATATTTGATTTTCCAATAGGGTAAGTATTTCTTACACAAATTAGCAATGTAATCCCAACTGAGTATTTGTCTTATTTGAAGACAATATTTCATATTATACATATTAAAATACAAATTTTGTATCAATCACATGCCTAATGAGGAATTCTTAATATTCTTAATATTATTTTTAACAATTTATCTATTGAATTATTACAACTTTAATGGTGTGACTTACCTGCTTTTAATATACAAAAGATGTGTAAATTAATGAAACAAGAGAATGGTGTATGTTGCTCACCTGGGGCTACAGTCTGACCCTTGGTGACCATCTCGTTTCCGACCTTCACTCTGGGGTAGCACAGAGCCTTCAGCATGTCAGCCGAGTTCAGGCCCAGCAAGTAGGCAACCTTGTCAGCGTCTGAAAAATAAAATAAGATACATTTGATCGGTATGCGACAATGAAAATTGCAACCACGACATTAAATACTTTCCCTTATTTTCCCTTTCCCTTTGATCTTGAATTTATTTAGATCAGGCAACTTCTGGGAGGAAGTTAATACTCACCCTCTGTGCCATCTGGCTCAGCCTGCTCCTCACGCTGCTTCTGCTTGAACTTCACGTTACAATGGTGGAGCACAGCACCAGTCGTCTTGTAGATGCTCATTTTCTCCTCATTGGTGAAGCCCAGAATATCAATAGCACTCTGTGTTCAAGAGAGTCAAAGGTCGGAAATATCTCTGCTGACCAAAGAGCCCAGCCTTATAAAAAATCTCCATAAGCATGAAGGAAAGCTATTTTGTACAGTGTGGAATAAAGTTTAATAAAGTGGGTCTAATTGGCTGATATCTGTGGTATATATCCGATATACCATGTTTACCATAGCAAGCGGTCCATATTTTCCCGCTGTAAATATCAGCCTAATGGGAAAAAAAATGTTTAGCAGTTCAGAGAATAACTTTGGTCGTTGCTTCAGACTACTTTGTCACAAAATGGCATTTCCTAAGTTAAATATAAGATATTGTATGATGAAAAGTGTATGGTAATATATTGAAATAATGTAGTAACTTTTTCATAAAAGCTTATAAAAACGTCTGGCAGATAACACTCTGTGATATAAATTAACTGTGATATAAATTCCATATACCACGGTCTGTTGTGGATTATTGCTTAATTAGACCACCATCGGAAGTCAACAATTGATGACCACTTCAAGCCACCATCTCATATGCAAAACAGACATTCTTAAAAGACAGAGGGCCGTAACAAAACAAAATTTGTTTTTTGATGTCCCCAGAATATTATAGAAATTGCAGTTTTACAATGGCAGAATTTAAAAAGGCTACTGCAGAATCTGAGATTTTTTACCACGGAATCCTGGGGGGCCAGTTTAATGCACAATAAATAAGAAAATGTGTTAAAAGTTAATATTACTCACATCAGTGGCCATCAATTCCTCTTTGTCATCAATGCTGGCCACAGTGATCTGACCTTGGCTGCACATAGGGAAGTCATAGGGGTTGGTGGTGATGAGCGACATTTCTGGAAAAAAGGTGGAAAGGAATGAGTAAGGTGATGATTATGACGATGATTATGGACTATGTGAACAGTTTGGATTGTTGTAACACTATCATTAACTAACCAATCAGCTCAGGTTTGTGGTTGGTCATTATCTGGTAGAAGATGTGGTAGCCTCTTTCATCAGGCAGCTGGAATGACACTCTGGATTTCTCCAGCAGATCTACAAGGGTTGTTCATAACTCAAAATCTGGTCCACTGATAATGCCAATCATTTTTATTCAGTATGTGAATTTAATACTTACATGTCTCAATATCAGCACCAGACAGTTTACCGGTTGTACCAAAATGGATTCTGATGAATTTACCCTGTTTGGAATAGCATAATATTTAACATTCCTGTACAATGGCAATAGAAAATGGGAGGCTCTTCTCACAGGTTGAAATCCTTCCATACTTACAAAGCGAGAGGAATTGTCATTCCTCACAGTCTTGGCATTACCGTAGGCCTCCAGCAGGGGATTGGCTGCAATAATCTGATCCTCCAGTGACCCCTACAATTCAAGTTTTAGATTTTAACATTGATATCACAAATGTATTTTTTCTTTCTTTCATAAATATTTTCCGTGTTTTCAGAAAATACTAATGACAATATACCTGCATTTTTCCAGGGGTGGCTTCCTTCTTCTTCTCTCCAGCAACTGCAATTGTTGCAAAGTACTGGATGACACGCTTGGTGTTCACAGTCTTTCCAGCACCAGATTCTCCACTAGGTATAGAAACATAGAGTTAGAATAATTCAGATATTTGATATTTCATGTTGATATCAAAGAAAATCATCAGATATGAAACTTACGTGATCAGGACAGACTGGTTCTCCCTATCTGTGAAAGATACGCAAGAAAAATGTTTTATAGGTGTGTACCAAAAACCACTTACACTGATAACTGCAAAATTTTCATGTCAAGGACATACCAGTAAGCATGTTTTGATAGGCGTTGTCAGAGACAGAGAAGATGTGGGGTGGAGCCTCCATACGCTTTTTGCCTCTGTAAGCAGCAACAACCTCAGCATCGTACACTGGGAGCCACTTGTAGGGGTTCACAGTAGCACAGAACAGCCCAGAGTAGGTCTGATGGGAATCAGAGAGATATGACCATTTACTCTTTGCTATCTATGGGTACTTGAGGAATATTGTTCTTAACTCATTAGGCAGATGTCTTACGTAGATCATCCATGCTGCATAACGCTCTTTGAGGTTATACAGCACAGAGCCTTCATTGAGATGGGTCATCATGGCCATGTCCTCAATTTTGTCATACTTGGGAGGGTTCAATGGGGTGACGTCCTCCTCCTTAACGGTCCTCTCCTGAAACAGGACAGTACTCACAGTGAGATTTGATCATTTCTGATTCCCAATTGACTACTAAGGATAAGGATAAGATACTGACCTCCTGAGTGTCGTTGACTTTGACAGTGACTTTGCCACCATCTTTCTTGATGATTGTACCCTTCAAGTACAGCTCTTTGGCATCAGCCACAAAGCAGGCATTCTTTGCATCAAAGGGTCTGCTTTGAGCCTCAATCCTCTCCTTTTCTGGCTTACGGAGGTAAACGGCAGCCTTGCCATAAACGGCCATCTCTGCGTCCGTACTCATGGTGGCAGTTTACTTCTGTGTGGTAAATCCAAATTAAGTTTAACAATTAGACTTATGTCTCTACTTAATGTGACTGACTCTCACTTTATCACTCAATACAGTTCATGAAAACAGTGAATACATCCACCTCAAAACCCTATCCATGTATCATCAGAGATGACCTTCAAGATACCAGACTAGCTCATTTTTAGCACCATTTAGACTGAGCTGTTATAAGGCTGCTCTCATAAGCTACTATAACTGAGTTTGGTCTACAAGGGATAAAGATCAACCAGGAACATTGGATTAGTTGCAGTACATCTTTAAAACATGCATAAAACAAAATAATGTAGTCCATACCTGACCCTTTCTCTCAGCCAAAAGTATTGTATTTTCCACAATCCTGTTGAAAGCATGTTGTATTGGATTATATCCATTATTTTCATGAACCTTACTTATTCCATGGGTATTATACTGCAAATGTCTCAAATACTGCACAAATCATATTGATATATTGATATAAAAGTATCTCACCAGAAGCAGGAGTTTCACTGGTCTCACCTCTTCTACCATACACACAGACACCTCTGGGGCTTCTTATATTGGACTTGTTCTGCTTGCAAAGCAGAAGTTATATATGGATAACATGCCAAATGAGGTTAAAATGACGGTCAGTATACCAAGGATTTGAAACACTTGTTGCTGGCACACTTGGGTCCATCTGTCTTTCCACGACGTATTTAAATCTATGATTAAATGTCACCTTCATCTTGCTCTTTACACACATCTTCTTCTATTTCATGGTATCTAGTAAAGATGCCAGCATCTATATTGAGGAACTTAAACACTGGCCTCATAGACTTTATATGTTAATAAAAATAGATATGTTAATAAAATAGTATAACTCGATTACTTTATAATAATTTTGTAAGGAATATAAACAGTGAGATAACTGGATAACAGGATCACACTCCTTATATGGACACAAGGTGAGGCGACACTACCGTTTGCAGGTTCACGTAACATATTGAAATTGACAAAAGCAATATTCTCATGTCAAATTCTCAGAATGTAACCTTTATATTGCTTTTATTTTGTTTTGTGGTTGTAGATTTTCAAAATCATGGAAAAACCAAGGGAGGGCATTTTTCAGAATAGAAACTCCTAGTGAGTATGTCCACTGAAATTACTCTCAATGGCAGGTTATATGCGTTCTTCAGCACCGGACTGCCTGCGCTGCGGCATCAATCTGACCATGCAATACTTCACTTGAAAGCATGAAATCTCACGATTCTATGCATGTAAAACATTTTATGATCACTGTCGTATTTGTAACAAGAGTGTTAACAAAACAGGTTAACTCACAATGGTGACTCCTTACCTTCTGTTTATTCTAGAAGTCTGAAGACAAAACAAATCATGAAAGTCTCAAAATCACGGCAGGGGTCCATCAAAGCTAATATCAGCAATTATCGGGAGCCAATAATGGGAATTCGAGGGACCGGAGCACAGTGCAGTAAACTTTGTATGATCTCATATACCATATGCTACAATCGGCTTTTGATGCAGTAAATACGTAAAAATACACACATCAGAAAAATCATTATCAGCTCCACAAAATTGTGGGAGAGGTAAGAGGTAACAGTGCCCTTCACCCACTCTTTAGCTAGCTTCATGCCCGCAGTTTTCTCGGGACCCCTGTTGATTTCTGGATCAGCTTGAGCGAACTTGATCGGACACCTTGATGAGATTCACTCTGGAGCTGGTCTAGTAGTTGAGCTGAGAGAAGAGCTTGGAGCCAGGTTCAAATTTGGTTACAGGACAGGCTACATGACGGTTGAATTGAGTTTCTTGAATTTGCCCACCCACCAGGGTTTCTTGTATTTTGTCTGCCCGCCCGCCAAAGAAAAGAGAGTTTATATAGTTTATTATATATATGTGAGGCAAGGAGATGTTTCCCTCATTTGCATGTCACAGATTTACAACCTGAGAGCAAAATCTCCTAAAACTGCATTTACAGCTCAGAAAACATCACATCACTTGATCACATGTGAATGTGAAAGTAACATCTTTGATCACCTCAGAAAAAAGAGAGAGTACAAGAGAATACACAGTACATCATCTGCCACAGAATGTGAACTTCACACATTATATTACATTCCAGAGTTCTTCTTCTTTTGTTCTCTTGCTTTCTGTCTCTCTTGGAATGCAAAGGGTCTGTAAATCTCCACCGGCCCTTGTCACAGGTCCATCTCCTTATGGTACCCAAGCTGGCTGGTCGAACCTGGGGAGTGTCAATATTGACAGTTTTATGGGGGAAACTCACTCCTCGCTAGAGTGAGGATGCCTTAGGTTCCTAGAGGGCACAGAAAGGCCATGGGAAGGAATGCTGTGAAGACCTTCAGACGTTAATGTGTATTCTGGGGGGAGAGATTTGATGTCTCTTACATACACTACATGTGGTTCTCTCTTGCATGTGAGTAGTAATACCTTTTGCGTCCTAGTCATCCTAGTGGCACTTCTGTGTTATTTTTTGCCTACCCTGCCCTAAGTTGTTACACTCCCTAGGCTCCCCAGTCTAGTTGTATTCTGTATTCAATGACCGTATTCAATCAGGAATATGGAAACTAACTGGATGACTAATGTTTTAGTTGTCTATCTGACCATTGGGTCACTATTTTTTCGGGTTTGGAAGCCTCGCCACTGGCGGAGTCGCCTCTGCTCCCTGAAGATAAGCCTGATATCTTGGAGGAGCTGAGGAGACGACGCCGAGAGAACAAAGCAGAGGAAATACAAGCCTTTCCTCCCCTCCATCAGCATGGGGAATGTGAGGTCTCTGGAAACAACATGGAGGAGCTTGAGGCACTAGCTAAGAGCCTGAGGGAATATCGGGTGTGCAGTGTTATGTGTTTCACTGAGACAAGGCTGCAGGATCATATCCCCAACTTGAACGCTAGCATCGATGGCTTGCAGACTGTATGGGCAGACAGAGACACCACAGCAAGGGGTAAGTGGAAAGGGTGGGACTTGCTGTGCTCGTAAACAACACATGGTGTCATCCTGGACATATTAATGGTCTAATGAGGCCTTACAGGGTTGTTTTGAGGCAACAGACTGGGATGTGTTCTGTGAGTCACATGGGGATGACAGTGATGGACTCACTGACTGCATAACAAACTATATACATTTTGGTGTGGATTACAGCGTGCCCCCACAGAAGTGGGCCTTCAGAGAGGGAGACAGGGACAAGGTTAAAAGTGTCTACTTCAACTCTCTTTATTCTTGCCTTAGTCAGAATTCCCTCTCTGATCTCCAGCTTGTACTAAACACAACAGCCAGGACTTTTACTGGTACCAAGAGACAAGCTCATTTAAGCCCTATTTTAGCATCTTTAGACTGGTTACCCGTTAGTTTTTGAATTGGTTTTTAGATTTGAATAGATAGATGGCTCTTTATTGTCCCTGAGGGGACATTGCAGTTATGCAGCAGAACAAAGCAAGAGAGAGGCACACATCACTATACAATAAACATAAAGGTTGTGTAAAAAAAAAATCCAAAAAATATACAGAAAATATACAAAAATGATCACTTTTAAGGCATGAATGGGTCTGGCCCCAAGCTATATTGCAGAACTTGTATCTCAATATGAGCCGGTTCGCAGCCTGAGGTAGATCCCTATAGGCTGTCCCCAAGTCCAGATAACTAGAGGTGATCGGGCTTTATCGATCATGGCTCCCAGACTCTGGAACGAACTGCCTGAGGAGCTCAAACAGGCCAAATCAGTATCTTCTTTTAAATCACTTCTTAAAACTCACTTCTACAAACTACAGGGTTTCTGCAGGTTTCAGCAAGTTCAATTTAAGACTTTTTAAGACCTTTTTAATGCCACTAAGAATGCAATTTAAGACCATTTTGCGACAAAAATGAATGCAAAAAAAACAAACAGTAGTATTTGACAGCTGTTTTATGTTTTTCACTCTGCATATGCAATTCCAAAGCTTTGATTCCCATTGTGCCTAATTTGAAGGTTCAAATGAAGCAGTGGGCTTTGTGCTCATTTGACTCCACTGGCTTCAACCAAGTAGCAAACTTGCTGCTGTCCATCCATGTGTGGCTGAATTTGCACTTCCCCATAGTAGTTGGCCATAGCAGCCATAAAGAAATAATGGTGCAATCCATCGTACTCAATACACAATATATATATATATATAAATATAATACAATATAGCTGGTGCACACCGTGAACAGCAAACACAATTCCCTTTGCATCAATTTTTACTTCGTATGTCATTTTTTTACATGAAAACATGTTGAAACAACTTTGTAGTTTACATTTGTAACATAATTCGGTTGATTTGTGCTCAACATTACGAGATAGAAGTCTTTACTAGCATGCGGTACTAGCCTACTAACGTTAACGTTACTTTACTAGTTCACTGATATGCGCCGTTTCTCTTCACTAATGGCCCTGTAGCAGTTGATGTAGGTCCTCTTTAGATGCTTGTGAAATTCAGAGGCTTACCATACAAACATGAGTTTGCTGCGAGCGTCCATGTTTTCCCGAGCAGAAGCACTGGAACACATTTAGATTGGAAGTCGGGAATAGCGACTCGGAACTGTCGACTTCCGACTTGCAATGGATTGCGGCATAAATTGCTTTTTTGAAAGGACTGTGCCTGTGATTTGGCAAGGCAGAGGTGCTAAAGCAGCGAGCTAAACAGTCTCTGGCTGAGGTAAAGTGAACTCAGATCGGTGCTGCTCTACTGCCAAAAAACAAATCTGTTCCTTCAACCATTGAAGTCACGTAAATCACTATACATTTTGCATCAAAGGCAACATACTAAAGTAACTTAGTCGACATCACCGGTCACATTTTAAAGACCTCTGAAAATTATATTTAACACTTTACAACAAAAAAGACAATTTAAGACCCTTTGAGGCCTTGAATTTAGATAATTGAATTTAAGACCTTTTAAGACTTTTTAAGGACCTGTGGAAACCCTGAACTAGCGTTCATATAAATCTACTCCCTCTCCATGTATTACATTTTTTAAATTTATTTTTCACTTGTAAGTATGGCCTGTATATCTTTATGCATGTACATATACAGTATATGCATATCTATATGTGTGTTTATGTATGTTCATGTGTGTATTATGTATAGATGTGAATGTGTGCATGTATTTAGACTTACTTGCATAGTTACTTGCACTGGCTTCAAGTTAAAACATGCAGTGTTTAACCTACTTTAACGTTTAAATGTTATTCCTACAAATGAATGGATGGTGGAAATGTTAACCATGGCTTGTCAGTACAACAATGTATTTTTAGTTGCAAAATACATGAACTAAATATAGTTCTCATTAGGCATGTTATCAATTAGAGTTAAGATAAACAGGTAACAGTTGTCATTTCTTCAACAGCGTAGTCACTACCGTAACACTATTTTTTTTAATTGAATAAGCTACGTTGTCAATTACAATACTTTTATGTGAAAGTAGGTATACATATGCTTCAATCAGTCAATTAATATGAAACTGCTATAATACATTTGTGTATTTCACAAAGATAACATGGTAGTTTTGATTCATATTCATAAATACAATTTGAAATTTGATTACATATTAACTCTTAATTACTATAATTTGCAATTAATCTAGATATCTAGATATTCAATGTAACAATCAAGATGATTTTTACTCATTTAATCTCAGCTTTTCTCTGTTATTAAAAAATGATTAACATTTTGGACCCCAATCAAAGCACTGTGAACCTTAAGTATGTTTTAAAGGCTGAACAGCCTAGACCACTTCACCACTCCTCTCTGGTGGGTGGGGCGGGGCCCTGAGATGATGATCCTCTCCCGTGACGTAACCAGTGATTGGAAATCTGCTTTCAAAATCTCTGACTGGTGTACATGTGTGGTGATAGTGTCCCGCTTGAAGTAGTTGGCCAGGATGTTGGGGACCCTATGATGTAAGTCCCTTGGCCCCTCCAGGATTCACCATGGTTGAACCCATGGAGGGGGTTTTATCTCAGATGAAGGAGGTAGGTGGACATCATGGCCCATTGAGCTGCCAATCCTCAATGTGGAGGGGTCAGGTATGGAGAGAGTATGGTCCAGGTGGGAGGAGGTAAGGGGATTGGCTGTGAGGCCTGGCCCTCATCCAGGGCTAGTGTGTCAAACCAGTCTGCAGACTTCCCACTCCAAGTCAAATGTAAAATTCCCTGACTTTTCCATGACTTTCCATGACTAAAAAGTTGAATTTCCATGACCTATAAACGTAACATGACATGAAAAAAATCATTTCAAACACACTTTAGATTAGGGATCTCAGACTCTGGTCCTGCAGAGCCAGCCCTGCAGTCCAACCTTCCACCTGTTATCACTAACAAGTTACCTTAGGTGAGTTTTTTCAAGAGGTGTGTGCATGCTGGTACAAATACCTGCACTGTGGCCCTCAAGGATCAGTCTGCAGATGTCAAGAGTCCAAGACCCATGCTTAAGGGACAGAAAAGACTTCTGAGTCCAGGGCCTTCACTGGTGTTAAACAGAGCCCGGCTGCACTGGGCAGGAATGATGTGATGGGCACTTCGGGTCGCGGCAGATGAGGTTCTAGACTTCATGCAGTCTAGTGTGTTTCACACTCTTTGAAACACACAGACTGCGGCTGTGAAGGGCTTCCCTCTCCCATATTTGATAGATCTATAGTTGGAGCACAAACTTTACATTTATCGTGTCTGTTGTCTACTCCTGACACCCAGTCCTTGTAAATATCATCTTGTAATCAAAGCTCCTGAAATTTACATTTCCCTGTCATGTTTGCAGACTTTGACACCATTTTTAAGCATGGGATTCATTTTCAAGCTCTATCAATTCGACAGCCAGTGAGTTGCTGAGTGGATAGCTAAATGGGCGCCAAAATGACTTGTGTAACCATAACAACTGCCAAAGCAATTGTCACTCAGCGCGTGGGACAATCGGACTACAAAAAACAAATAAATATTACAATATAATACAATATTATTAAAATATTATATTTTGTTTGTACACACTACAAACATCATACCATATGTTTGTACACAGCAAAGCACTTGTGACTGCAGACAACAGGAAGGCAAAACTGTGAGGATCACCATTTCTGATTTTCTGAATTTGGCGGCTGTCAGAATATGTGACCTGGGTATATTTATGTAAAATATGGGCTAACACTAAACAAAATCTGTCACGGTGAAACATCATACATTTGTACACAGCAAAGCACTTGTGATTGAGTATATAGTTGAAAGACTGGAGGCTTGGACACAGTGAAGGGCTAGTGTAGTTGTCTCCCAGAGCACCCAGATGCAGCTGCAGGCAGGAGTTAATGAGAAGGCTGGAGTGTGTGTGTGTTTGATGAATTCAAGTGCCAGGATTAGCATATAATCAGTTGAATGTATCCATGAAAAGTATTTTATATCATATATGCAGCAATTAAATGCACTAGAACATTGGATTTTAGTTTTTTCTTATATTACATGTCAGGATATTACATTATTCATATAAAAAATAATTGCTAACTGATATTAGTGCCACCAGAAATCGATTTACATTTACTTGGAATTATAATGCTCAAATTGAGTAATTGAATTCCAAAATTTAATTTGAATTGCATAATTTGAATTTGTATGTCAGTCTAGTTATGAGTAAAAATTCAATGCACAATATGTTTTCAAGTTCTTACAAATTAAATTGGGAAAGTAAACAAATACAGCTTCAATCAAACTCTTTTTCAGCCAGTCAGCAGTGCCTAGTCTGCTGGAAGCACACACATACACTCACGCTTGAAAAATGACTCAACCTCTCAGCTAACGTTAGCTACTAAATGCTCATGTTTGCCAGTTGTCACACTTGTCAATGGACATTAAATGTCTCCCCTGTTGTTTAATACATTAGGTTTAGTTATGTTAGTGTGGCAGGGGGTGTGGTTGAGGCGTTGGCTTGGATGCAGGAGAGAATCAGGGAATCTGGTTTACCCTGCATCTAACACCAGCCAACTAAGGTTAATTGGACAACTGCAGCCAGTGAGTGCGGATTAATGTATCGTGTCTGTGTGTCACAACCCCATGGTAGGAAGCTTGTACCGTAGTGGTGGCCGGTACAGAGGAACAGAGACAGGATACAGTGAGGGTGTTGGAAATTTGTGCACATTAAGCCAATATGCATGCAGTCAACTGCGCCTTAAACCCCAGGCAGACCAAATGTGCGGACAAACTTAACTTTTATGCGCTCCTGTTCATTGGCAGTAAATGGAAAACCAATGTGTCTCAGGGACAAGATATGTAGAATGGGCACGCTCAGCGATGGCTGGGATATACCTGACCTGTCACAGAGTTCCATCTGGAATGTCCCTGTAAGGAAGAATCTTAGCGTGGAGAGTACTTGTACAGGTACTGTGAAAGTAAATTAGCGCAGAGTGCTAGTATTTATCATTTATTAGTTATTATTTTGTGTCTGTTGTATTGATACTATGTTGTAACCTGTGACAGACATGTGACATGTGTGCAACAAACATGTACCTAAGTATAGCACAACCAGCCAGTGAGGCCTTTCAAGGAAGTCAGAAATCTGATCTTGACCAGTCCACTACTGTATGAAGATAGTCCATAGGATGAACCATATGGTCTTAGCATGGAGAACCAATCATGAGAGACTTCTTTCTTTCCAAAGAAACTATAAAGATGAGTTGACTTTCAGAGAGAGAGAGCATAGAGAGATATTGACTTTCTGTGGGACCTGTGACATGGTCTTTCTCTATCCAATATAGCTGTATACAATATATTTGTGTGCTTCAACCTATCAGTGTTTTGTGTATCATTTCAAGAATTCTGAGTGCTTACAGGCAATTTTTCCACGACATTACGGGTATGGCATGGTTACAGCGCGTCGTCTTCTCCAAAGCAGGGGCCAAATCACTACACAAATCTAACAAAACATTTCTTTAGAGACAAATGCAATTTAGGAGCCATTCATCATGATCAAAAAGTCATTGTGCTCTCTGAACACTCTACTATTCTACACAAACAACGTACAGCGTCTTAGAGGAGTGGCAACACCACAACCGTGGTTGAATTATTGTTTTCACATTTGGCACTCAATTTATGGCACATCACATCCTGTTTTTAATTTGAAACACCTTGGGTTTGGCTATTAATCCCTCAAGCCTTTCATTCATAATTTGTACCAATTAGGTTCTTCATGAAGCAAACATGGTTTTCTTCATACTTCAGATGAAATTTGATCATATGACCATTTTATAAACCAACAAGAGGTTAGTACAGGTGGTTGGTGCACTTACCATGCATTCATTATTTGGAATTGATCCCTTCACTAGGGAGGAAGGCAGAGAGTGCAGAGCAGTCATTTGCAGAGCGGTTCCCAGATATGACACTGTTGTTTGACAATGCTGTGAACTATAATGACAGACCTTTTCAAGAAGCAGTGATGGGTCTTCTTGATGTTTCTCGGAGATATATAAAAATTAAGCACAATTGAGATGAGAGAGAAAGTAGATACCATCTACTGATTGAACTAAATGGAAAGCACAGGCTACATTAGTAGTTCTCATTTCCAAAATGGATTTATTGTACATTTCCACTTAAAGCATGTTCATCACACTCTTGAAGAAAATTATTTAAAAGATCTAACATTAAACCATTAAGACAAATCTCTGAACCCTTTTATTACTATACTGTATGTTTAGACTTACTTATGCAGGAGACATCATTATGTTCAAGTTAGTGCATGCATTTTATGAAGTACAACTGGAAAATGTTTCTTTCCATGTTTCTATGCATTTCAAAGCAGTAGTGGGTGCAAGACCTGTTTTAAATACAATCTTTGTCCTTTGTGTGTGAAATATTTGTAGGCCCTAAACGATTTAGATTTTAGCTCCAGTTCTACTCAAGCACACCTGAACCAATTAGAGCAGGGGTGGGCAATCATGCAACGTGTTTGGTTGGAGTGAAAACCTGCATACTCTCGGGCCCCCATGGCACATGATTGCCCACCCCTGAATTTGAGGCTTTACGTGTTCATGATATCTTAATTGGTTCAGGTGTGTCTGAGTATAGCTGGAGCTAAAACCTCCAGGACAGGGGGTCCTTGAGGACTGGCTTGAGAACCACTGGCTTACATCAATGACAGTAATTAGTTTGCACAGCTGCCCACCCGTCAGTGAGCTGTCGCAACTATGCCTGCGCAGTCAAAGCTCTGGGTTACGAAACCTCCGGAGCACGAGGCTTATGTAACAGAATAAACTACTTTCTGTTACACCAACGTAAACCTACTTATCACAACACAAGAGACATTCAACACTAAACATAGTCCCAAATATTACTGTAGTAGGAGATAAGATGAACTTGGACTATTATCTAAGGCTACCAACCTGGCAAGACATACACAACCATGAACAGTGTAAACAACATTAAACGTTCTCCTCTCCACAACATATCTTCTACTCAATCTGCAGCTTTAGGGATGACTAAGGCCAACACGACTAATTGGTAGACTGAACCCTGATTGGCTAAAGGTCCAGGTAGAGTGAGGTGCAGTCCAAGTGCGGAGAGAGAATAGGGGAAAAAGTCACGTGGGGCCTTTTCCACAGCATGTAAACTAGGAGTTAAGCTATAGTTTGGCGGCTTGGTCTGCAGTTACATTTTAGATTAGATTAGATACATTTTAGAAGTAAACTTTCTGAACTACATATATAATCTGTGACAACAAAAGCCCCTCTCATTACAGCAGACCCTTCTTATCCCCTAAAGAATTCCTTTAAGTTACTCCCCTCAGGACGCTGTTTTAAGGTACCCCTTGCAAAAAAGAACATCTTTAAAAATTTGTATACTGTGTCAAGGTGATTTCACAGTTTTTACAGCAATTTTATGCCAAAATTATGCCATTCCAATTACATTTTTGAATTCAGTTTTTAAATTTGAGCATAACAAATTAAAATGAAGGCAATTCAATTACTGGTAGTGCTAAAACAGGATAAAAAGGAGCCAAAGCACTTAATGCAGTAGCCAGCCATTTAATTTGTAATCATAGAATTTTTTTCAGTGGCTATCTGTGATTTTACTAATGATCTGAATACACTTGCTATTTTTAAGTCAATAATGATCTAAATCTGGAGATTTGTGCCTGAACAATGATGAGAATCATTTGGTTTGTCTTGTGATAAAAGAATGAGCTGAAAATATAACACACAACAAAGTTTCTTAATTATATTTATTGAAAGTTAAAGAACACCTTTCACATTTTCATCATATTATATGATGACAGATTATCAGCCGTGGTATGTTTTACTCAGCTGCCTCTTTTCCCTGTAAAACAGAGAAAACAGTTTGAGGTTTAATTCAAGCAAATTACAATGCTATTTTTTACCAATTAGTTTTAAATTAATTATCTTTACTATGGTATCGACTGATGTACAAAATTATGTTTTTTATTGTAATTTGTTTTGTTTTCTATTTTAGTAGAGCCCTACTTACCTTGCCAGAGTCACGGCTCTTAGCTCTCAGCTTGTTGACTTGGGACTCTGCAACGTCAGCACGCTCCTCAGCCTCCTCTAGCTCATGCTGAACCTTTCTGCTCTTGGACAGATGCACATTGGCTTGCTCCTCCTGGAATGGCATAGTGGTATTTACCATTTAAATCTCTGAAAAGACCTTAGGTCTAGTTTGTTCAGTATAACGATGATATAGAATCTAATAGTTACAAGTACAAATTCAAAAGTCAGTTATCTTGCTCTTACCGCTTCCTCAGCCTGCCTCTTGTAGGACTTCACTTTGAGCTGCAGCTTGTCTACCAGATCCTGTAGCCTGGTGACATTTTTCTTGTCCTCTTCAGTCTATGATAACAAGTAAATATGTACCTATAAGACCCTCAATGATATCAATATATTTGATTGATTAAAATGCTTCAGTTTTCAGTGGGACTGTACCTGGTAGGTAAGTTCCTTCACCCTCCTCTCATATTTACGGACACCCTTAACAGCATCTGCTCCACGTCTCTGCTCAGCCTCAATCTCTCCCTCCAGCTCACGCACCTTCAGAAAGGAATCAGGCATTAAGATCCCAATTTATTCTGTAATGGTTCTACATCAGTTCAACCATGCATATGAAAACATATTTGGTTTATTATTTTCTCTTACCCTAGACTCCAGTTTCTGGAGCTGCTTCTTGCCGCCCTTCATGGCCAGGTTCTCAGCCTCATCCAGGCGGTGCTGCAGGTCCTTGACACTGACTTCCAGGTTCTTCTTCATCCTCTCCAGGTGAGAACTAGTGTCCTGCTCCTTCTTCAGCTCCTCAGCCATCATGGCAGCCTAGAAATTATAACAATTATTGTTTGTTTCAAAGGTCATACACAAAATCAAGTTATCTATTATGATGAAGAAAGTAACAAATTAAATTTAAACCTACATCAGTGATGGCTTTCTTGGCCTTCTCTTCTGCGTTTCTTGCTTCCTGAACAGTGTCATCTACTTCACTCTGGACGTGGATCAGGTCAGCTTCAAGCTTTTTCTTTGTGTTCAGAAGGCTTGTATTCTAAAAGGAAAACATTGACTTTAATGATGCAAACACATTATTTAAAAGGAATACATTTTAAAATTGGTGAAGAAATAATGTTGGTTATTTACCTGAGAATGCAGCAGGGTAACACGTTCACTAGCATCCACCAGCTCCTGCTCAGCCACTTTGCGGCCTCTCTCTGTCTGTTCCAGAGCAGCCCTCAGCTCCTCAATTTCAGCCAGCATCAGACCATTTCTACGGTCCACCATGGCAGCCTGCTCTTTTAGGTCTTCCTGTGATCTGAGCGCATCATCAAGGTGCACTTGGGCATCCTGATATTAAAAGATTGAATTGGTAATTGGATGTTGAATTGGTATAAAAAAACAAAAACAAAGTGTTGCTACACCGACAGTAGTGTGTACAAACGTTATGTGATGTACCTTCAGTTGTCCCTGGACATTCCTCAGCTGCTTTTGAGCCTCAGAAGCCTGGCGGTTGGCATGACTCAGCTGAACCTCCATCTCGTTCAGGTCTCCCTCCATCTTCTTCTTGATTCTCATGGCATCATTCCTGCTCCTGACCTCAGAGTCCAGAGTGGTCTGCATGGAGTCAATCACCCTCTGGCTGTTCCTCTTGATCTGCTCCATCTCCTCATCCTTCTCTGCCAACTTCCTGTCAACCTCACCCTTAACCTGGTTGAGCTCCAGCTGAACACGCAGAATCTTGGACTCTTCATGTTCCAAAGTTCCCTAATGATGACAAAAATTTTAATTTACAGCCATTTTACCTTTTGAATGTCATATTGGTTATCTGTACAATGTTTGCTAACCTGTATAAAAAAGGTCCTGTACAAACTAAAATACACAGATACAATGTTAAACTGTCCAGAAGAAATTGTACCTCAGCTTCCTCAAGGGCTGTCTGGATCTCAGACTTCTCTGTCTCGGCCTGCTTCTTGGACTTCTCCAGCTCATGGATATTCTTTCCAGTCTCTCCAATCTGTTCAGTCAGGTCTGAGATCTCCTCTGCAGGGTTGCATGAGTTTAAAATTGTTATACCTCGAGATAAATTCATTTAAATGAAAATAAACAAGTATTGAATTAAAACCAACTGCTCCTGTTGACATTAAATGGCAATAACTCACGTTGCAGGTTCTTGTTCTCACGCTTCATGGTCTCCAGCTGATCCAGAGCTTCCTCATAGGAGTTCTTCATCTTGAATAGCTCAGTGCTGAGAGAGCGAGCCTCTTTCTGAGCTCCCTCAAGCTCTGCCTGACCCTCCTCATACTTTTGTTTCCACTCTGCCAAGACCTGAAAAGAGCATAATTCAGACAATTTGCTAAACTTCACATTGATTATCATTACAACAAATCATTATTCCTGACTTCTTTACTATGACACTAGCACACAAGGAAAAAATACTACCTTGTCAAAGTTCCTCTGCTTCTTGTCAAGGCTGGCAGCCAGCCCATTGGCCCTCTCCACATCAATCATCAGGTCCTCCACCTCACCCTGGAGTCTCTGTTTGGTCTTCTCCAAAGAGGCACACTTGGAATTGACAGCCTCAATCTGTTCCTCAGCCTCCTGAAGGCGTTGAGCCAGCTTTTTCCTGATGGATATATGGCATGTGTTGATCATTGAAAACAGAGAAGTTGAGAACATTTTTTCACTATTTAAAGTAGATTGCACAGATTGGGAGGCCTTATGGGATGAGAACCTGGGGACAGACATGGTCATTAAAAATGTGTTTTAAAGGTTTAGGCTATTCTTATATCAAAACAAAAAATATGTATGTATGCATAAGTGAGCATATCTGAATATGTGTCTCTTCAAGAAACACTACCCTGGCCCTTCCTCTTAGCTTCTTTGTCTTCACTTATTTGTCTCATTTGTTTAATTGAAAAGTAGGTAGCTAACTTATTGCACTTTTACCTCAGCACTGGTTATGCTCTTACTTGCTTGTTTAGGAAGGAAATGCACTTGCGATTTCTGGTGACTAGTAGTTCTCTTGCCTACCTATGTTGAATGCACTTATTGTAAGTTGCTTTGGATGAAAGCGTCCGCTAAATACCTGTGATGTAATGTCATGTGTACATGTATTTATTGAGCATGTATGTATATTGTGTGTATACATATGTATGTATATGTAGATGCTTGTGCATATTTGAATAACATCTTGCCAAGAAAAAATTATAACAATACTTGTTCACAGAAGCTGGTATAACACTCCAATTCTGAATTAAGCTGAGGTGCCTGTTGGTTAAAGCACATACTATGTAACTACCATCCTGTGTTTGAATCTGACCTGGGATCTTTGTAGCATGTGATCCCCCTTGTTCTCCCTCAACCTTTCCTGGTTCTCTCCACCTTCAACTATCTAATAAAAAAATCAGAATTGAGCCACCACTGTGGTATTGGATTTTACTCACTTGGCCTCCTCAAGCTCCTCAGTGCGCTGGATAGCATCGGTTTCATACTTGGACCTCCACTGGGCCACCTCACTGTTGGCCTTGGACAGTCCACGTTGTAGCTCAGCCTTGGCCTCCTGCTCCTCCTCAAACTGCTCCCTCAGAAGATCACAGTCATGGCGGGCTGATTGAACTCCATGAGCAAGAGCATTCTTGGCCTGTCAAAGTACAGTTCAGTAAGTGTTGAGAATTGTTAAATTACCAAAAAGAATGAATAATTAATCTTAATTTCTTACCTTAACCTCCTCTTCAATTTGTCTCTTCAGCTCCTCAATCTGCTGTGTGAAGGCCTGCTTGCCTCTGGTTAGCTGAGAGACAAGAGCTTCTTTCTCCTCAATCTGACGGACAAACTCACCTTGTGTCAAATGGGACAAAATGTATTAATTTTGCTTTTCAATTTACACACAATAGAGCACCCTGGTTATGGTCAAACTTACCATTTTCTGTCAGGAGACGTGCCCTCTGTGCACTGATGTCATTCATTTGACGGATATTTTCATCATTCTTGGTCTTAATTTCACTGAATTGATCTTCAAGAGTACGACACATCTTCTCCAGGTTTCCCTAATGATGAAAAGATCAAATTTGTAAAACCATGCATATTTTATCAGCATCTATTCTATTGTCGGGTATGAAATATATATACATATATATATATATATATATGTATATATATAATTTTATTTTTTTACTAAAAATGTGAAAAAGTGAATGTAGATATTGTGTACCTTTGATTTAGCCACAGCCTCCATGTTGCTGGAAAGGTCATCAATCTCCATCTTATATTCACTCTTCTCCTTCTCAAGCTTCTGCTTGACACGCTGGAGGTTGTCAATCTGCTCTCCCAGCTCTGCAACGCTGTCAGCCTGCTTCTTGCGGAGAGCAGCAGCAGTGGCTTCATGCTGCAGGGTGGACTCCTCAAGGTCTCGGCGCAACTTCTGGAATTCAGCTTCACGCTTCTTGTTCATCTCAATCTGAGCAGCAGTGGCTCCACCAGCCTCCTCAAGTCTCTCACTGATCTCTTCAAGTTCCCTGGCGAGGTCAGCTCTTTGCTTTTCAACCTTGGCACGAGCAGCACGCTCAGCCTCAATCTCTTCCTCCAGTTCCTCAATACGGGCCTATTGAAAATGAAAATGCAGGTATTCCGAAAATTTTATATTTTGAATAAAACATTTGAAAATACATCATTGTTATGCAGTAATTGTTTCACCTGAAGCTCCTTAATTTTCTTCTGAAGCTGAGCACCCAAGGACTGCTCATCCTCAATCTTGCTAAGAAACTGGCTGATTTCAAAGTCCTTCCTGTGAAAATTGTAGACAAACAGAATAGAAACATCTCATTAACAGGTGATGTCCATATTTTCAACCATACATGCTGGTACGATGCTGTTCAACGCAAAAGATTACTTCTTGATCTTCTCGTCAGACTGCTGCTTGTCATTCTCAAAGTCCATGATGGATTCCTGGGCCAGCTTCAGATCACCCTCAAGCTTCCTCTTTGATCTCTCAAGGTCCATGCGGAGCTTCTTCTCTTGCTCCAGAGAACCTTCAAGCTACACATACAATACATGTTTGTACTTAGCAAGCAAAGGACAGCATATCTGTTTGATTACTTTTATTGACTTCATGAACTCACATCGTCAACTTGCTGCTCAAGCTTGGTCTTGGCCTTGGTCAGAGTGTTGACTTTGTCTTCCTCTGCCTGCAGGTCATCAAGAGTCTGCTGATGTGCCTCTTGAAGGGCTTTCTTCTCCTTGGTTAGCTTAGCAATGCTTTCATCCTGAGAGGCCATCTCCTCAGTCAGGTTCTTCGCCTAAATATGCAAAGCAAAATATGTAAAAAAAACTAATACACATGTAAAAATATGTATAAAATGACTGAACCAGTGAATTTTCATGAACCTTGTTCTCAGTGGCATGTTTCTCCTTCTCCACTTTGGCCAAGGTAAGCTCCAGGTCATCAATATCCTTCTTGAGCTCAGAGCATTCATCCTCCAGTTTCCTCTTCTTGGCAGTCAGCTCAGCATTCATTTCCTCCTCATCCTCCAGTCTCTCTCCTGTCTCTTTGAGTTTGGCCTCCATCTGGATCTTATTCTTGATAAGTCCCTCACATCTCTCCTCAGCATCTGACAGATTCTCTGATTCCTAATTCACAGTGAACAAAAGGAAGTAAACATGTCAATCTTTTCTGGAGATGAAAAGACACAAAAAACAAACCTGTCCATTGAAGTCTACTTACAGATGCAACGTGCAGCTGCAGATCATTCTTCTCCTGCAGCAGAGACACCATCTTCTCCTCCAGTTCCTTCTTCTTGGCCAAGGCAGTTGCCAGATCTGTTTTCATCTTGTCATAGTTCTCCTTCATCTGGGACAGCTCCTTCTCAGTTTCAGCACTCTTCAGAAGAGGCTTGATCTTGTAATACACCTTCATCCATGGCCAGTGTTTGACATTCATGAATGAGCGGACGTTGTACTGGATAGTATATATGGCTTCCCTATGTAAAAAAAAAAGTTGCAGTTATCGACAAAGTAGTTCCTATTTGGATTGTACATGACATAAATCTGTTTTCAGAATTGAATGTTTTCAACTTGCCTCCTCGCCATCATCTTCACAAACTCCTTTCTCATGACGTAACCACGGCAGAGAGCCTGAGTCATGGTGACCAGAGTAGCAAGCTTCTCATCTCGCATCTCCTCAAGCAGACCCAGCAGACCAGCTTTGAAGAATACCTGTATAGGAACACAAATTGGCCATTATTGTAAATTGATTTTGATACATCAAGGTATACAAAGAAGATAAACCTGCAAATTCAAGCACTTTATCAGTCCAGTTCATGAAGTCAGGCTCCAACAGAAAAGAATGGCCCATCTGCCTCCACTTAGCCACTGTAGATTCATTGTATTTACCCCAATGAAATTTGGGAGCCAAATGCACACAGCTCCGAAACTGCAGTGAGCGAGCTAGTGCCTCGGCTATCGCTACAGAAAGCTGGATTTTTACATATTGCAAGTTTTAATTAGTTAAGTATTTACCTTGGTGTGTCCAAATCTGTATTCATCATGAGGAACATCAATAGACCCAAGCAGCTTCTCGGAGGCCTTCTTGTTGTCAATGAATTGGCCCTCTGGGATGACGCTGGCATTCAGTACTTTGTACCTTGATAGGAAGAGAGTTTATGGTAATGGTAAGCACTTTTAACTCATAGTTTGCATCAAAACCACAGATAAAATGTTCCCTGATACCTCTGCTTGAAGTCACCGTAGAGGATTCTGCTGGGGAAGCCCTTTCTGCAGATTCTGATACCCTCCAGTACACCGTTACACCTCAGCTGGTGGATGACCAGGAAATTCTCCATCAGACCTATAAAGAAGTTGTTGCTTGCTATTAATTTTGATGAAGTAATGATGATGAGTATCATCATGAGAAGATAGTGGAGGATATGGATATGATCAAAATAAGAGCAGTGTACCTGGAGTCTTTGACTCATTAGGAATAAGGCAACGCACAAAGTGAGGATGGGTGCTCCTCAAGTTGGTCATCAGCTTGCCCAAGTTCTCCTGAAGATGCAAGATGAAAACAAATATTATTTGTGAAAAGCAATACATTTGGGTTTGACTCCAAACAAAGACTGGATGTTATTCTTAAACCTTACCCTGAACTGTGAAGACACAGTCTGCATGGAACCACCCTTCTTCTTGCCACCCTTCTTGCCAGCCTCTGTTTTTCAATTGGTGATGTTAATGAGGCAGGGATTGCAGGGAGGAAATATAAAGCTTAGATCAACACATGATGAGTTTGAAATATAAACTATCTATACATTCTACTATCTATGAAAAATAATCATTTAATTTTTCTCAGATTGATATCGCACCTTCAGGAGGAGCAGGAGGATACAGAATAGGCAGCAGTTTAACTGAGGACTTCTGGTACAGCTGCACAACAGAGTCATTCAGGGGATCCTTGTTCTTGTCTAGCCAGCCAGTGATATTGTAGTCCACAGTTCCAGCATAGTGCAGCAGGGAGAAGTGGGCCTCAGCCTTGCCTTTGGCGGGCTTTGGTTTCTCAAAAGCTTTTGTTTTACCAAGATGCTGGTCATACAGCTTATTCTTGAAGGTTACGTCTGAAGCCTTAGGGAACATGCACTCCTCTTCAAGGATGGAGAAGATGCCCATGGGCTTGATAAAAAAAATGCAATAAGATATATCACAACGAGGCAATGTTGTAGTACACTAAGAATAATTATATAGGGTCACAACAATGTTTTATGCATCTTATTACTTGTTCATTTTTTTTTTCTGTTGACACTTTGAGGTTTTCGTTTAATGAAAAGTGTGGTTTAATAAAAAATGTATTATTATTATTATTATTATTATTATGATTATTACCTTTTCAATAAGCTCAATGCAGGCAGCCAAGTCCATGCCAAAGTCAATGAACTCCCAGATGATACCCTCTTTCTTGTACTCCTCTTGCTCCAGGACAAACATGTGATGGTTGAAGAACTGTTGCAGTTTCTCATTGGTGAAGTTGATGCACAGTTGCTCCATGCTGTTGTACTGTCAGTGGACAAAATATTAGCTTTTTAATGACTTGTAATTAATAACAAAAAATCTTGTTATCAAATGAACCTATCCATTACAATGACTGCATACTTACATCAAAGATTTCAAAACCAGCAATGTCCAGCACTCCAATATAGAACTGCCTTGCCTGCTTGGTGTCCAACATCTGGTTGATGCGGATAACCATCCACAAGAACATCCTCTCATAGAGAGACTTAGCCAGGGCGCTCACTGAGTTATTGACCTGAAGGAAATAGCGATTCAAGTGAATTAACTTTGTCTATCCTGTCTAATAGTCAGTGTAATAAACACAGATCAGAACAGAAAAAGTTAGATATTTGATTTTCCAATAGGGTAAGTATTTCTTACACAAATTAGCAATGTAATCCCACTGAGTATTTGTCTTATTTGAAGACAATATTTCATATTATACATATTAAAATACAAATTTTGTATCAATCACATTCCTAATGAGGAATTCTTAATATTCTTAATATTATTTTTAACAATTTATCTATTGAATTATTACAACTTTAATGGTGTGACTTACCTGCTTTTAATATACAAAAGATGTGTAAATTAATGAAACAAGAGAATGGTGTAAATTAATGAAACAAGAGAATGGTGTATGTTGCTCACCTGGGCTACAGTCTGACCCTTGGTGACCATCTCGTTTCCGACCTTCACTCTGGGGTAGCACAGAGCCTTCAGCATGTCAGCCGAGTTCAGGCCCAGCAAGTAGGCAACCTTGTCAGCGTCTGAAAAATAAAATAAGATACATTTGATCGGTATGCGACAATGAAAATTGCAACCACGACATTAAATACTTTCCCTTATTTTCCCTTTCCCTTTGATCTTGAATTTATTTAGATCAGGCAACTTCTGGGAGGAAGTTAATACTCACCCTCTGTGCCATCTGGCTCAGCCTGCTCCTCACGCTGCTTCTGCTTGAACTTCACGTTACAATGGTGGAGCACAGCACCAGTCGTCTTGAAGATGCTCATTTTCTCCTCATGGGTGAAGCCCAGAATATCAATAGCACTCTGTGTTCAAGAGAGTCAAAGGTCGGAAATATCTCTGCTGACCAAAGAGCCCAGCCTTATAAAAAATCTCCATGAGCATGGAGGAAAGCTCTTTTGTACAGTGTGGAATAAAGTTTAATAAAGTGGGTCTAATTGGCTGATATCTGTGGTATATATCCGATATACCATGTTTACCATAGCAAGCGGTCCATATTTTCCCACTGTAAATATCAGCCTAATGGGAAAAAAAATTGTTTGCAGTTCAGAGATTAACTTTGGTCGTTGCTTCAGACTACTTTGTCACAAAATGGCATTTCTTAAGTTAAATATAAGATATTGTATGATGAAAATGTATGGTAATATATTGAAATAATGTAGTAACTTTTTCATAAAAGCTTATAAAAAACGTCTGGCAGATAACACTCTTTAACTGTGATATAAAATCCATATACCACGGTCTGTTGTGGATTATTGCTTAATTAGACCACCATCGGAAGTCAACAATTGATGATCACTTCAAGCCACCATCTCATATGCAAAACTGACATTCTTAAAAGACAGAGGGCCGTAACAAAACAAAAAATTGTTTTTTGATGTCCCCAGAATATTATAGAAATTGCAGTTTTACAATGGCAGAATATAAAAAGGCTACTGCAGAATCTGAGATTTTTTACCACAGAATCCTGGGGGGCCTGTTTAATGCACAATAAATAAGAACATGTGTTAAAAGTTAATATTACTCACATCAGTGGCCATCAATTCCTCTTTGTCATCAATGCTGGCCACAGTGATCTGACCCTGGCTGCACATAGGGAAGTCATAGGGGTTGGTGGTGATGAGCGACATTTCTGGAGAAAAGGTGGAAAGGTGAGGGTGAGTAAAGGTGAGTAACGTGATGATTATGGCGATGATTATGGACTATGTGAACAGTTTGGGTTGTAGTCACACTGTATCATTAACTAACCAATCAGCTCAGGTTTGTGGTTGGTCATCATCTGGTAGAAGATGTGGTAGCCTCTTTCATCAGGCAGCTGGAATGACACTCTGGATTTCTCCAGCAGATCTACAAGGGTTGTTCATAACTCAAAATCTGGTCCACTGATAATGCCAATCATTTTTATTCAGTATGTGAATTTAATACTTACATGTCTCAATATCAGCACTAGACAGTTTACCGGTTGTACCAAAATGGATTCTGATGAATTTACCCTGTTTGGAATAGCATAATATTTAACATTCCTGTACAATGGCAATAGAAAATGGGAGGCTCTTCTCACAGGTTGAAATCCTTCCATACTTACAAAGCGAGAGGAATTGTCATTCCTCACAGTCTTGGCATTACCGTAGGCCTCCAGCAGGGGATTGGCTGCAATAATCTGATCCTCCAGTGACCCCTACAATTCAAGTTTTAGATTTTAACATTGTTACCACAAATATATTTTTTTCTTTCATAAATATTTTCCATCTTTACAGAATATGCTAATGATAATATACCTGCATTTTTCCAGGGGCTGCTTCCTTCTTCTTCTCTCCTCCACCCACTGAGATTGTTGCAAAGTACTGGATGACACGTTTGGTGTTCACAGTCTTTCCAGCACCAGATTCTCCACTGGGTATAGAAACATAGATTTAGAATGATTCAATCAAGATATTTGATGTTGATATAAAAGAAAATCATCAGATATGAAACTTACGTGATCAGGACAGACTGGTTCTCCCTATCTGTGAAGGATACGCAAGAACAAATGTTTTATAGGTATGTAACAAAAAACAATTACACTGATAACTGCTAAATTTTCATGTCAAGGACATACCAGTAAGCATGTTCTGATAGGCGTTGTCAGAGACAGAGAAGATGTGGGGTGGAGCCTCCATACGCTTTTTGCCTCTGTAAGCATTAACAACCGCAGAATCGTACACTGGGAGCCACTTGTAGGGGTTCACAGTAGCACAGAACAGCCCAGAGTAGGTCTGATGGGAATCAGAGAGATATGACCATTTACTCTTTGCTATCTATGGGTACTTGAGGAATATTGTCCATAACTCATTAGGCAGATTGTCTTACGTAGATCATCCATGCTGCATAACGCTCTTTGAGGTTATACAGCACAGAGCCTTCATTGAGATGGGTCATCATGGCCATGTCCTCAATTTTGTCATACTTGGGAGGGTTCAATGGGGTGACATCATCCTCCTTAACGACCCTTTCCTGAAACAGGACAGTACTCACAGTGAGATTTGATCATGTCTGATTCCCAATTGACTACTAAGGATAAGGATACTGACCTCCTGAGTGTCGTTGAGTTTGACGGTGACTTTGCCACCATCTCTCTTGGTGATTGTACCCTTCAAGTACAGCTCTTTGGCATCAGCCACAAAGCAGGCATTCTTTGCATCAAAGGGTCTGCTTTGAGCCTCAATCCTCTCCCTCTCTGGCTTACGGAGGTAAATGGCAGCATTGCCATAAATGGCCATCTCTGCGTCCGTACTCATGGTGGCAGTTTACTTCTGTGTGGTAAATCCAAATTAAGTTTAACAATTAGACTTATGTCTCTACCTAATGTGATTGACTCTCACTTTATCACCCAATACAGTTCAAGTAAACAGTAAATACATACACCACAAAACCCTATCCATGTATCATCAGAGATAGCCTTCAAGATACATGACTAGTTAATTTTTAGCACCATTTAGACTGAGCTGTTATAAGGCTGCTCTCATAAGCTACTATAACTGAGTTTGGTCTACAAGGGATGAAGATCAACCAGGGACATTGGATTAGTTGCAGTACATTTTTAAAAAGCATAAAACAAAATAATGTAGTCCATACCTGACCCTTTCTCTCAGCCAAAAGTATTGTATTTTCCACAATCCTGTTGAAAACATGTTGTATTGGATTATATCCATTATTTGCATGAACCTTATTCCATGGGTATTATACTGCAAATGTCTCAAATACTGCACAAATCATATTGAAGTATCTCACCAGAAGCAGGAGTTTCACTGGTCTCACCTCTTCTACCATACACACAGACACCTCTGGGGCTTCTTATATTGGACTTGTTCTGCTTGCATAACAGAAGTTATATAAGGATAACATGCCAAATGTAGGTAAAATGGACGTCAGTATACCAAGGATTTGAAACATTGTTGCTGCACACTTGGGTCATCTGTCTTTCCACGACGTATTTTAACTAATGTTAAATGTACACCTTCATCTTGCTCTTACACACATCTTTCTTCAAATTCAATGTATCAAGAAAAGATGCCAGCATCTATATTGAGGAACTTAAACACTGGCCTCAAAGACCTTATATTTAATAAAAATAGATAAGTTAATAAAATAGTAAAACTCGAGTTACATTATAATAATTTTGTAAGTTAATATAAAACATGAGATTAACTGGATAACAGGAACACACTCCTTATATTGGACACAAGGTGAGGCGACAACTACCGTTGCAGGTTTCACGTAACATATTGATATTGACAAAAGCAATATTCTATGTCAAATGTCTCAGAATGTAAACCTTTTTATTGCTTTTATTTTGTTTTTGGTGGTTGTAGATTTACAAATCATGGAAAATACCAAGGAGGGCATGTTTTCTAGAATAAAACTCCTAGTGAGGCATGTCCACTGAAAATTACTCTCAGTTGTCAGGTGTATATGCGTTCTTTAGAGCACCGACTGCCTGTGCTGCGGCGAATCAACTGACCATGCAATACTCCACTATGAAAGCAATGACAATCTCACGATTCTATTGCATGTCAGACCATTGTATATGATCACTGTCGGTATTTTGTAAGTCTAGAGTGTTAACAAAACAGGAAGAGTTAACTCACAATGAGGTGAGATCCTTACCTTCTGTTTATTTCTAGAAGGCTGAAGAAAACGATCATGAAAGTCTCAAAATTACGCAGGGGTTCCATCAAAGTCTAATTAATAGCAGTAATTAACGGGACGCTGGAGTAAATTAGGGGGAAATTCGAGCGGTGAGCTGCGATGAGCTACATGCGCAGTGTAAAACATTTGTATGACCTACAATACTACTATGATTGCAACAATCGCTTTTGGAGCAGTGGAAATGCGTAAAAAATAACAGTAACTTAATAATTTACACACATCAGAAAAATCATTATCAGCTACACCAAATTGTGGGAGAGGTAAGAGGTAACAATGCCCTTCACCCACTCTTTAGCTAGCTTCATGCCCGCAGTTTTCTCGGGACCCAGGAAGCCTACTTGACTACAACTTGCACATAAAACGTTCATTAATTTCCGAATTAGCCATGGGTCTGAGTTTTGGTGAATCCTACAACACAAGCGTAGTTTTATGTAAAGGGTGTTTTATTTTAATAAATTGTTTATTTCCATTATAAAAAATGGGCAAAATCATATTTTTTGTAGAGCTCCAGCACAAATTAAGCACTGGTGGTGGCAAAGGAAGGCTTGGCCGGCTGTTGACAATCGAGCTGGTCATTGGTATGCACGGCACAGTGGCGTAAGGCGGTACAGCAAGAATGAGTATGTCATAACAGGCAGGTCAGAGTCAGTTCCTGACATTGGTTTTTAAGGTCTTCTGTTGAATGTCTGATCAGCTTGAGTGCGAACTTAAGTATTCGTAACACCTTGACGAATTCACTCATGGAGCTGGTCTAGGTTACAGTAGGAGAGTTCTTAAATGTAGAACACGCGCGAAAAGAGCTTGGAGCCTGTTCAAATTTGTTACAGAGACATGCTACATGACGGTTGACAAATGAGTTTTCTTGAATTTGCCCACCCAGCCGGGTTTCTTGTGATTGTTGTCTCCCGCCCGCCAAAGAAAAGAGAGTCTTATATAGTTTATTATATATATGTGAGGCAAGGAGATTGTTTCCCTCATTTACATGGTCCACAGTATTTTACAACCTGAGAGCAAGAATCTCCTAAAAACTGTCATTTACAGCTCAGAAAAATATCAACACACTTTGATAACATGTTAATGTTAAAAGTAACATCTTTGATCACCTCAGAAAAAAGCATAGAGTACAAGAGAATACACAGTCCAGTCATCTGCCACAGAATGAGTAGAACTTCACACATTAAATAACATTTCCAGAGTTCTTCTTCTATTGAGTTCTCTTCTGCTCTTCGTGAGAATGTCAAAGGGTCTGTAAATCTCCACCGGCCCTTGTCACTGTCCCATCTCCTTATTGTAACCGCAAGCTTGGCCTGGGTCTAACCTGGGGATGTCAATATTGACACAGTTTTATGGGGAAAACTCCACTCCTCGCTAGAGTGAGGATGCCGTAGGTTTCCTGGAGGCACAGAAAGGCCATTGGGAAGGGAATGTTTGTGTGAAGACCTGATTCAGACGTTAATGTGTATTCTGGGGGGGAGATTTGATGTCTCTTACATACACTACGATGTGGTTCTCTCTTGCATAGTGAGTAGTAATACCTTTTTGCGTCCAAGTCGAACCATTTGCGCACCTTCTTGTGTTATTTTATTTGCTACGCGCTGCCTAAGTTGTTACACCTCCCTACTCCCCAGTCTATTTGTATTCGACTCTGTATTCAATGACCGTATTCAATTATGAATATGGAAGACTAACTGTATGAATTAAGGTTTTTAGTTGTCTATCTGACCATTGGTTCTCATTTTTTGGTTTGGAAGCCCGCCACTGGCGGAGTCCGCCTCTGGCTTCCCTGAAGATAAGCCTTGAAATCTTGGGTAGGAGCTGAGAGACACGCCGAGAGGAACAAGCAGAGGAAATACAAGCCTTTCCTCCCCTCCATCAGCAGGGGAATGTGAGGTCTCTCTGGAAACAACATGGAGAGCTTGAGGCACTAGCTAAGAGCCTTGAGGGAAGTATCTGTGGCAGTGTTAATGTGTTTCACTGAGACAAGGCTGCAGTAAGACTAAGAGGATCATATCCCCAACTTAACGCTAGTCATCGATGCTTGCAGACTGTATGGGCAGACAGAGACACCACAGCAAGGGGTAAGTGGAAGAGGGTTGTACTTGCTGTGCTCATAAACAACACATGGTGTCATTCGCGTTGGACATATTAAAGGTCTAATGAGGCCTTACAGGGTGGTTTTGAGGCAACAGACTGGGATGTGTTCTGTGAGTCACATGGGGAGGACAGTGATGGACTCACTGATCATGCATAACAAACTATATCATTTTGGTGTGGATTACAGCGTCCACCCACAGAATGGTCCTTCGAGAGAGGAGACAGGGAGCAAGGTTGTAAAAGTCTACTTTCAACTCTCTTTATTCTTGCCTTAGTCAGAATTCCCAGTCTCCGTGATCACCAGCTTTTACGCTACAACACAACAGCCAGGACTTTTTATCTGGTACCAAGAGACAAGCTCATTTAGCCCTATTTTAGCTCTTAAGACTGGTTTAACCCGTTAGTTGGTTTGAATTGGTTTTTAGATTTTGAATAGATAGATGGGCTCTTTATTGTTCCCTCTTATGTAGGACATGTGCAGTTTATGCAGCAGAAAAAGCCAAGAGAGAGGCAACACATCACTATGATCAATATACCAACAATGTTGTGTAAAAGAGCAATCCAAAAAATATGACAGAAAATATACAAAAATGACACTTTTAATCATGAATGGTGTACTGGCCCCAAGCCTATATTGGCAGAACTTGTACTCAATATGATCCGGTTCGCAGCCTGAGGTAAAGATTCCCTATAGGCTGTCCCCAAGTCCAGATAACTAGATGTTGAATCGGGGCTTTATCGATCATGGTGCTCACCAGACTCTGGAACGAACTGCCTGAGGACTCCAAAACAGGTCCAATTCCATACTTCTTTTAAATCAATTCTTAAAAACTCCACTTCTACAAAACTACAGGGTTTCTGCCAGGTTTCAGCAAGTTCAATTTAAGACTTTTTAAGAACCTTTTTAATGCCACTAAAATCAATTTAAGACCATTTTGCGACAAAAACAATGAATGCAAAAAAAAACAAACAGTAAGTATTTGGACAGCTGTTATTAATGTTTTGTCACCTCTGATATGCTAATTCCATAAGCTTTGATTCCCCATTGTGCCTAATTTGAAGGTTCAAATGAAGCAGTGGGCTTTGTGCTCATTTGACTCCACTGGCTTCAACCAAGTAGCAAACTTGCTGCTGTCCATCCATGTGTGGCTGAATTTGCACTTCCCCATAGTAGTTGGCCATAGCAGCCATAAAGAAATAATGGTGCAATCCATCGTACTCAATACACAATATATATATATATAAATATAATACAATATAGCGGTGCACACCGTGAACAGCAAACACAATTCGCTTTGCATCAATTTATACTTCATATGTCATTTTTTTATATGAAAACATGTTGAAACAACTTTGTAGTTTACATTTGTAACATAATTCGGTTGATTTGTGCTCAACATTACGAGATAGAAGTCTTTACTAGCATGCGGTACTAGCCTACTAAAGTTAACATTACTTTACATTGATATGCGCCGTTTCTCTTCACTAATGGTCCTGTAGTAGTTGATGTAGGTCCTCTTTAGATGCTTGTGAAATTCAGAGGCTTACCATACAAACATGAGTTTGCTGCGAGCGTCCATGTTTTCCCGAGCAGAAGCACTGGAACACATTTAGATTGGAAGTCGGGAATAGCGACTCGGAACTGTCGACTTCCGACTTGCAATGGATTGCGGCATGAATTTTTTTGAAAGGACTGTGCTGTGATTTGGCAAGGCAGAGGTGCTAAAGCAGCGAGCTAAACAGTCTCTGGTTGAGGTAAAGTGAACTCAGATCGGTGCTGCTCTACTGCCAAAAAACAAATCTGTTCCTTCAACCATTGAAGTCACGTAAATCACTATACATTTTGCATCAAAGGCAACATACTAAAGTAACTTAGTCGACATCACCGGTCACATTTTAAAGACCTCTGAAAATTATATTTAACACTTTACAACAAAAAAGACAATTTAAGACCCTTTGAGGCCTTGAATTTAGATAATTGAATTTAAGACCTTTTAAGACTTTTTAAGGACCTGTGGAAACCCTGAACTAGCGTTCATATAAATCTACTCCCTCTCCATGTATTACATTTTTTTAAATTTATTTTTCACTTGTAAGTATGGCCTGTATATCTTTATGCATGTACATATACAGTATATGCATATCTATATGTGTGTTTATGTATGTTCATGTGTGTATTATGTATAGATGTGAATGTGTGCATGTATTTAGACTTACTTGCATAGTTACTTGCACTGGCTTCAAGTTAAAACATGCAGTGTTTAACCTACTTTAACGTTTAAATGTTATTCCTATGGATGGTGGAAATGTTAACCATGGCTTGTCAGTACAACAATGTATTTTTAGTTGCAAAATACATGAACTAAATATAGTTCTCATTAGGCATGTTATCAATTAGAGTTAAGATAAACAGGTAACAGTTGTCATTTCTTCAACAGCGTAGTCACTACCGTAACACTATTTTTTTTAATTGAATAAGCTACGTTGTCAATTACAATACTTTTATGTGAAAGTAGGTATACATATGCTTCAATCAGTCAATTAATATGAAACTGCTATAATACATTTTGTGTATTTCACAAAGATAACATGGTAGTTTTGATTCATATTCATAAATACAATTTGAAATTTGATTACATATTAACTCTTAATTACTATAATTTGCAATTAATCTAGATATCTAGATATTCAATGTAACAATCAAGATGATTTTTACTCATTTAATCTCAGCTTTTCTCTGTTATTAAAAAATGATTAACATTTTGGACCCCAATCAAAGCACTGTGAACCTTAAGTATGTTTTAAAGGCTGAACAGCCTAGACCACTTCACCACTCCTCTCTGGTGGGTGGGGCGGGGCCCTGAGATGATGATCCTCTCCCGTGACGTAACCAGTGATTGGAAATCTGCTTTCAAAATCTCTGACTGGTGTACATGTGTGGTGATAGTGTCCCGCTTGAAGTAGTTGGCCAGGATGTTGGGGACCCTATGATGTAAGTCCCTTGGCCCCTCCAGGATTCACCATGGTTGAACCCATGGAGGGGTGATGATGGAGGTAGGTGGACAT